>CM050930.1:28908795-28972378 GCA_027742785.1 Vigna reflexopilosa | reverse complement strand
TATATTTCATATAATACATACATGTATAGTAATGCATGCCATATATATATATATATATATATATATATATATATATATATATTGAAACAATTACAACAAGATTATCATAATCTTATAATTATCATAATCATATATCCTTTTTTTTCCTGTATGTATATAACACTATGAACTATATTTAATATCAAACTTGATGAATGTTTATTTCTATACAATAATATTTATAAAACACCATCAAATATAATTATTCATTCATTCATTCTTCACATCATTTTGACACATTCTATCTCAAAATTTAGCTTAGAACATCGTTTAACAAGTGTTAGCTAGACTTTAGTCGCATAAAGGCCAACAAAAATCTTAGTTTCCCCCTAAAACCAACTAAGGTATTAATCCAAGGAAATGCAAATCACTTTGTAGTTAAATTGAGTTTATGATCACCTCAAATGATTAATAAAAAACGGGGGATTGGGATGAATGTAAAATGTACTCTAAAATAATGGAATGATGTTAAGGAAATCAAGTTAAAATAGCTCAAAACCACTCACGTTACCAAGTTCAAAACAACTATTTTAAAGCAAAATTTTCAATGATCTTTTCGAATTGGATGTGTAAGAGCTTTAAAATGAGATGTAAGTATGCATAACTATAAAGAAACGTGCCATGAAGGTTTTCTAAGTCCTAGGTCGTCCTAATTTCTCCCTCTTCCCATGACACCTTGTCCTTCAAGTGCAAGGGAATCAAAACAGGAAAGAAAAGAATAAAAATGTTTACCGTAATAAGAAATTTTATCAAAATAGAATGTAAAAATTTCTTTTTACTATGTTACTCTACAAACAAATTATCCTAGTTTAAATTGGCCACAAATCAAAATTTTGTTTCTTTATGTCTATGTAGTATACCCTGTGGGGATAAATTTAAATTTTCAGTAGTTTAGTCATTTTGTTTGAATTTTTTTTTTAATTATTTTTTGGTGTTTAGTTGCGGGATCTGTTAGTTTCGATCTGGTTTTTATTTTGGTTGGTTATTGTGTTAGTTTTATTTTGGTTGACCACTGTGCAAAGCTCGGTGCGTTTAGATTTGGTTTTTCGAGTTTTTATTTTATATGGTTGTTACTGTTTGCGGCTATTTATAGAACCCGCAACATTCAATGAAAAGTGTACTACGGTTGAATCTAAAAAGTGCAATTATTTGTGTGTCACGGTTTTAATTTTTTATAAAGTAATATTAGAGCTTTATCTTTTGAGTAGTAAAAAATAAAAATAAAAATCAATTGGTTTATCTAGAAGATTTTTCTTGTATCCCAAAATTTCTGACGGTTGAGCTTGAAGGAGTGACGCTAGTCAGAACCATTTGAGGGAATGAAAAGGAGTTGGTTTCAATGCTTCTTAGAACCAAGGGTTTTGTCCTTTGTATTTGTAACATCCGATAACTTATAAAGGATTGATCGAAAGGCACTGATTTCGACCTGGAGTGAAGCTTTGGCTTTCGACGGCTATTAGATACGGATTGACGAGTTGACCTAAACGAGTTAGAACAATTGTTGGAACGTGATTGATCACTGAAGAAATGCTAACTCCTTCTTCAACTCTCCGGCAAACTTCGATCAATTACTTCCTTGTCCTCTTCTTACTATGGATGCCCCCTGCTCTTAGAATTCAATTGGGAATGTTGACTAGAGGTAAAGCTGCCAGAAACTGCAGTTTGTGTTTCTTGCATGCAATCACTTCTCGCCCTTCTCATTACCCGGATGTCACAGTATTCTTCTCTAAAAAATAGGTTTTAGTTTTCTTTTAAAAAGAGGGGTTTTCTTTCATCTTCGATCATCATCTTTTCCTTCATTCCCGATTATGTAATTTTGTTCTTCTTCTTAGGGTAGAGATAGACGAGGGTTCTTAAGAGAGTGGAGAAGGATTCAATCAATTCGTGTAAGGGGTTCTTTGTTTCCCTTGAACACAAAGTTGTCGAAGGAGGTGGAGACCCGTTGCTAAGGCCTGACAAGCTTGCGAATACAGAGCGATCAGAGGTTTCTTGAGTAACTTCTTGTACCTTCAATTGAATTCAATACAACTCATGTTTCTTTTGTTTTCAATCTTCTGTTAAATTTTGCACACTTACAGTTCTGGTTTTAGTTTCTTGAATTTTTTTTGCTACATGTATGTTTGTGTTCTTCAAAGATTTAATTTCTTGCACTATGTTTTTCTTTCCGTTGAATTCCTTAGGCATGAGTAGTTATCTATAGGTTTTGTTCTATTTCTTGTGTATACCTTAATTCAAACTTAAGAATCTTAAGTTATTTGGTATTTTGAATCGTGAATACTACAAATTATTGGTCTCTAACCGAGACCCTGTATTGACTCTAGATTGGGTTTTTCTTTCCCAATATGTCTTCTTGAGATAGGACACAATTCAATGAACTAAATGAATCAAGATGTTGAGGTCTTGATCTAAAATTTTTAACATGTTTTCTCTAGCTTTTGTCTTTACAATTGGGTTAGTTTTCTATGTATCAATAGTTAGCATGTTGCTTTTGCCAATTCTGAATTTCCCTTTGGTTGCTTCAATTCACTGCAAAATTCATTATTAGTTACATTAATTCCTTTTGTTTAGATGTTAAACATTGATTAGACTTTTGCATATAGAATTAGCTTTATTACATTCATGCTTTTAACTTCATGCACTGCAACTTATTCCTTATTTCCCTCTAGCACTTAGACTTACCCAAAGCACTGCATCCATAAATTATACTTTATCATTTGTTCATAAACATGAAATTGTCCTAATCAATTTTCTAGCTTTTCAATCCAGTTTTTATGCTTTCATTCCAATTTTAAACGCTTCTTTCCATCAACATTGCATAATACATCCTTTTGTTGGTCGTAATGCAACTAAAAAGGTTGTCAACAACCGTGATATATATATAATAAAAGCAAAAATTAAGCTAAGTGAAAAATTGGACAAACCACTTAAAAAATAATATATATATCATCCCACAATTGAGGGGAATAATAGATCGAAAGGATTTGTCAGTTAAGGAGTCGACGGGGTATTCCTCTTACGAGTCCAAGGAAGTCTTCCAATCATCCCCGTGAAGTTATCTTGGAAGCCTTTCGGGTCCAGTAAAGGGGAATTTTAGGTGCTTGCCATCAAAAATATGCTCGTGACCTGGATTATTTATTAAAACTAAAGAAACATGGCTTGAAGGAAGAAGCATACAAAATAAGGAGATTATCCTTAAACTAGTTTCGCAAGGATAACTGCCCAAACTTCTTCCTAGGATGAGTTTGATAATAATGAAGGAATAAAGTGAGCATTGGAGTGACAGAAAAATTGGCAGATAGCCTTGAACACCTGAAGAGCCACCCTCACATTAGAATGAAATTGTATAGGGGCAACATTCAGATTAGTCGATACGCCCATTGTGAAAGTGTCAAAAGGAAGGAGTACGTTCAATTCATAGAACAAACATGTGTAGGCGTACAAGAAGTCCTTCTTAGACTCTCCACAACCATGACATGTGCAATCATTCCCACTACAAACGCCAAAACTAAAATGGATATTGACAATATCTTTCTCAAGAAAGTCAATGCGCTCAACCAATCCAACAATATTTAGTTGCATACTCGTGTGCATCCACCCAATTTAATGGGGACGTGACCATGAGCTAGGACAGGGATCCACTTAAAGGACCTATGACAAGGGTCAAAACAAGGAAAACTCTTCAACAAGTATTTAGTTTCTAAGAGAAAAAACTAAGTTGAGGAATTGCATGATGGCCCAAATGGAGGAAGACTAACATGCCACTTTTTTGCAATTTTTAAGTAATTAGTTTATATAAATAGTGGTCTAATCCTTTGTAAAATTGGCTAACCAAATTATATTTTAGGGTAATCAAATTAATGAGCTTTACTTTTGGTATTATTTCAAGTTGTAATAAGGGTTAAATTGACCACTTAATCATCAACCTTTGGGAGACCAACACGATGCATAGTTGAATGTTTTTGGGTGACTTTTGGTTGTGACAATTTCAGTTAAACCAAATTATGCTTTAAGTAGTGAGATTATTATTAGCTTAAGTTGCATCATTATTAACTTAAGTGGAATGAAACTACAATTAGTGGGCCTTTTGTAATTCTGATGGCTAAAGCTTCTAAATAAGCTGAATCATTTTCATGAAGGGAGAAATGGAGTCTTATTTGGGAATAATTAAGTTTATGCTCTCCAGAGTTATTGAGTGGTTTAAGAACCTTGTTGGTTGTATCAAAGGACTTTTTCTTCCTTCGTGTATTGCCTTCCTTAGAAAGAATGATTCTTTCCTTTCATTTTCATTGTCACCTTTTCTTCTTCCTTCACCCAATTTTTCTTTTCAAAAACTCACTTCTATCTAAGTTTATCTCGTGGTCATATCTTTTGTTCTACACATCTAAATTAAGTGATTCTTGAGCTTAAATTAAAATTCAGAACATGAATACCTCATTTTGGAATCACTTCATTTGAAGTTCTATAACTCGAGATGTTTTAGATGTAGGATCCAAGATCAAACAATCCAAATTGTTCCCGCTTGTGCTGCTTTCGCGATCTTCCATGTTTTCCCACCGATCGGATGTGACATGCAGGTTAGCATTCCGATGCTCAAGTCAGCAAGATCACTAGGTAATCAGTGTAAAATGTGATCAGATCAGAAGTCAAATACTTGACTAATACTCCTATATTTATAGGCATCATCAAGTAATGAGCATTAACTACCTGTAACCGTTGACCCATAATTCCGCAAGATTCGCTCTTCAATTGTAATCGTTGCTAACGTGCTCCTAACATTCGCTCCCTAATCTATTAATCCCGTCATACCATGCTGTCATCCTATGTCCGTTCTTCGCCTTCATCGACCGACCGGTTCACCAACCTTCGCGATCCACCCCATTATTCATCTCCTTATACCGACCGACCATCTCCTTATACCGACTGGCTATCTCCTTGTACCGACCGACCATCTCCTTATACCGACTGGCTATCTCCTTGTACCGACCGACCATCTCCTTATACCGACCGACTTTACACTACACGAGATAATGACATCTCTTAAAAAAATTATCCAACTTGGAATTTCAAAAACTTTTCAATCCACCTTTTCACTAATTTTCCAAATTTCTATCCCTAAAGATTCGAAATCGGAAAAATAATGTTTACATCACAGTCATATCCAAGGATGAGTGAAAATTTCAGCTCGTCCCTTTCCTCGACATCATCAATGTCCACATCTACATTGAGTAGAAGAGTACCCCCTTTAGAGACATGGTCTGGCTGCCCAACTACGTGCCCCTTTAGAAACAAAATACTCTGACTTATAGCTAGTACGTAAGGAAATTATAGATCCATACCAGTGGGTGTTTTAGCTTTATGTCAATTTCATGACTGACCAACGATAAAGAAAAACAAAATCTAATAATTAATTATGAGATTATTATGCTAAATAAAATTAAAAGGTAATTGGATAGTTATGAAATTGTCATTAAAGTAAAAAGACTATTAAAGAGTCTAAAAATGTGGTATGTAAATGAAACATTTAATAAAATAAAATTTACTACATTTATTAAATTATGTCTTAAGAAATAACAAAATAAGTTAATCCAATCCATTTAAGGTCCTCCTTGTATAAGTCTCACCATTGTAAAACGAGTTAAAATGGATAAATTCCTTACCACTACATACATGAAAACTTCTGAAAAGAAAAATTCGGAAGTATTTTTTTTAATTAGTTTATAGAAAACTTTGTATAGTTTTTTTAAACTTTTGTTGATAACTTACAAATAAGTTATATTTTTAACTTCATAAAAACAAGAAAGAAACGAATTTAACACTAAAATAAGTTATTTTAGATGTGCGCGAAAAATTTGATATAATAATACCTAAATTCAGTTGTTGGGGTTTTTTTCATGTTCTCCATTTGGAATAAAAAAATAAGCTCTTAACACTATTATTTTAAAATTATAGGTTTAAACCCTCATTTGATCCTCGTATTTGTGTGATAATATCAATTTGGTCATCATATTTTTTTTTGTCTCAATTGGATCTTATTACTTATAAAAATAAGACAATTAAGCCATTTCCGTTAAGTAATGACTAACGTCATCTATTTGTAATGATATGATGTAAAGATGATTAAAAAACCTCAATTATAAAACCTAATTCCATGTTAAAACTTTTATTTTTTACATTAAAATTCACGTAATTAAATCTTTATAAGTGAGTTAATTTTTTGTGCACCATATCATCACACAGAAAGACGATGTTAGTCATTATTTAATGAAGAGTACTTAATGAAGAAGGCTTAATTGCAACGGTTTAAACCAAAATTATAATACCAAAAAGAACAAATTCTTAATTCCCTATTTTTCTCTCTCACACAAACGCAATGATAATTTGCCATTTCATCCATTCCACCCACACTTCATTTATTTATCAGTAATAACTAAAGAACGCTACAACTTAACCGAAGAATCCTCCGTCCTAGGAAGAATGCGGAATCGGTGAAGAGCGCAGGATTAACATATCCTGCCACTAATACTTTAGAGTATAGTATCTACCTCGGAGTACTGTACATATCCAATTATCTTCATCCAAATCCATGGTACGATGACACCAATTGTATCGTATCATACGCTCCAAACACACACATGCGTCACCCTTCAACCACGCCGCGTAAAGAAATTTCAATAACACTCGCGTGCCCTTACGTGTCATTTCATACCGCACCCTTCATTCAAGCCGGAGGAGCAGCAATCTTGTGAATCAGTCCCCACGGCAAAACCATGCGACTTCGACAAAACCCTAACTACGAATCGGAGAACAACGAGGGAGAGTGGCGAAAGAGATCGTACGGCGCCCAAAGACTGTCCAATGGACAAGGCTTCTTGGAATCAATTCGCAGCCACGGCTTCCCCTTGCCGCTCCAGTGGAGGAGGCTCACCGGACCGGGATGAAGGTCACGGCAGAGACCTTCGAGATTGTCGCCGCCGAGACCGTGCTGGTTCCAACGGTGCTCCACGCGCTCCACATCACCGGCGAACACAAGCAGAAATGGTGGCAACGATCCGAGCTCGTAGATCCGGTTCCGCTTCTGGATACGCATCCAGGTCTCGAGCTTTTCCGTGTATCTTCCCTCGCGCCACTTCCACAGATCAATCACCATCACACCGGTGTTGAAGTAGCACGCTTCGCGTCCCTTAAACGACGCCGCGTAGCTCGGGTTCGACCAGAAGCGGTGCGTGAAGTAATTGGTGAAGTTGGCGTGGCAGTATTCGGGCGCGCCAAGCACGCGGGAGTGGAGGTCGATTCTCCAGAGCTTTGCAACGTCGTCGACGACGATGAGATCGGAATCGAAGTAGATAATTCGCTGGACGTTCGCCGGAAGCAAGTCAGCTAGATACATCCGCGCGTAGTTCAGCGGCTGGTCCAGTGCACGACGGATAGAGTACGAGATCTTGCCCTGCACGAGGTTCGCGTCGAAGTGGTAGAGGTGGAAGGCTAGGTACGGGAACGTCGTCGTTATTATGCGCCGGAGCTCCGCCCGTCTGTGCGTGGTAGCGATGAAGTGGAATACAACGTTCTCCGGACAAGACGTGTGTTGCAGCACGGAGAACACGCCAGCGATGGATCCGCGGAGGTAGGTCGCGTCCAGCGTCATCGCGATGTGGAAGACGCACTCTCCGTGCGCTCGGTTGCGGCATTCTCTTCCGTTGCGGAATGCCGGCGCTTCGCGGAACGTCGGAAGCTCGCTTGCGATTCCGGTTGCCGGAAAATTTGCTTCGACGACGACTAACAGCACCGCCACCAACAACGTGAGGTAGTGTGTAAGTGTGAATGAGAGTGTCGGTGGCATGGTGACGAAACGGAGGAATGGAAACCAGAGAAGAAAAAGTTTTGGAGTGTATTTTCTGTGAAGGTGCAGGGGTATTTTTGGAATTCTGTGGTGGTTTAGTTGGGTTGTGGACCCCGCAATGAACAACATGGTATGAAGCCAGGCTGGAAAGACGTGACTGAGGCTTTTTAAACTTCGAAATGTGTGCTTTGTTGTTTTGTTGTAAAAATTGATGTGCTTTTTGCACCGTTGGATCTATCCCACGGTAAGAAATTGACAACTATGATTTGGGTGTAGTAGGTTTGTCAGCACTTGATAATAGCGATTGGCGAGGAATATGTGGATGTTGATGCAGATTCTTTTTTTTTTTTTTTCAGAATGTTACTTTTTTCTAAGAATATTTAAAAATAGATTCTTACCAACATTATTTTAGGAACTAGACCCATTTATTGTAGAGGTTGGAAATTAGATTCTCGTTGAGCTTATTCTCAACAAAAAAACAGGAGATGTTAGAAAACTAACTTGGAAAACCGAATTTCAGTTAAATTTTTTAACAAAAGGGCAGAGAGAAGAAAAGAAGTAAAAAAAATTATTTAAAATTAAAATAAACAATAAAAATATCAAAATTAATTTAAGTTTGGCTTAAGTTTAATTTTTCTAACAAAACGAAACAAAAGCGAAGAGAAAAAAAAGCAAAAGTA
This sequence comes from Vigna reflexopilosa, assembly GCA_027742785.1. Taxonomy (NCBI): domain Eukaryota; kingdom Viridiplantae; phylum Streptophyta; class Magnoliopsida; order Fabales; family Fabaceae; genus Vigna; species Vigna reflexopilosa. Next base: position 28,963,822 of record CM050930.1, on the reverse strand, counting down.
TAAAATTTTAATTAAAATTAATATAAAATTTTAATTCAAATTAATATAAAAGATATAAATAAGATAAAATAAATTTATCTTTAACGTAATTAATCCTATAAGTCCCTAATATATTTTATTTTAATATTTTTATTATAATTTATTATAATGAGCCTGTAAATTTTATATATTATTATTATTATTATTATCTAATAATAATATTTAATAATTTCTTAATATATCTTTTAAAATATTTAATAATAATTTTTTCTAATAATAATGTCTTTTTTAATCTCTAAACACACAAGATTATATTTTTTATTATTTCTCAATTACTTTTTAAAATAACAATTAAATCTTTTAAAAGATTTATATAATATCTTTTTAATTAAATTTTCATATTATTTAATTTGCATGTTTTTTTTATACACTATATTTTAATTTGTACACCTAATAAATAAAGTGTAAAAGACCATTTTTCTCCTAAGTTAAAATATAAATAAAATAATATAACAATTATGTTATAACTACATTCAATAACACTAATTTTCAAACAAAAACACCAAAGTTACAAAACTACCTTATTTCTAAGACCCTTATTTTCCCATATCTTATGTTTTTTCTTTCTACACCCTCTATTTTAATTTCTACACCTAATTAATAAAGTGTAAAAGACCCTTTTACCCGTAGGCCAAAATATAAATAAAATCATATAACAATTATGTTATGATTAAGTTGTAGACTCAATAACACTAATTTTCAAACAAAAACACCAAAGTCAAAAGACTATCTTATTTCTAAGACTCCTATTTTTCCGAATCTTACATTCTTTCTTTCGTATTTGCTTTTCTTCTCAGAATATTTCTTCCGTGTTTGTGCACCTATTCTTTTGATCTTCTCTTTATGTATCTTCAATTTACAAACTTCACGAAAAAAATATCCGTTAGATAGTGTTTGTTTTTGTTTTTTGGATCTTCATGGCCTTTTCGTAGGTAAGACCGTAGGTTGAAGTCAATTTGTCAGAGCATATATGCTTTTTCAGTACTTTATCAAAAGTAAGTTGTATGAACTTTTCAATGTGACTTTTGATGCTAAGAACATTTTGTGAATGTCTTCTTTATCTTTAACATCCACTTCTAACTTTTATATGATAGAACATGTGGATACTTGACATATGTAACTACAAAGAGTATAGTATATATGCATACAAGAAGATATGTCATTTTTCTTATCAATTTCGTTGTTTGAGACGTTGTGTATTTAATGCTCTTTAATGCGTGCTTAGAACAACTAAGTGCTCATAAAGGTTTTATCCTTGGATGAGGATATAATTTTGTAAGAAGGTATCATTTAGGGATATACAAGGTTTTAATAACACTTTGTTTAGTTATATATGTTTGGTTCGATAGTGTATTTAACAAGATGTAGTTCAAGACATGCGTTTGAAGTGTTGTTTATATTTTTTAGCTTGTTTACCAAAAACATCATTTTGCACAATATTTTGTAAGGTACAGTGAAAGCTCGTTTAACAATGTATAACAAGAGTGCATTTAGAAATACTTTCTTATGTCATTCAAATTTCATCAAGCTTTTTCATAAAATACTTGTCTTTCAACGATATTATTTTTCACAAGATAATGCTTTATCAAATGCTCATTTCGTTTATTACTGGTTATTAAACTTCAAAACATGAAGAGGTTAGACGATCCATTCTCATAGAAGATCTTGTCTTAACAATAATTAAGTGTTAAACCAAGATTATCTAGAGACTAGACCGTCCAAGCAACTCAAGTTTTGAAGTTTAACAAAAACATTAAACGAAATATCGCTCTATATGAAAGTTGTTTTAAAGAAATAATGTCTAAGAGAAAAATATTTTTTTAACATCTTTCATAGATGAAATCAAGTGTATAATAACATTTTCTAGACTATTTTAATAAAGGCTATGACAAAGCACTGTACCTTTGCAAAGTATACTTGAGTTTGACTTCTCACCAAAAGGCTACATGCTCTACTTGAAGTCAACTTCTTTGTCTAAAGGTCATATATCAAGAAAAACTATAAATAGACGAAAGCTTGAAAAGAAGAATAACATAGTGAACTTGTGAATGCCTCAAACAAACTTATTGTGCTCATATATTGTCTGAAGCAAATTTTCTAAGAGAAAAACCTTAACAATATCTCATATTTATTTGTATTGTTTTTATCATTTCTTTAAGAATTATCAATATATATTTGTTCATAACACTGATTATGGTGTAGATTCTGAAGAAAATTAAAACACTTGATGTTTAACCCAGTTGAGTTAAACAATCTATAGTGTTGTCTAGGGTTGGACCAAAAGTGGTTAGAATACTTGTATATCAAGAGTTAAACTCAGACTAATCATATTGACTAGGTGAACGATGAGTGGTGAGAATACTCATTGTAAACCTGAATAGGTAAAATTCATGTCATATTCTTAAAGATTAGTGAAACTGTTTAAGAGTTTTTAAGAGAGAACTAGACATAGTTCAGGTTGAGTGAACCAATATAAAATATGTGCTTTACTACTTTACTTTTTGAAATGTTTTCCATTTATACACCATATAAAAACTAGCGTCTAAACATCTTATATAAATTATATATTTTTTACAATCCATTAAAAAAACTAAAAAAAATGATTAGATATAAAATGCTAAAATCTAATAATGTTTTATTAAAAAAGTTACACAAAGTCCTATACAGCCAACAAAACTAATAAATGTGTACAAGATACATAGATAAAGACTAAAAAAAAAGAGAGACAAACTTACTCTAATTTTATATTTTTTCATAACTATATAATTTACTTTAAGATTTGCATTTGGTTGAACGAAATGTTAGTTATTTCAATTATTCTATGATGAAAACATATTGTCAATTAGTTTTATTGTTTCAAATATTAGGGGTTGAATTGTATATAATATATCTAAGTGCATCAAGTGAATCTTAAATGTATAAATTAATATTAATTTATGTGATAAATTTAAAATTTTTTATCTTCTTACTGGTATATGTATCTAAATGCAACCTATTTTTATATTTTTTTTATGTATAAAAAGGCTAACTAAACAACAAAAAAGAAGCAATCAAAATAAAACGTAGAAGTTAGTATAAGATAAGCATATTACGTAGGCCCAACCAGAAGCCCATTAGTATCTACGTGTTATTTGTGGCCTATGTTAATCTTCAATCCAATTTCCGAACTTCCAATGTCACTGCAGCCACAATAAATACCTGATATAACCGCCAAATATAAATATAAATATAAATCATATCTAATTGTAAATTAAATTTAAAATATAAAAAAGTTGCGGTGTAAAATGGAAGGGGATTGCAGGTGAAGTTCTCAAGATTTTTCCAACACAGCAAAGCTAAACTGAACTGGCATGGCCACTGTTGCAACTACAGGAATTGGAGTAGGAGTGACCAAGCTCCAACAACCCCAAAAACCAAGGCACAGGTCTTTGTTTCTTGGCCAGAGGCTTAGGATTCGACCCTCTGGGGAGGCTCAATGCAGTTCAAGATTCAATTTTTCAAACCCAAAAGTGGTTAAAGTTTTTGCACTAGGGGGTGAATGGATTGACACAGTTCACAACCTTTTTGTGGGTGTTGGGGTTGGACTTCCTTGCAGTGTGATGCAGTGTGGGGATGTAATCTATAGGAGCACTCTTCCCAAGTCCAATGGCTTGACTCTTACTGTCCCTGGGGTGATTCTGGCTTTGGGGACTCTATCTTACCTTTGGGCCACACCTGGTGTGGCACCTGGTTTCTTTGACATGTTTGTTCTTGCCTTTGTTGAGAGGTTGTTCCGACCCAGTTACAAGAAGGTACGCGTATTCCAGTTGATTTTTTGAAATTTTTATGAAATTTGTTTCCGGTGGCAGTTCTTCCTGAGACTGGTTTATGATGGCAGGATGATTTTCTTCTGGGGAAGAAGTTGGGGGAAGGATCATTTGGAGTGGTTTATAGAGTGTCACTGGCCAACAAACCCTCTTCAAAGGTGTTGCTCTATATTCTATTTGGAAGCTCCTCAAGTTTTTGAAAATTTACTTGTTCTTTTGTACTAGCTTATTATTGCTTGAATATTTTATGAACTACTTCACATGCGCACAAGTTAATTTCAAGATAACCATTAATTTTCAATAATGGATCACAGACGGACAATTCTCCCGCTTGAGCTGTCGTGGTGGTGTGACATGTTTCTGACACTGACACCTCATATGAGTCATGTCGCCAGGGTTTTATTATAGTTTAGTTATTGGTGTCTCAAATGCCTGAGCTGAGACCAGTGTAGACCAGACAATTTAAAGACACTCGTAGTATAAAAAGCAAATTAAATTTTTTAAACATCAATACAAGTCAGATTGATATATAACATGATACAAAGTATCAACATCTAAAATCTAATCACTCTTAGTATTTCTTTTTGTGAAGTTCATATTCATGCAGAGAAGGTGAACAAACAAATGTTCCTTGTCGATTTAAGTCTTTTCTCATGTTGATATTTAATTTCTTTTGTCATGTGGTGTCCTGTAATATGAACATTAGTCATATTGGAGTGCCCTTGTCTACTTCATGGCCATGTTGGTGTTATTTTTGTTTATAAATTTTGTTTGCATTGTCTTAACTTTAGTTGCTTTAGTGTCATGGTTTGAGGAAACAAAATGAGGAACCCACATGTTGATATGGAATATCTGCTTCTGAGATTTCAGTGTAAGATAGCTTGAATTATATAAATATTACTTATGGTTCTTTTTGATTCTCACCGGAAGGAAGGTGACTTAGTCTTGAAGAAGGCGACTGAATATGGTGCTGTAGAAATTTGGATGAATGAGCGTGTACGAAGAGCTTGTGCAAGCAGCTGTGCAGATTTTGTCTATGGTTTTCTTGAGGTGTTTATCTATTAAGACTAGTACTACCTAACGAATTTTTGGTATTATTATCATACATGTATGGGGAAACCAAGACATTCTCATCACATCATTTAATATTTTAGTTTCAGTCACGACAAATACAACAGTTCTCACATAATGTTTGCAGAGCTCTTCAAAGAAATCTGCTGAATACTGGCTTATATGGCGGTTTGAAGGGGATGCCACCCTAGCTGACTTGGTGCAGAGTAGAGAGTTTCCATATAATGTTGGTACTCTATTGAAACATTATGGTTGTGCTTGATAAATTTTCAATTTTATAGTATTTGGCCTTATATTTTCTACTGAAGTTTATAAAGTTACTTGTATTTGAGGAAGATTTGTATGACCTAATTTGTATTAGCTTCTAGATTACGTGAGCTTTTCAATTGTAAAACCTTACTGTCACCTTGATTTGAACACATGTGAGAAGTTTGATTCATTTTATGTTTTTCATTAATTTGAATTATTTTTATTGTAAGTGTTTGTTTAGAGGTTTATCCAAACTGGTTTTTTCCCAGTGTGAGAAAGTTAGGGGATGGGGGTACGTAATAATTCATTTCGAATATTAATGTGGGGAAAGTTTTGTATTTCTTTAACTGCTCTTCACTATATTTCCGACTCAAAGCACTTTTCTTCTTATATTCAATTTGAATTTTGTGCTCCCATAGTAAATCATGCTTTCTTATCAGACCAAATGATCGTGTCACAAATTTCAGGTTGAAACATTAATTTTAGGTGAGGTTCAAGACTTGCCCAAGGGATTGGAAAGAGAAAATAGAATCATTCAGACAATCATGAGGCAGATCTTGTTTGCACTGGATGGTCTTCACTCAACTGGTATTGTGCATAGGGATATTAAGCCACAAAACATTATTTTCTCCGAAGGTAAAGAATCTAGAGACATTTGTTCAATGCAAAAAAATCCATGATCCAAATTAAGCTCATTTTTTTAAACTATGGGGATCAGAGTCTCGGACATTCAAAATCATTGATCTTGGAGCTGCTACAGACCTGCGAGTGGGCATAAACTACATTCCAAAGGAGTTTCTTTTGGATCCAAGGTATCTTCTTTGAGATTAATAATACATGTATCCAACTAACTTTGAACTCAACCCTCTGCTGATTGTTGTGTTTCTTGTGCATAATACACTGGTGGAGCTTATCATTTTTACTTATTTCTATATTTTTAAAATTATCCTTAAAGAACTTGAAATTGATGTCATACAAAATATTAGTCCTATATTTTGTCTAGATTTTAACACATCTATGATGTTTATAGCTTTGAAATGAAAGCATATACCGTACTGGTGATAGGCACCAGAGCATGAGTCAATGTGATCACAGACAAAAGCAGTTTCATGTGATTTGCTTGAAAAAAAGGTTTCGGAAGATGAACATATAATATCTGGGAAATTTCCTATGTAACATATATAATACACACACACACATGTAAATACAAAAAAGAAAATTTTAAATCTGAATTCCCTCCATCATTTCTAAAAGTACAAAACTGAATCTGATCTAGATAATACAATTGTATTTTCCTCTCTTAAAGGAAAGAATGGGAGTATACAGCTATTTAATTATCCTTGTTCTGTGAGGGCTTGGTTTGGGAGACTTTGTTCAACAATGAACAATTTTATATATTAGAAAAGTATTTTAGACCATACTTTGTTCATAAAAAACAAAGAAGGGGAGGTAACAATCTTAATTGTATATGTTGATGATATGATTTTAACTAAGGATGATCCTTGCAAAATGAGATAATTGAATAAGTATTTGGCTACTGAATTTGAGATGGACTTGGGGCTACTTAAATATTGTTGGGATTAAGGTGGCAAGGTCAAGACAAGGGATTTGTAAAAATATGTATTGGACTTTTCAATTCTAAACTTTATGCTTGTGAACTAACAAAAGCACCCATAGGAAGGAATCATAAGCTTGGAGTTTTCCCAAACGAAGTCCTGACAGACAAGTATAATTTTGAGAGACTAATCTATTTGTGTCACACACAACTGGATATAGTGTACGCTGCAATGTTCTAAGCTTGATCATACATTCCCCAAGTTAAGAACATATGGTTGTTTATCTAATTTTATGGTACTTGCACAATACTCCAGGGAAAGGACTAGTGTTCTCTAAGGAATTGTGTTTAACATCAAAGGATGTACAGATTCTGATTGATTGGGCAGGTGATTAAACAGCCAAATAATCTACATATAAGATGTTCACTATCTTCGAAGGTAAACTTGTCACTTGGAGATGTGAAGAAAGAAAAGGATGCCGAAGGTAAATTGGTCACTTGGAGAAGTAAAGAAAGAAAAGAATGTCATGACTCATGGTGTATGTGAGCTGTTGTAGATAAGTATTCTAAAAGACTTAGGGATTTGTTAGGTTACTTTATGCAGATAACCTAATCGAGATTCTCTTCTCACCACAATCTCTCGAATAAAGAATGGAAAAGTATGTATGTATGTATTAATGATGTATGAGTGAATTAGAATACAAGAATCACCCCAGTCTAAACCCTGAACAAATTATCTGATCCCCCTCTCCCCCTATTCGGTTTATTATTTATACCCTCTCTCTCTTCTAACAAACTATAACATACTACTCTCCTTACACGTGTCTCACACGTGTCTAACTTACTCCCTTTCATGGTCTAACATTACCCTCCTCCCCAACATCAACCTTGTCCTCAAGGTTGAAATAAGGAATTGTTATTTGATGTAACCCTCCTCTTCCCAGGTGGCGCCCTCCAATTACCGGTCTGGAGGCTTGGGTGGTGGCAAATCCTCCTCCACTGTCTTCCAGTCTTTCTGGATTCTATCAACTCCCAACATTCTGCTTCTCGAATCCTCCACCGATGTCTTCCATTCTTCCTGCTCAATCTTCATGCTCAGCTGCCACCAATCTACTTTCATTTTTCCCAGGGATGCCAAACAAGTAGCTCCTAAATGCACCTCCAAACCTCCTAACTAAAAGAGATAAAGTTTGTCTCTGATTTCTAATCCCTTCACCTCAGCAATATATTCATTTCCAGTGCTCAATATGTCCATTTTGCTAACAGACTCACGTAGTCCACTCATCATCGCCCCCCAAAAAGTATCCTAATCAATCACCACATATGTAACAGGATCTGGAACTGAATCCTGCCCAAAAAAATTTCGGAGAACCTTCAATGCATGTTTGAGATGATCTGAAGAGCTCCAGCTTTGAGCATCTATGGCTACTTTACCAACTTCTAATGCAATAAGGACAGGAGCCCCAATTACGTTCCTAACATTACAGAACATAAAGCAGTGACCTCTACTGTTTCTCCTCGCATTTGTTGCTTCGAAGTAGTCCCCAGCATAATCCCAAACTTCACTAGGAAATTCCAGAACCACTGTATTTAGAGTTCCATAACTAAAACGCTTCCCAGAAAAACATTTCCATTGTGGCAAAGGTGGGTAGAACTGTATAGTTCCAGCCTTCAAACCGCCCAGTAGAACAGTAGCAAGAACAGTATCACCAAAGAAATCATTGCTATTTGCTGTAGAAACTTTGATTTTATAATTTTGACCAGGCTCCTTGATATCAATTGACACATTTGTTACAACGTGGTTCAAGGGAATTGTGATTCCTTCTCCCAGATACTCAATAACGAAACTGTGACCCCTTTTAATCATACAATGATCTCCTCCAAAACTCCTATACACTTCATCGTGATTCCAATAGGAAAGAGAAACATTATTAAGTGAAACAGCACAATCATGCTCCAAGTGAGCGAAGTGCCAATCCCTAACCCTCCTCTCCTGAGAGCTCAAAATATCCTCATCAAGCTTTCTTTCCACAGAACTGTCCCTTTCAGAATCAAATGGTCTATTTGCCGAATTGTTTTGTTCAATTTCTTTGTCATCGCGAAGGCAATCACCGTTCATCATTGTCGACCCAAGATCCAACTGATCACCAATCAACGAATAAGTATCTAATCTTCGCTCAGTAGCCCCCTCAGCCTCAACACCATTTATAATGCTAGCTCCAAGATCGACAGAAACAAAAAATGAGGAGTGATCTGGTTTTCCCGATGCTTGTGGCACCAGATTTCCCAACTCCTGGATGTCCTTGTCAACGCTTCCCTCCTGTCGCTCCGCTGCCAGCTCCTCACAAACGGTATCTCGATTTAGTCCGCCGAACCTCCGCATTAGCGCTTCCGTGAATATCTTCCAATTCGGATGTCGGGTTTTCTTCCGCCAGAAGCGGATCCAATAGTAGCTCGCACCTTTCTCCATACAGATATATACTAGCTTCATCTTCTCCCTCTCCGTCATGTTCTGTAGATCAAAAAATTTCCCTGCTTTCGCGATCCAGCCCATGGGGTCCGCTCCTTCGAACGTTGGTAGTTCAACGTGCTTCATCCAGCTACGTTGCACGTCTCCTCTGTCCTCTTCCGCTTCGTCCTCCGACTTCTCTGGTGGTCGCCGTTTGCGTTCAGCGTTGACGGAATCGCGACTTCCTTCGGAGCTCCGACGGTGGTTCCTTCTTCTCCCACAGTCGCGATTAATGTTTCGTCTTCCACGGTCGCGATTCGCGTTTCGAGCCATTCCCCTCCACTCCGCTCGAATTTCCTCCAACGTCGCCTCCATGGAATCAAATCTTCCCTCCAATGCACTCACCCTGTTTTCCAATAAACTCACCCTGTTTTCCATCTCTTCTCCCCTTCGATCTGGATCCGGCAGGTCGGACCAATTTGTTAGGTTACTTTATGCAGATAACCTAATCGAGACTCTTTTCTCACCACAATCTCTCGAATAAAGAATGGAAAAGTATGTATGTATGTATTAATGATGTATGAGTGAATCAGAATACAAGAATCACCCCAGGAAGCCTAACCTTCCTCCACTGGAAAATATCCAGTCTAAACCCTGAACAAATTATCTGATCCCCCTCTCCCCCTATTCGGTTTATTATTTATATCCTCTCTCTCTTCTAACAAACTATAACATACTACTCTCCTTACACGTGTCTCACACGTGTCTAACTTACTCCCTTTAATGGTCTAACAATTGAATATGTAGAACCTATGGATATTCATTGTTATAATAAGGTAGGCATTGGAATCGTGAAAGACCTGATGAAGCACAATCGTTCCAAGCATGTTGAAGTTGGCCGGTGTTTCATCAGGGAGAACCTTGACCAAAAGATCATACAATTTTCTTTTATTGAATTAGAATGTCAACTAGACAATGTGCTCACAAAAGCTCTTTGAGAAAAGGTGTTTCATTTCATTGTGCAATCAAGAAGTTGGCCATGATATATATTTATGCTCCAACTTGAGGGATAATGTTAGCATGAACACTATATACCCTTGTTTGAAAGAACAACCTCACTATAAATTGCTGTCACAGATGATTAGTGGGATGAGAGAATGAAGATTAAATGTTTTATATCCTCCAATTGGTAACGCAAACAAAATTGATGTTGCTTTCTAGCAATGACCACTGGGTTCAGTTTAACACTAGGATAGTAAATATAAGTATTATATATAAACTACATGTAATCCATGTCTTTGTTAGACATGATATACAGCTATAGGCAATTTATGATGTGTTCAATTCTTCTAATACAGATATGCTGCACCAGAGCAATACATCATGAGCACACAAACTCCTTCAGCACCCTCAGTTCCAGTTGCAACTGCACTTTCCCCAGTCTTATGGCAGGTTAAATATTTCTTGTGAACTATTAGCACATATAGCTCCCTTTATCATGTAATGATGTTGGCTTTTTGGTTCGTACTATGGTTTCATGTTTTAAACAGTTGAATTCGCCAGACAGATTCGACATCTATAGTGCTGGTTTAATCTTTCTACAAATGGTGAGTATCTAATGGTGACGAATTCTTCTCCTATTATTGGAACTAATCAGTCAATATCTGTATTCAATTTTATATGAATATTGCGAAGATTAATGTAATAAATCACTTTGATCACAATGAAGACTTCATAATAGTATTCTGAAAGTTAAAGTGAGTTTTCCTATGTATTTACACTTTGTTTTATTTTGATGCATTGATATATTAAGAACTATTGTTGTCTTGTAGAGTTGTTTTTCATAATTCTGTAGGTAAGTTTTAGTTAGGTAAAACATTTAAAAGTGGCAAAGGGTGATAGAACCAACTATCTGATTAAGCTAATATTTTGAAACGCTTACGGTTTATATCATTCTCTTATAGGCTTTCCCTGGTCTACGGACTGATAATAGCCTCATTCAATTCAACCGTCAATTAAAGAGGTGTGACTATGACATAGTTGCATGGAGAAAAACTGTAGAGCCTCGATGCGGCCCTGAACTAAGGAGGGGCTTTGAGCTGTTGGATTTGGATGGTGGAATAGGATGGGAACTTCTAAAATCAATGGTAAGGTACAAAGCAGGACAAAGACTGAGTGCAAAAGCAGCATTAGCTCATCCTTACTTTGACAGAGAAGGCTTGTTGGCATTGTCTTTCATGCAAACACTGAGGCTGCAGCTCTTGCGGGCAACTCAACAGGACTATGGAGAAGCTGCCAAGTGGATTACTAATCTAATGGCAAAATCAGGGACTCAGAAGGATGGTGGATTCACTGAAGCTCAGCTTCAGGAACTAAGAGTTTGTATCTTAACTCTGTGACCACTCTCTGTTATATTTATCAGTATTGTATCTTCTCTAGTAAATAAGACAAATGCTAATCAGTGTCCTTGGTGAAGCAATTAAAAGTGAATTTTTTCTAATGAGATTGATAAAATTACACTTACCTATGATTTTGCAATGAATTCCCATATGATTTCCAACGAAAACCTTTTCTTTTTGATTCCTTAATGGCACAAGAGAGAAAGTCACAATAATGGACCCTGCATAAATAATGACCAGTACTAGTATACATTTTTTTGTCTTTCCCTCTCATGACATTGTTGTGTGAAGTTTAAATATAGTTTGTCCATATTAAAAGGGCAGTTTAGCTTTTAGTCTCTAAAAATGCAATCTCATTTTGATCTCATTTATGAAATGTGTCATGTGTGGTCCCTATTTACAAAATCAAAGCGACCAAGAGGAAATGAATTTTGTTTGTGAAATGAAGGATCACACTGATACGTTTTCATGAATGATTCAACTAAAAGAGATGATTGCTTTCAGGGATTGAAAGCAAACATTCCTAATTCCACATGAATTAAAAGTATATTTATCCCTAACAAGGTTGTCCAAATACTAAGTATGATCTTATATTATTACTCCATTTTTCATGATGTAGGAAATCGAACCGAAAATGAAGGCCAGTGCACCAAGGAATGCTCTAGCTTCAGCTCTTAAACTTCAGAGGAAAATTATAAGAACCTTAAATGAGAGTATGGATGAGCTCAACAGACGCAGGAAAAGCTTTTGGTGGAGCAGATGGATCCCAAGAGAAGAATGATAATTGTATATACTAAATACCCATTTTTCTTTTCATAATTTTTGTCTATAATCTGTATATCAAAAGTTAAATCTCATATTCAGATATAACAATGTTCAGTATGAATTAAAAAATAAATAGAAAATAAAACTAACTGGGATTTATATTGTTTTCCATAAACTAACTGAAATCTGACAGGTGCATGCCTGAAATCTTTTGATTACACGTGCAACCACATCAATATAGTATATATATTTTCAAAGGGTTTTTTGTTGAATGAGCAGATATGAAAACATGTTATGGCACTTTCCTTTCTAGTCAGCTGTGTCAGAATAAATCAAACCTCATTCTAATGTTACCCATAGACTTTAGAGCAGGAAAAGATCTTGTAACTTCCTACTGTTGAACTACCCTATTTTTTGCTTTATTGTTTGATTGTGAAGGAAAGTTTGTTCAAAATTTCAATGAAGCATCTAATATTGAATGTACGTTCATCATGAGTAACTGATGGAGCTGATCCATTTTTCTTTTGCTTGGTTACAACCTATCAGTTTTTCTTCCTCTAAAATTGAAATTGACAAGTGCTTATTGTTTTACTGTTGTATATTTTGAGTTTCAAAATGTTACAAAGTTCTCTATTGATTAAATGAAGTGCAATAAAATAATTTTACTGGTCTCAAGTTACCTCGTTTTTCAACATGTAATTCAAACCCCTTAATATACAGTTTTGTAACACCTTTAAAGCTCTTCATAAGCCATGGAACACTGTAATTGTTTACCACCTAAACATTTTTTTCTTGATTGTTAGGTAAAATTAACTCACCTCTCACCAGTAGTGAAGTAATAATTAATTCATCATTTATGTGTAATAAAATAATTGAACCTTGATAAAAAAGAAATTCTAATATTTTTATTATAATTAAGACTAAATCGTTTAGAGAATAGATTATCTAAATAATCCAAGCTTTGAAATTTAACAAAAAAAACATTAAACGAAATATTATTGTGTATGAAAAGTTGTTTAAAGCAATAGTGTCTAGAAAAGAAATACTTTATAACGTCTGAAGTCAATCTTATAAATAACATTTTCTAGACTAAATTGTCTAAATAAATTAGAAAATCATAAACAACGTTTGAAAGAAAGTATCTCTCTTTGAAATCATCTAACAGATCAAAACAACCTAGCATCTCATGAACACAAAACTCTATCTCTTGTATAACTTTACGGTAAAAGAAGTTTTTATTCAATACAACGATATATCAATCAAAGCCATTTTACAAGAAAACACATCTGATGAATGACCGCAAAACGGTACAGTCTTTGGTAAAATAATATCTTTGATGATTATACATGTTATACCAAACGACGCATTTATGAATGAAATGACAAATGATAAAATATCTTGAACACGCAACACTGTCTAATGATTATCAACGTTCAAAACATTTAATGCATGTACTATAAAGAGTCTTGATACTTGTATACTTTGTTTCTTGATATTCGTGCTGATCAATAAAGTAGAAGATATAATAAGAATCACAACATCCAAGAAAAATACGTTGTGAAAGAAGAAGAACATTTTGAGAATGTTTACCTTGAAGCCCTTTGTTTAGTCAACTAAGTTTCGCTTAAGGTTATGAGAAAAAAGCTCTCAACCCTACAAAGTAGACTAAAGTCCGACTTCACATCTAAAGACTACCTGCTCTCCTGAAGTCAACTTCTCTGTCTAACGGTCATCTTTCAAGAGAAGTTATATATATAGAAGAAAGCTTGAAGAGAAGAAAATGATGATAACCCAAGAAAGATAACATGAGAATAACAACATAAAAAGGATCATATAGAAAGAGAAGAGAACTCAAGATTGCTATGCTCATATATTGTCCAAAGCTAAATATCTTCTGAGAGAAAAATCTTAGCAAATAGAGAACACCTCAAACTGTGTATATCCTTTCCTTGAGAGTTATCATATGTACCTTTGTTTTTGACACTGTTTGTGCTATAAATTTTGAAGAGAATTAAAACACTTGTCTAGGTTTGGAACCAAGAGTGGTAAGAATACTTGTTGTAAACCAAGAGTGGTTAAAATTGGACTAGTCGTGTTGACTAAGGAACCAAGAGTGGTGAGAATACTTGTGTAAACATGGAGAGGTAAAACTCGTGTAATCTTGGAAAAGATTAATGGAACCCCTTAAGAGTTCATAAGGGAGAACTGGACATAACTCAGGTTGAGTGAACCAATATAAAAATATGTGGTTTATTGCTTTGCTATTCAAAACATTTTCCATTTACTTATCTCATACAAACTAGCGTCTAAACATATTACAATCCATAAACTAAAACAATAAAGAAATGGAATTAAAAAGACTAAAAATGTAAGAGATAAAGGAGAGGAAACTTATGAATTATGCCACTTAAAATGATCCAGGATAAATGCCAAAGAGGATCGTCACTTGTTCTTTACAAGATAAATCCAAATTTAGATTAAGAGAAAGAATTTTATCTCAAAGAAGTAATGCAATTGAATGCAAAACACTCTTTATATTCAAATTTAAAGGTGTTCAAGGTGTATATACAAAGGAGACGTTATGTTGCTTATATAGCACTAGGAACTGAAGTAGGTGGAGAAAATTAAAGGATGTGGGACTTGGAGGCCTACAAATTTGTGAATATTTCTCTAACGTTCACTTTTGATATTTTAATTTAAAACTTGTGGATGTATGTAGAATAGCTCATCTACAAAGAATAGAGTATATTGTGCATGCAACAAATGTGTCTTTTCTCTTAGCACTTTTGTTGTTTTTGAACGTTGAACATTTAATGTTATTTAATGCTTTCTTAGAACAACAATGTGCTTTTTGATTTCCTACCATTGAAGTAGCGCATAACAATTAAACTTTTCTTCTAAAGATACCAAGCGTTTGAGTAAAGTCTTCATCGTTTGGATGAAGTAATAGTTTAGCTCATGGTATCATTTAGACTGATGTAAATGCTTTTTGTTATTTTTTCTTTTCATAGCAATAACGTTTAACATGTTATGTTTTTCTTTGTGTTTTAAGTTTTAGTCTTTTAGAATGTTTCTATCAACGACTTTGTCTTGGCATTGTTTCATTTTTTCGAGAGTTAAACTGAATATCCTTTGGGTATGATAGGCTTTACGCATTTAGCTTCAACTCTCTTAGATGTTTTTGACTTAATAGTCGTTTAACATTGCGTCTGGGTGTTTTGACTTAATTGTTTTTCTGTTTCCTAAAAACCTAAGTGTTTTCCTAAGGTAATTTGTGTTGGGAATTTTGGTTCTAAGTCTAATGTTTTCTTTCTATATTATTTTCAGATTATTATTCCATTTAATATTGTTTGGTTAAACTTCAAACATGAGAACGTTTAGACACAAACGATTATGTCTTAACAACTAGGACATTATTTTGGGTTGTGGTCATGTTTTGGGGTCGGTGAAACAAAGGTGCAAGGTGTAGATTACATTTATATCATACCAAAAAACTCTTTTCTTTTCTACTTAAACACTTTTCTTTCTTTCTTTTTCAGATCAGATACATCAAAAGGACAAGAAGTGAAGGTTTTGTTCACTTGCAAGGACATGGACTTGGACTCACTGTGTTTGCTAAATGGAATTTAATCTACTTATTGTGCCCGATGATTATGCTAGTATTTAGTACCATGGGGAAGGCTTAGCTCAAGAATAAATAAGTCTCTTCTCCTTTTAGATGTTTGTAATGCAAGTTATCTCATGTATAGTTTTAGTTTTGAACTTTAGATTAATTAAGTAGTTTATATACCCTTTGAAGGTTATAAAATTAGGAGATGTGAGACTTAATAAGGTTTTTGAAAGAATTAATATTTTTTTTATGTTTAAAAAAAAGACTCATAGGCTCGTGTTGACTCGGCTTTTGTGGACATTTCAGCTCTATAAACTTTTTTAATGGAGTATCATATTTTCAGACGAAAACATGCTGGACAAACAAGATCCATACTAATTTTGGCAGGACAAACATATAGACTAGATTTAACAAATGAAAATAAAATAAATTCTTTTTCACAAAGAATTAGCATCAAATATAAGGCTCCATTTCAGTATTTCATTCCTTTGTTGTCCCATCACAGGAAGAGGCTGAAAAAAGCAACAAAATATCACTGACAAGCCCCTAATTCGATATTAAGTGCTTAAAACTGCATAAACAATCCATTTTAAACAGGTTGGCATCCAAAGTGGCTTGGGGAGAGCACGAGGCAGAGCAAGTAGATGCTCCTCTTTGCCTTTACCTAAGTGTACTTAATTATTAATAATTTAGCTAATCACTTACCTAAGTTTTGATTTCTTTAATGTAAAATTTTGTGTGCCCTCTTATTCTAATACCACTCGGTTACGGAATCTTAGTCAAAGCTTGAAACTTACGTCCCCAGGCTTGGCTACTTTTTTTCATGCGCCCTATGTGATGTTGCAGTGGAGAAATGCAACTTTTTACCTTTTGATCCATTTCATTAGCAAAATGCTTTATGGCTTATGCAAAGCCACTTTGGCTTATTTTATTTTCCTTTTGGGGCAAAGGATGCTGAACCATATTCAATTCTGATTGCCTTTCTTTCTTCTTATAGTACTTTCAGTTTTTTGTTGAGAAGTGGCAGTGGGAAAGAGAGAGAACATTGGACTGTGATCATGTGTAAAGGATCTTAGGATTCAAAGCCTCAACGTATTCTCGTGCAAAAAACTTCCTTGTTGCTCCCATATTCTTGCTGTCTCCTTCTAAACTGTCAGAATCATGTCGCATATTAGTTGGTTTACAAATCAATTTTGCAGCCTTTTCCAACTGATCTTAAAGTAATATCAACATAAATCTCCAAGCACCATTCTTTAAATTCAAAATTCGCCCCCTTAAACCAGCAACCATCAACAACGTGTCTCAGTATAATTAAACTCAAGTTTCAAATTTCTTTTAGATCTCCAATTGAGTGTAATTTGAATTTTGTATGTAATTGATGTTTACATCAGTTTGTCATTGTCACGGTATTATTTCTAATCTTTAATCTCATGAAAAAAGTGATTGGAAAAGGATAATCACAGTAAAATTTAAATATAGGTCGAAGATAAAAGGTAGGGTGATATTTAATATCTTTGTTTTAAATCCTGTACATACAATTTGTTAACTTAAGTGATTGGTTACTCAGACGGTATCCAAGAACAAATTGTGTAAATATTTGAAGTGATTCCACCCTTTATTCAAAATATTATGTTTAAATTATGATAATATCTCACTAAAAGAGAGATTATTCAAATAATCAACAATGGGTCGAATATCAACATTGTGTAACTGGAAGAGAAAAACCTAACAATCAAATTGACAAGGGTTAGAATTGGATTATTGTAGTACACCCTCCTTTCCACTGGTCAAGGAAATAAAGTTTTCCTTGTTATGGAGTTAGGCTCATCAAATTGGGTTTCTTGTTTGTTGAGTTATCACCTAATATGTGCATAATTTCAGGACTTTGTAACATTGGATACACATAATTTTACTTTAACTAAGGAAGTGCAAACTTTGATGCTGATAATTGCAGCCCCTAACCCTACTTATACATGCCAAATGAAAGCAGTCTGTAATGGTTATTTCTGTTATGAATTGTTACGTAGGATTCAACTAAACCAACCCCCTATCTACCAGTCATTTCCCTGATTATGTGGATCCAACCAAAGATAAACAGAAGAAAACAAAAGAAGAAGCATAATAAAAAATAAGAAGATAATGGTCATGTCCTCATGAACAAGAAGACAAATAATCTACCATGCAGAAATTGAGGCTTATTTTGTAATGGGAGACCCATTGTGCTGGTGGGTAGTGCCTGCCTACACATAGGAATATAGAGTGAGACATGGCAATGCAAGAAAGAGAAGCTTGGCTCAATTTCTTGTTTTGTTTTATCAATTTCCCCTTATTGGGGTATGGATTCCAAAGTGGTGAGGTGGGGTCCATTGGTGTCTGTCTGGTGGGTTTGGAGGCACTGCACACTCTTTCATGCCCCATCGCTGCCTCTTTTCTAGACCAAGCCGTGTTAGGACCACACCGTTAGACCTCTTTAAGAACCCTTCCTAACACAACACAACTTACAACTTCATCAAACTTAAGCTTACAACCTCAAGAGAAGGAAAATAACTGAAAGAAATGAAGATGGATAGTTCTTCCATGGCAGGATCAAAGAGAAGGATATCATCAAACAGAGGACTTGGAGGAGCCCTCCGAGAGCAAAGGGCCAGGCTATACATTATAAGAAGATGTGTTGTCATGCTGCTTTGTTGGCATGACTAGTTTTTCAAGCATGCTTTTCTTTCCATGGAAATGGAAGAATGCTTCTTTCTATGTTTCATTTCTTTTCTTCTTTTTCTCCTTTTGATTCATGGTGGAGTGTAAATAGAATCGGCGAGATATCATGGGAGAGAGTATAACAAGTTTTGTACTATGGATCGCTGGCCTTCATGGCTGGGCTATATATGTATATCGGAATACCATGGATTATAATGAAAGCTATATGTGTCCAAAATCCATCTTACTCTATGTTCTTTTCATTGATTAATTAACTTGGAATAGCCATTAAATTCATGTCTTCTAAATTCCTTGAACATTCAACAACTTCATCACCTTTTTCCTCTCCCTGGCCTTCTTTGCTGTACTCTCTAGCATAACCATGAGAATCATGGACTATAAGCATTCATGAAAGATATATGTTCATATGATCAAGTCACTCTGCATTTTAAGAATCTAGATGAATACTACTACATATTGCCAATACACATGGTATTCATCACTCAATTAACTCAGGGATGGATAATTAGGAATCCAGTCTCCCTAAAATATCTTTCTAGACTGAATCTTTTAGACTTTTTTTTCTGGTTTTAGTAAGAATTTCATAAAAAGAAAGTTTTGATTTGCTATATTTTTATGGTTGCAACTTGCAAGACTATCAAACACATATATTCCAAAACCTGCATTAGTCTTTTAACATTGTTAGTTTTCTTAGATTACCTGGAAAATTTCCAGAAGTGTAGAACACCAATGCAGATTAGCTTTTTTGGATATTCAATCAAAATAAATACATAGGAAATATAATTGTGTTTGAATGATCACCCACAACTGCAGCATGTTGTACTACTTGAAATCCAAGTCTGAGTCTAAATCTCATATTCGATAAAAATGAAAAAATAAAACACTATATAAAGACAAAAGACCTGTTAATTCATTGTTTTAAGATTTTGGATAGAGAATGAAATCTATCTTATCAAAACCAATCGGTGACTGGTGACAAACTTGACCCCAGTACTAACCTAATTTCTTAATTGCTTAGGTATGAAGTCTTTTAGTAAAAGTAAAGGTTTATATCCTTTTAACCTTTGTTCCAAGAAGTAAAATAAGACTACTTAGATAAAAATGTGCATAATTTTAGAATTAAATGCGAAATATTGACACAGTGATTTGATCTATTAATCATTTGAAGTGGATAATTGGCTTATGAGTGTGAAAACTGCTAGGCATTTTCATTGACATTGCAGTTTAAGGATTACACTTTCTTTTCTCCCTCTGTCCTTAAGTGTCATATCTATAAAGTGCTTGCAGCTTAAACCAAAATGAAATAATAGAATGGTTCTTTGTGGGGTCACTCTTTTAGTAACTGCTCTAATCATTCAGCCCTTAAATTATTCTAAAAATAAAACTATTCCCTGCTGTTTAATAAGATAAAAAACACTTCATTTAGTTCTAATGGGATTGACTAAAAAATTAGTTACTAGTTCAAAGATTTCTTATATACTTTTTAAATTTAGTTACTCTTAGATTTCTCTAACTGCATAATATTTATCTTTAAAAACTACTCTCTCTTTTTTTTTACTACATCCATACATTTTCAATTCATTTTAATTTTTAATCATAAAACTTACAAGTATTAAAATGGATAAAATTCCACACTTTGACACTAGAGGTTGAAAAATGTAGGATATAATATTGAGCTTAGTTTATAAGTGTAAGAAACTAAAACATGAAGATAATGCAGATATAAGAACTAAATAAGTTCTAAATCCAACTTTTAGTATCAGAAACCTATTTAAAATATAAATTAGAAAAAAAAATTAATTAAACTAACACTAACTTTAATGCAAAGTATTTAAAATAGGATCAAAGGGTAGTTATGAACTAAAAATATTCCTACACCAAACCATTGTCATATTACATATCATGAATGTTAAGAGGTGAAATTTAAGTTTAACTCAACTTCATAAAATCGACTTGATGTTTGTACTCCCTTATATATTATAAATTAACATTATTTCTAATCGATGTGGGACTTCCAACAATAAATGAAAAAATCCATAAAGTTGGTCAACCCATTATACAAAGACATTTAGGAACAACCTAACAAGTTAACCAAATAAGCAATAATTAATAGTTAGATAGTGTTCTTAATTTTAAGAATCACCTTGATATGTTTTTACATTTGTTTTCTTTAAGAGGAAAAAGTTTGATGGTTAGATACAAGGAAACATGGAATGTGCTCAACCAAAGGCAAGACCTTCATATGCCCTAGGAAGTATAGAATAAGAGATGTTCAGATATTGTTGTCATGCAATCTTGATAATAATACGAATGTGAATTGATTATGATGTCTTCAACCTAACAACACATGTATCAATCCTTTATTTGAAGAATGAGAATGGTTCACCATTTATTTGTTTTCAGTGTTATTACTTGCGAGATGGAAAATGTTTTTTTAATAATTTTTTTTTGATAATTTTTTTTACAATCGTTTATATGATAGTTCGTGATTGATCTATTTTAAATATACAAATTAATAAAATAGTAACATGTAATCTTTTATAAAAAATGTTAAAATATCATTATTCAATCTGGTTCACGGAAGAAAGAAACAAAATGCAATGCTTTTGTGGTCAAATATGTTTTGTGGGCCTCTCTGAGTCACCTGGTTCCACCCCCACTTTCACGTGTGCATTGTTGTACACCATACTGCCTCCTCATGCGAGAGGATCATGACCACTAAAAAAATCTAATGATTTGTATAATGCACATAAGGTCAAGAATTGAGCTGTCTTCAATTTTTTTTCAGGTGACATGAATTTAGTGCAAACTATACATCACTTTATTGAAAATTAATGTTTGTCATGAATCATTTTCAATTAAGAATCTTTTTTCAACTACAATTTGTTTGCATCTATTTAACTTGAAGTTTTATAAAAAAAATCATGGTTGAGTTTTAATAACAGATAAATTTATTAATAATAACTAGATGCATTGATCCAAAATTATCTCAACTCTTTAATTATGCATTTTTACTTACAAAATTTAATTGTTTAAGTATCTTTCTAATTTGTGAAATTTAGGAGGTTTCTGTTTGGTATTCTAAATTTAAAAGACCATTCTTACAATAATTTATAAAAGTTTGTGTTTATTATTCATTGTTATGATAGGTAATGTGCAAAACTTCTTTACGGGTTTGGCTATCTCTATTCCATTTCCAAACTAAAAATTCATAGTTATTTTCAATTTTATCTTATATTTAACTTATTGCCTCATCTTCATCTATAGAAATATTTTTTTTTAACAAAAAGTATTATAACGAAGGAGATATGATATTACCTTTATGTTAAAGAAACACTTTAAATTAATAATTAAAAATGTTTCTTAAAAAATAAACAATAAATAAATTTTTTATAAAGGAGTAAAAATAATCAAATGTTTAAATAACTATCAGTGGCAAAAAAAAAACACTACAATGACCAATTTATAAACTAAAAATTATTGGTAACTAAAATAATTTTTAAATTCGTTATTATAGTGAATTGGTCTCAAAATTGATTACTAACATTAGCTACATGTAAAATCATAGAAAATGACATTTTAGAAATGTTGGTGGTTTAAAAATAGTGAGACTCAATTATTTTAATATTAAATGATTTTAATATAAATAGTTTCGTTATGAATGAGTTTCATTATTTTAAAAACACGCAATCTCTCTAGAAACCACTTTTTTAGAGTTCTCTAAATTCTCTTTAAGGATTCTTGCTCTCTGTTCGTTTGTTTGAAGATCAAAGACTGCTTGAGTGATCCACTTGGAGAGATCTTCAAGTCTAACCAATCAGTTTCGGCAAAAGAGTAAGTTGGTTTCATGAGCTTGTTGAAATATCTCTTATTTGTAGCCTGGATTCATGAATTTAGAGTGAATATGTGTTGTCTAATATTGGAAGAGTCTTGTTGGGAGTGCTTGTTAAATATTGCATGTTTGATCACTTGAGTTGATGTAATTAAGTTTATAATTGGTTGGAATATATGCTATGCATCTTGATGTAGCCAATAGGTAGAGTTTTGCGCTCATTTTTGGTTTAATTTGGGGTTTCGACAGGTGAAAATCTAAAAGAGTTAGTTTGGGAAGAAATTGAATGTTTAGGGTCCATTTCTTAATCATATGTGACTTGTTTAGCTACTTAGTTATCTAAAAATATGGTTTGTAACTTGTAGAATTTAAGTTATGAGTTTTTGAGTTGATGGTTTAATCTGATGTATCTTATTTATGGTCAAATAAGAAAAATGGTTTTCAATTTTAGTCATAAACATGTTTTTTAATCAATTTTAATGTCAATGATACCAATTTGATCATTTGGATAGGGCTGAGGTGTAACCAAATCAGAAAATCAAGTTGTTGTCATTTGGTATAGCGTTGAGTGGCTCTATGTGGCATTGAGCGCTTCCAAAACTCGAGAGCCACAAGGTTCCAGGACGTTGAGTTGAGTGCCACGAAGTTAGTGAGCTCTCTGACTTATGGTCCCTGAACGGTGGAATTAGGCTTTGAGCACCACTTTTCCACTACAGGTTTGGACCTCTTTTTCCCTTAATTTGTTAGGCGAAAGTTCCTTTCGTTAGGTGATATTTATGGTTCATTGGGCGCATTGTTTCTAATCTTTTAAATGTTTTGTTTGCTATCAATGTATTGTTTGAGTGGATTGGTTATTATGATATGATGTATACTTGTTTATGCTTATAAATATGTTCATGAAATATGATAATGGATGTTATGTATAGTTCTTGATAATTATGAATGTCTTGTGAATGATAATGATGAATGTGTATTTAGTTTAAGTGTGTGGTAAAAGGAATTCCATGGAAAAAATCTTGGTGTTGTGCTTGAGTGTAATGTATTGTTGTAGGGGCATCGAAATGGGGGATGGTCCTGGTATTCCAATAGCCATCCAACCTCAAGTAGAGAAGGGTGGTTATGTCGGGAGTAGTAGTAGGAAGTCTTTAGCCTCGGGTCAGTTTGACTATAGGTTTTTGATAGATTAATCTTGTGAGGTAATTTGGGTGGTAGGTTGTTTCACCGTACATGCACGGGTCTCCCAAGAGTTTGACACCAATAAATGTATCTAGATAGTCAAGTTTAGAGGAAAGAATTGTATGACTTAAGATTGATTGTTTTATCTGTTATATGTCTAATTCTATAAATGTGATATATGCTTATTTTTGGTACATTAGCTTACTCTTTCTTTTTTATTTGTGTGTTTCTTCATATTTACAATGATCACCTTAATGGTGTGAGTAGATGAAGATGTTCCAGTCGATCCAGTGTAGCACAAGAGTGATGCTGAAGTTAGAGTTAAGTTGTTAGATTTCTGTCCTATTAAACTTTGTAAAACAGTAATAGGCTTTTGTATGTATTCTTTTTGAGAAATTTATCCTCTCATTCCTTTGTAGGTGATATTTCTCTTAGTAGTTGTATACTATTAGAAATAGGATGCTACAAATGGTATTAGAGCAGTTTGTTCTCAGGATGACTTGAGGGTTGTAGGTTTGTTGTGTCTTCCTAGTATAATAGTTGAGTTTAGACGGTTAAGTTGTATATCTAACTAGAAGTATTGAGAAAAGAAAATGTCTTGATAAGAGTAATGAGGATGCACATTCATGACTATATATGAGATGATTTTCCTTTCTTAACTTTGAAGGTTTAAAGGAAAGAATGAGATGTTACACTACCAAGGTTTTGGCTACCAAAGAAATTATAAATTGGTCTTAAATTATTTAATTAGAGAGAAATTCCTTTGGTAGCCAAAACCTTGGTAGCTAATGTTAGTGACCAATTTAAAGACCAATATACTATAGTGACCAATTTAGAGACTAATTTATAAAGTATTTTTAGTTACTGATAATTTTTTTTTTATAAATTGGTATCTAAATTGGTCACTTTAGTGACTAATTATTTTTGTCACTAAAATTGGTCATTATTTAGGAATTTTATTATAGTATGTTATCAAAACTATTTTATTTAATGAAATTGTTTAGTTTCCTACACTACAATACATCATTTAAACATTCAAAGAAACACATTATTTAAATAAGGTTGTAATAAAAGGGAAGTACCTTTAAGATATGAGTGAACTTTGTGCATATTGAATAAGTCAAGCAATAATTGAGGAATGTAGAAAAAGGTAGGCCTTATTTCCCAACCAAGAGGTGAGGGGGGGGGGTGAATTGTTTAAGTATTAAAGAATTTATTCTTTTCAAAACCTTTCTACAAACCCTTTGAGACACCCTAAATCTAATATAGAGAAAACAACACAGAAAGAACAATCCTCTTTCTGCAGAAACCCTTTGAGACACCCCTCAAAGAAACAAGAACTCCACGTTCTCTTCCTGGCCACCGGCAACAGGAAAACCACAATCCACAAATTGCGAAAACAACACTGATCTGGTTCAGAACACCTAAGAGTGCGGATGGTTATCAACAAACATAAGCACACAACAATTCCTTCAAGAATTTGAATCTTTCAAACTAAATGCTTCTTGATTCTTGGAGAATGAACACCCCTGTAATTTCTTATCTCAACTCACTTTGTCAGATATAAAAGATAATATTCCAAAAGTTCTTTTAATGCAGAGAGCTATGTGTCAATATATAGTTTTCTCAAGTTTGACGCATCTTAATCGATTACAATATTAATGTAATCAGTTAAGCAATTAACACTGCTTCACCAGAATTACATTAAAACACATTTAACAGATTATGTATTTAATGTAATCGATTGCACAATTAATATAAGTTAAAACAATTCAAAATATGTCTGTTATGTTGTTAAGACTTATCAAGAAAACAATTTTCAGTGTGCACAAGATTTAACCGATTAAGAAAACAGTGTAATCAGTTAAGTATAACACTTAAGAAAATTTGAAAACTTTTTCATTTGAAAACATATCACTGCACCCAGTAAACAGGTATAAGCAAATGTACATGTTTTAATCGATTTTACATATAATGTAATCGGTTAAAACTTGCAGTTTGCCCAGTTAAGCATTTACTTATATTTGATAATCTAACTGATTACATAAACACTGTAATCGATTAATTCATACAGATATGCATTGTGCAAAGAGTTTTATCATTCAAAATCATGAATATGCATACCACAAATATAAATTCATGTGTAACCACAGTAAGTATGCAAAACAAATAGTTCAAGCACAAACAAACATATAAACACAACTTTGCATAATGTGTGCAAGAAACTAACTTTCACACAACTCCCCCTATTAACAAGGAAGAAAAGTTATTGGTGATAGAAAAAAATAAACATTTTACAAATGAAATGAAATGGAAAACCCCTATCCAAGGGACCAACTACAAGAGTAATGGTCAAACACAAACATGAAGATTTAGTTTCAGCTAAGCTGAGTATGTCCAATTTTTTTTTCTCATAGGCCAAAATAAATGTAAATAAGTAGAATATATTTATTTTAGGTTAAGTAGTATAGGATATTTGAGTTTTGTTTTGGATCTTATAATTCACCTTGGGCCTTGTAGTGTATTTTTGGGCTAGGAAGATATGGTTTATTGTGTATCTAGGTCAAAGTAACTTACCGACGGTTTCAATTGGGCCAATATGAGCCAAGAGAAACCATAGGCCAATCACTATAGTGTGGGGTGTGCTCTAACTCATCCTTTGCACATGTTGCATTGTGAAAAACACGAGCATTCCACATACCTTTTGTAGAGTTCAAATTTTGGAGAGTTCAAATTTTAATTTCTCTCATTCCTTTGGTAGTCCTAATTTTTTATCATTAGCCTATAAATAAAGACTCGCCCCTCTGGTAAATTAACTTTGGAATTAGTAATAAAATGTTGTTGATTTTATATTTTACCTTTCCTTGAAGTCACCCAAAGATACTATTCGAAAATTACAAAATAAATTGATTATGTGTGTATCTAGCTAGTCTCAACCAAGCATGTATAATTGGATTATGTGTGTTTGATCAAAGCTGAAATTTGGTTTGTTTAATATCTCTACTAGTGCAGAACGTTCAAGCAAAGCATACACACTTAAATCCTAAGATGATACATCTCACTTTAGCATACAAGAGCAATGATGCAAAGGACTCTAGCAAGTGCAATTCAAGAAAAAACTTCTAAAGAGGAACCACATATAACTCAAATAAAGGCTAAACATAGAATAAACACTCAATATAGACCAGCCAAGACGAGAAATAATAGTTGGAAAAGCAAACAAAAGAGAATTTAGAAGCCTCACTCACATCTCTTCTTTAATGATCTTCTCTTCTAATTTAAAAAAAAAATGTTTTCTGAAAAATGTAAGTATCTGGCTAATATTCCTTTTCCAAAGTTACCCCAATTTAATGATCATAACATATTTTCCTCATGTAACCTTAGGTCAAATTCTAAGAGAATTGAATGATTCTAGGATTGACCTATATCACTTTACCTGGTGTAATTTCCATCACGCTGTTGTCAAATACCAAGCAAAACTTTATTGAAAACTGTAGAGTAACAGGGAAGACTAAGGTTAAGCAACAAAACTTAGGAGAAATATGACATGATTCCTTTGACTACTCTACCATGTCTGGAATACTTTGTTGTGAATTTTGGATAAGGTACAATGGATAATGCAATCTAGTTGAAAGAGTGAGCCTCGTCACTATCACAGCCAGAGAGGTTTTCATGTCCATATTTGTCTGTGCCGACTAGCGAACAGCAAAGCCAGCATTAAGCTTTGGTCCATCAGGGAATCTTTGGACAGTTCATGAACAAACCCTTGCAAGATTACAAGATTTTGTTGACATGTTGAAAGATTGGTGTGAGTTGTAATTCATTCTGATTCGGATGTATCAGTTCCAAAATGGTCCAAGTTTTCTTGCGGATGGACCTTACACTTTTTCTATTTCTGTTTTGAAGTGAAATGAAAGTTAAAATAAGCTAAAGCTACTGAAAATTAAAAAAGAAAAGAAAAGAAAAGACACAAGACTGTTTCCGATACACAAATGCATGAGTTAAGACAAGACAAATATAAAGCAAGCATATGACTAGTCATACTGCATTATACGTATATTATGAAATACAGCTGCTATAACATCCCAAAACACTAACAAAAGAAGGACAGTGTAGAGATAGTAGAATGTTAGAGGCAAGCATTTTTCTTTTTTTAACTTGTCACCCTTCAGCTAGCCAAAATAATTCACTTATTAGACAGCAAAAGTTGTATGTTTGAGGCTCATTTTTTTGTTAGATACTTGGTAGAATTACTGACTTACGCATAAAAAAGCCTTCGGATTAATCGTGTAACTGAAAGAACTTGTTTACTAAGAACTTATGAAAAAAACTGAAATGTCCGAAATCCATTTTTAGGTTATTATGATAAATTGTAAACTTGGAAAGTCAGCAGAGTTATAAATAGGAATGATTAGCAAGTTAATTTTCATGTGGGGTTGGAAGTCAGAACTAAATGTGTAGATCTGGTTGTTCAGAACTTCAGTTTTTGAAATAAGAATTTTCATATTTCAATTTGCCCCACAATTTAGTGTGTGCAATCAAAGTTAGAGCAAACCAACTGTAGACTTCTGATATAAATTCATTAAGATAGTTTATAAAAACAACTTACAGCTTGTATGAAATTTGTTTAACCACATTTTCTCTTTGATCGTGAAAATTAACTCCTTGATACTCTATTTTTTGTCATTAAGTGCCTAAAGTTGGCTTATAGAAACTTCTAATTCTTAGCAGCAATATTATTAGCTCTATAGACCCTATAAAACTTGTAAGACTTACTGACTTATTGCATCATTAAAACGATAACTTTCCTTGATGTTAACATTAATTCTACTTACTCTGCTTGTCTTAAAAAATTAGCATAGCTTTCCTTTAACTACTGTTAATTTAAAAAAGAAAATATTAATACTACTCTTATTTCGAACCATAACACATAACATCTTTAAAAGGTAACTCAAACGGGTGTTCAATGCAGTTATCCCATGCATTCATTTATAAATAGTGGAGCACCATTAACTCTACTACGGTAGTTTGAAGGTGGCAAGTTTCTAGAGTCGATTAGGCTAGCTTTCAAAAGCTTTTTTGAGCATATCCAAGTTGCATGTCCTCGGGTGGATGTAACATATTTAATGGTTAACAGCATGCGTAATCTTATTACATCCTGGAACATGAGTTATTATTTCTTACAATAACTCCGACAAGCCAAAACAAGGTACAATTACAGCACCAGTTGATCAAAGTATCAAGCAATAAAGTTCATTGTCTTTCATTACAGTCCAATCAGACAACGAGTAATAATTGAGTTTACTTCAGCCAAAATGGAAAATGTTTTAGCCCATAATTAAGATAGGACACAACAAAATGCAGTTACAAAAGTATTTCCCTAGCCGAGGTGAAGAACTAAATTAGTTCACAGCCTTGTTGTATCCCCAGGAAATAAAGCTGTCCTGTGAACTAAATTCCTACAAAAACAAGAAAACGCATTAGAATGACATTAAAATTATTTCAATTTCACGCAATATTTGGGAACACGAAAATACCAGCTGACTTAGTCGAATCTCTGAAGGGTTATCATTCACTATATTTGCAGGATCATGGACAAGATTTTGACACTCTTCAATATCCTTCTTCAGACATTCTGGTCCTAGCTGAGCATAAACAGAAAGACCAGGTTGGCTCTTATGATCTTCATGTTTTCCATCTCTACTGGGAGACTGGCTGTAGAGGAGATCGTCACACAGAGACAGAGCTTCAACCAGTTGTTGAGAATCCAACATATTCTGTGACTGGCTGTCCCACCATTTCGAGCCTTCCTCAGCATTACTTTCTTTATTTTCCACCCCTTCATTTTGAGATTCAGTTGCAAGTTCTTGGCAATCATCTTGAATTTCATGTAAACAATCCATCTGAGACAGCTTTGGAATGAATGAAGCAGAACACAAACAGAAAGGAATAATCAACTTCAGTCAGTGGTATTTCATAATTTCACTAAACTACATCATCGCAGGCAGCACCTAGCAAAAGAAATACCATAACTTCAGAACAAAACGTGTTAGAAGTTTAGCTGCATGGTTAATTTACGTGCCGGGACTAAGAGTGTAACCAACCACCATGTACTTGCTGAGACAGGATCCACATTATATGAGAGAAGAACATTAAGCTAAAACTGTGTCATTTTGGTTCAGCATGCATGCTTTATTTATGTTGAGAAAAAAGAATCAATACAATAAATAGAGGAGATTTAATATCCCCTGATTATATAAGATCAACTACTTAGTTTTATAATCATGACAATTATATTCTTTCTCAATTTCTCCATTCTCAACATGATACCAGAGCACTACCATCCTATATGACCTATTTGGTCACTAACAGAAAAACAAATATTAAACTTTGTAAATGAAAAGAACTTCTACCGAGGACAAATATGTACCTACCTTTTAAAATGGTACATTCATCAAATTATTTTATACATTTCCTCTACCGATAACATAAGCAAAACAAATAATAACAATAGTGTTCATGGCAAGATATTAATAACTAATATTTGATAACAAGAGAATATGGTTGAAGGTGTTACCTGTAGACTATGTGTTTCTTGTTCTTGGTCCAGATTTGCACAATGCCTTTTGTTGCAAGGAGGATCAAGTGTCACCAATTTGGGAGTGTTTGGAACCACCTTCACAATTGTTGATTCAGTTGCTTCAGTAACATTTTGATCATCTTTATCACCCAATTTCACTTGTTGCTGGTAAAACACTTTAGAGAAAATGTACTCCCCATCATTTTCATCTTCTTTTGCTCCTAGGTGATATTCATGCATAACCCAATTAGTTTTTCCATCTTTTCCTCCTCCTATATTATTTTCATACAGAACCATAATCTTTTTCCATCCTTTTTGAGCCCCACCCAAGACAATTGGTTTAGTCTTTCCAGTCTTGTGCCA
The DNA here is from genome assembly GCA_027742785.1 of Vigna reflexopilosa. Lineage (NCBI taxonomy): Eukaryota > Viridiplantae > Streptophyta > Magnoliopsida > Fabales > Fabaceae > Vigna > Vigna reflexopilosa. The sequence continues at coordinate 28,933,213 of CM050930.1, read as the reverse complement.
GCGGGCATCACCAAAATCTTGACTTGTTATCTTTCTACGCTTTCGGTTGCCAGTGTTGTAAGCCTTGATTGCTCTATGAAAAAAGAACGAAGCACTTCCATCTTGCTTAATACCTAAAATTTTCATCATAGCTTATATTGTATTGATTGAAAAATAATTGAGAATTCAAAATTTGGAAAATTTGCACTACTAACCAGGTAAACTTTTAGGATGAGTATAGCAAATCCCATCATCTTCTTCAAGACTAGTAATAAATTCATCAATGAAAGGATGAGGTTTGGAACCTTCTATCCCCACTTTCGCAAGCAAGTGCCAGATTATCTCTTGATCAGATGGATCAAATTTGACACCTTTTGGTAAGCCAGGCCACTCTTGTGCTACCTATCACGAGAAAAAAAATATCAAATGTCAACGCATTCATACTCAATTGTTAGACTTGCACTATAGGATTAAGGGATGAACCTCATTATGCTTTTAAGTTTTAACTTTTAAATGCTAAATCCAATTTTACGACATCTTTCTTGGAATTCAAATATGTGGCATGAAAACTGAAAAGAACAAAAAGAAAATACTCTAGCAACAAAGATCGTTTAGGACATTTAGTTTGAGTTAGGAAATTCCAACCTAACTCAACCCACGGAAGTATAGATAACATTACCACATTTCATTACATGCTACTAAATGCAAAGACACCAACTTAGCACCACAAAATGCATACTTTATAGTCATTCAAATGTTCTATTTTCAGTCTTCCGATATAGGTTTCAGGCTGTCACTCACTCATTGTATGCTCAATATTGACCTGATATATTGCCCTATTTCAATCCTCAGATGTCGGCTTCATACACTCAACCATAACCTATGCTTTTTTTGAATGATAACCATGACCATTTTAGTGTAGAATAAGTACATTGAGCACTTTTACGTCCAAGCAAATGATATTCAACACAAAAGATGAAATAGCAGCAAATAAGCACATCTCGTACCCAAAAGTAATAGACTTACGTTGCAATAGTTTGAAACTGAAAGTAAGGGCAAAAAAAGTTGCCATTTCCATTCGCTGTAATAAGTCAAAACTCAAATTCTTTCCCATTTAAATTAATATTTAGTTCAGTTAAAACAGAAACTCCAATCTCACGTAGTTACTATTCATGGAAGCTTCAACTTCGGAATAAGTGCTGAACCTCTCCATTTTTGTTACATTAAAATATTTAAACTGATCTTACTGGATCACTACAAAATACAAACAAAACTTGCATAAAATCCTTATTCACGCTAAAGTATATAAAAGTACACTAAAGGGAAGTTGAAAATGAACACGAGAAATGGAGTCCACATAAATAAATGCAATGTCTAACAAAAGAAAATGTACCGACCTACAGATGATATGAAATCAGGAAATAAACAGTGAAATTTTAAAAAAGAAACTGCACATACATCACTGTTGTCAATATCATGTTGACAATTTGGGCAAGGCTTTGTAGGATTGCTGCTCCATATAATCTTTTCAGGATCACATGTTCCTGATGCACATTTAATTTTGGTCGCAATTCTACTTTTGTCAACCAACCATGATGGTCTGCATAACCAAGGGCATTATCAAGATAAAAAGTTTATTATTTGGCTGTGAAAGCAAAACTGCATAAGGCCATTGTGTGGATTTAAGCATTTAATTCAGAACTCAACACATATTACGCAGTGGACTGCTATTTCCTTTTAAGCTTACAACAAACAAGCAAATACTAGTTGATGATCTCTTTATTCAAATTTGGTGAAGTTAAATCAAATAATAAGGTCAATATCAAAAAGGTAAAGAAAACCAAAAAAGAAAGATAAACTTTTAATTGGTTTCATGATTTTCCATTTGCCTTTCAATCTTAGAACTATTACCAAGGTAGTTAGGGATCAACCTAACACTGAAAATCAACCAGAATACGAAAAAAAAAAATCTTCACATAACCTCATGTAAGACCTTCGAATCTTCCATCAATTATAGAACACTAAACTGCGGAGAGACAAACCCACCAACCACCATTACACAAAAAGCTTTGATTTTTTTGCATAAAACTAACCCCATGTACGAACTTCCACTTCTTTACCCATCATAGAACAAGGAGAACCACACAGATGAAGCAACACAACCAGAACACATAAAAAGAAATAATTTTTCATATGCTACTAAGTAACCCTATTTAGGTCATAATAATGAGGTTCTATCAAAAGAGCCCAGCATTGCTCCAAAAAGAGTTTGTACTGTAATGTTCCAAAAGGAAGATCCTAATGAAAGGTAGAGTCCAATAATCGAACATGATAAGCAAGAGAAAGGTTACATACCCAGCCATGGGAGAGTGGTTGATGATTCAGTTCAAAATCTTCTTTTTCTGCTTTCGAAGAGAAAGAAACCGCGTAATTTAAGAAGAAATAAACAATATAAAAAGTGATTTAATAGTTTTTTCAATTTTCATCCAAGTTTCTTTTCAGTAGGATTTTATAGAAGTCTTTAAAATTTGAAAGTTCCGTACTGTTATGCGTGAATGCGATTTGTCTTAAGATATTAAATTAAATTAATAAGGACAATAATCATCATTATAGTAGTGGCGCACCGAGTTGTTGTCCTTGACTGACTTTTCATATCACTTTGAATCACTCCCTATATGGATTTTGAATAACTCGGGGAATCTTAGACTAAGTCAATGGGATGTGTTTACATTTCTTGTTATTTTTAATAGAATAATTTTATCTAGTAATAATAAAAAATAATTTATTTATTTATCTAACAAAATAAATAATTAAATAACTTTATATTTTAAAATAATTGAAAACTTTCTTTTTTCAAAACAACAATTACATAATTCTTTCAATAATAGTTTTACAAAAAAGATGCATTAAAATCCTATGAGCCATCTAATCACTTATAATAACATGAACTTGTGTAATATGCTCCTATGAGTGTTTAAATCATTAACATGTTAGTGCTAGAAGTATTAATTTTTTCTTAATTAGTAAAATAGGTTTAAACATATTGAAAATCTAGGTTTCTAATAATAATAATTGATTACATAAGTGATATAATATGTTAGACTAAGTCAAGATGCTTAAAAGGCAAAACAGGAACAAAACACTCTGTTATAATCGATTACATTAGTTATATAATCGATTAAAACAGATAGAAAGACATAATTTGTTATATAGATAACATAATATGTTAAGAAAGACAAATGGATGACTAACAAGGCTAAGTGGAAAAATAATCGATTACATAAGTTCCATAATCGATTAAAACAGAGAGAAAGTTCCATAATAGATTATGTTATTAATATAATCGATTAAACTGCAACAAGATTTGGTTTTTCTATATAAACCATACTTGAGACTTAATTCTTTAACGTTTTAATTGGCATATACTAACATTCTCTCTGAGTTTTGAGTATAGGTTTTCTCAAGAAGTTTTCTTGGAGGATTTCAAGCTTCATTGGTGATCAAGTAATCAAGAATTCATTCAAGATCAATTTGACTTCATTTGGACTAATGCATATGTACTATAGGAGTGTGTTTTAATGAGTTTATCATTCGTTCGAGTGTTGTGATACCAGTGCTTAGCCAGGTTAGAGATTGAGAGTTTCATCTCTTGTATTGGTGGAGAGTGAGTGTTTCCTCTCTTGTTTGTTTTGTATTCAGATTTGAGAGTGGTGAGGATAGCAATTGAGGGTTTCATTGTATTCTTAAACTCAAATTTGATTTAGTGGATTGTTTCTCAACTCAGGTTGTTGGGAGAAAACTGGATGTAGGCTTGTGAGAAGGTGAACTAATATAAATATTTGTGTGCTTTGATTTTTCTTTCATCCTTCTTTACTTGGTTGATTCATTTATCTTTGTTTATTGATTTCAAGATTCAAGAACTCTTTAAAGATTTGAAAAAGATTTAGAAAAAGATTTAAATCCAATTCATCCCTCCCCTCTCGTGGATTGAGATATAAGGGCTCTTATTTTTAACAATTATCACATCAAATCAATTTGTTGGATTAGATTAAGAATATTCATTCAATCATTTGGCCATGTTCTATGAATTGTGTGGATCCTTAGGAACATATTCTGATGACGAGGAAGTTGTCTACCTTAGGTTGTTTCCATTTTCACTTACAAGAAAGGCCAAAATTTGGTTACAATCTCATCCAAACCAAAGCTTAACGATTTGGAAAGATGTGGAGAGGAAGTTTCTAGCTAGATTCTTTCCTCCATCTAAGTGTATGAGTGTCAAAGCTTCTATTGTAACATTTTCTCAAGGCCTAGATGAAAACTTCTATGAAGCTTGGGAAAGATACAAGGCTTTACTTAAGAAATGTCCCAACCATGGATTAAGTAGCTCAACATAACATGTTTTACAGTGGATTAAGGCCACAAACCTGAATGTTGTTGGATGCATCACACGAGGTGCAATGACGATGAAGAGTGTTGAGGAGGCTAGAACTATCATTGAATCACTAGTCACTAGTGATCATCAAGCATAATATGTCAAAAATCAACCTTCCAAGAGAGGTATATTGGAGATAGGAACACAATATGCTATATTATTAAGTTGATCTAATGTCAAAGGTTAACAATTGAGTTTGAAATTCAATCCAAATAATGTTAATCTTGTCAAACAACTTGATAACTACTAGATTGTAATCATAGTCCAAACCATTTAGAGATTGGTGAACCCGCTAGCTTTAACTTATCGACAAGGTTTTTCATCTTGCCAATATATTGCTCCATCTTCATATCTTTTTTTCGTGTGTTGTAAAATTCATATTTCAGGTAGATGATTATAGATCTGGTGTGTGCACGAACAAGGCTTTAAGCTTCATTCCAAAGCTATTGACATAAAATTCATCAATCATCCTTGAATAGTTTGATCTTGGGCTTGCCAATCCTCATAGATAGGATTGATTTTTGTTGCTATGTTGTCTGCAACAATGAATTAGTCTGGACATTCTAATGTCCCTAGCATATAACAATCAATTTTGCAACCTCAAATCACTAGAAGGACTAGATATTTCCATAATGGATAGTAGTCTCTATCCAACTTCACAAAGATTATAGGTGGGAGGTCATTTTTTTCATTGCCAATAGATGACACTATTCTTTTGGTTGGGTCAAGAGTTATTTGTTTGAGGGCTATAATGTACCACATTAGAAGGTATTGAATGTAATGATTTGCATTGATCATGTATTGTTTAAATACAAGAAGTAATGTACCATTAAGATCCTTTACTTATGCTAATTAAGCAAATTCTTTCCTAAAATAATGTTGATCAATGATTATAACAATTACTGTGATATTACACAATAATGAAAATTAATATTGTGAATAGCTAGAATCAAGGGTCATAATTCATAGGATACTTGATAAAATATTTGATTTTGTCTAATTAGGGTATCTACTCTTCCTTCTTTATATGCAAAAATGATTTTTTTCTTTGTTGTTATCTCTTTTTATCATTAACAATAAGATACATATTTTTGTTGTTGCTTTATGAGTGGTAATGGTTGTACATGGTTAATTGCTTGATTTGTGTGTAGAAATAAGCAAGTAGGGCCACCATAGGTTCTAATTTGTAAGTGGGGCTACCGTTGATACTAGTTTTGTCGAAACTTTTAATTCCCTTTCATTTACGTGGCAACATTGGCCACTCCTTTTCTTTATATTATTCTTTTACCTAAATTCCATTTTTCTCTTTAGATTTGTTTATTTCCAATTTGTTAGTCATTTCTTTTGGTTTTTGTTTAGTCATTTCTCATGTTGTGTGACACCTATTTCAAAATATCAAAACCATATAAAATTTTCAAAAATTAAAAATCAATATCTTCTCAAATGGATTTTTAGGAACTAAGTGAACCCTGATCTTCCATCGTGATTTAAATACGTAGGAGCGAGGATTAATCCTTGTCGGACCCTAAAAATAAAATATATATATATATATATATATATATATATATATATATTTGTATTATTTTGGGGAAAATTAAATATTTTGGAAACTCACATTTAATTAAAGGTACCACATGCAATCATTGCTAGGTGCTAACCCCTTTCTTATGCATAACCAACCCTCGACATTAAGATTTTCGAAGACCATGTCTTGTTTTATGTTTTTCTACTAATTTTCTAGAATAAATTATGTTAGTGACTCCAACTCTCTATTTTAACATGTCATTTTTTGGTTCGATGTATCATTTATAGCAATTTCGGTCAAAACATTATTTATGTAAGGTAAATTGCTATTATCTATATAATCAACTGACATGTCTAATAACATTATATTGCTTTATTAATGCAATCAAATATAGTTACAATATAAAGAATTATTTCTTGTATATGTAACATACTTTATTGATGACAGTGATATTGCTGAGTTCAAAATATATTATCATCAAGAATCATATAGTGAAAATTATTATCATCAATAATCAATGTGAAATGTCTAATAATCATATAGTGAAAATTACTATCATCAATAATCAATGTGAAATGTCTAATAATTATAAGACCCCAATACTATTTTTTCATTGATATAATCAAATATGGTTACAAAATTGAGAATCATTTTAAAAAAAATATATTTAATTTGTATATCATTAATTGCAACATATATGATTAAATAATAAATAAATAAAACTATCAATCAATTTAATTATTCACCAAACATAATCACAAAAAACATAATTTATTTTATTTATTATTTTTCTGGGTCTTATGAGTTTAGAGCTTACGTGAGTAACTTGAGAAACAAGAGATACTTTGGTGGAGGACCACTAATTGTTCTGTTTATAGTAATTATTATTATTATTATAATTATTATTTAACAATAATATTTAATTACATATAATAATATCTTAATATACCCTTTTAATTTATAACTATATCTCAACAAAATATCTTTTAATTTATAAATATATCTAGTATATAAATATATCCAATAATATCTTTTAGAATATATAACAAATAATATCTAAATACATATAATAATATCTTAAGTTATCTTTTAATTTGTAACCATATTTCAAAATATTTTTTAATTTGTAAATATATTTAGTATATAACAATATCCAAAAATATCTTTTAAAATATATAACAATATCTAATAATATCATTTTCTAATTAAATAATCCAAAATCTTTTAATCAAATTATCATCCATACATTCTAACTTTTATAATAATTATATAATAAAATAATATAAAACTATAAGTTTATTTATATATTACATAACTGTGAATTTATAATATATATATATATATATATATATATATATATATATAATATTACTATAACCAACCCAAATCATATTAAAAACATAATTCCATGTTCTTAAATAAAATAATTATTTTAATATATTATGAAATCACAAAACAAAGGTGAAAACGTAAAAATGTTGTTTATACAAATTATATATATATATATATATATATATATATTACTAAAAGAGATAAGATACCATTTAAATATAAATAACAAATCATTTTTCTTTTAATTAATTAAAATAGTTAACCACATTTGTTTAAAAAAATATATTTAATTTGTGTATCATTAATTGCAACATATATTATTAAATAATAAATAAATAAAACTATCAATCAATTTATTTATTCACTAAAACATAATCACACAAAACATAATTTATTTTATTTTTTAATTTTTCTGGGTCTTATAATTAGTTTAGAGCTGATGTGACCTTCACACACAGAAACCTAGCCGCTGCCACTACCATGACCCACCAGATTCGTTCAATGCATCATCATTGACCTCCATGCACAAAATCACAACACCAGCATGAACCACTGTAGTACCCTTTCACAAGTATGCACATTGCAAGTTTCTCTTTGTAAAGTTACCACTATAAATAATGTCACCTCTACTCGAAACCGCAAGCAACCTGTAGTAGAATTGTGATCCAACAAACCAGGTAGAAGCACCCACGTGAAACCCTAAATCCTTTCGAATCACCACTGCACCCTTGACAAAGAACCACCCTCTCCATAGCAAGCAAACTAACGTAGACTTCCAAATCACATTTGTGGGTAGCGCCATCATGTTCTTCTCGTACAACATCACTCTTGCAATCCACCACAAAGATGAACCCTTCTGTCATGCCCCCAATCTAACATCAAGAAGAAAAATAGAACATAAAATTTGTATGATCCACATGGTCATTAACAATAGTGTTATTAAGTAAATGGATATAAGTGTTATCAGAGTTTTTAACACCGAGGCATTTAATAGTTTTAAAACGTGTCGTGTATATCAAATCCTAGATATTAATGTTTAATATATAATATGAAACACAAAAATATGAAAATATTAGTTTTAATATTTTATTATTAAATATTTTTGTTACTTTAATCTGTACTTATAAATGAATGATGCATGTATTTCATATAGAGTATAATGTTTTAACTAATAATGAAAAGAAAATGGAAAAAATGTGTTAATAAATACATTTTATAACAGTTTAAAAAATATAATTTATTAACCATAATAAAGAGTACGTGTATACAAGTTTGCTTTACGTACAAGTTTGCCCAATCGGGGTTCGCTTGCTTCGCCGTGGACCTTCAAGGCCACGGCCACTCCGAAGGCCTCAAAGCCTTCGTCCCCTCCGTAAACCTTGTCGCAAACGACTGCCTCTCCTTCTTCAACTCTACCAAACAACAAAACTCCCAATTCCAACACCTCCCCTCTTTCCTCTTCGGCGAGTCCATGGGCGCCGCCATCTGCCTCCTCATCCACTTCTTCTCCTTGAAACCCTTCAACGGCGCCGTTTTAGTCGCCCCCATGTGCAAAATCTCTGAAAGCGTCAGACCCAGATGGTCCATTCCCAAGATCCTCACCTTCCTCGCCAGATTCTTCCCCACTCTCCCCATCGTCCCCACCCTTGATCTCTTCTTCAAGTCCGTCAGGGTTCCTCGGAAGAAACTCATCGCCAACATGAACCCTTTGAGGTATCACGAAAAGCCCAGGTTGGGTACCGTCGTCGAACTTTTAAGGGTCATCGACTTCCTTAATCAGAGGCTCTCTGATTTCAACTTTCCTTTCATTGTCTTGCACTGCAGCGTCGAAGGCATCACCGATGAGGGCCAAAACGTACTCCGTTATGCGAATTATGAGCCGTCATGATCGATTCGTCTCTAATCATAATCCACACTCAACGTCGGCGATGTCGCCGACGATTATCTTCTTATTTACACCGTGTTTTATTGGGTATGGCTTTGGGGTTTCTGGTGGTTGGAGGTTGAACATGGTTGTGGCTAGGATGTTGAATATGATTTTTAGTGCTCTCTGTTATTGGGGGTATACACAATAAGTATAAAATTAAAATATTGAGTTGGGGTTGTCCACAAAACTGAAAGAGATATGGGGAAGAAGATAGGTGCTCGTGTGAAGGAAGAACCTTTCCTAATGTTGGGATTGTCCGTGAAACCGAAAGAGATATGGGGAAGAAGATGGGTGCTCCCCTAGAAGTCCTCTTGCACGAGATCAAAGAGCCCTCAAGCTGGGTTTTATTTTTCGAGAATTGGGAGCAAAAGTCTGAAACTTTGTTCAGAGTTCACAAGATAAATTGAGCAAAAAACCCTAAACGTATTTAGAAGAGGAAGAGGGACTACCCAGATTGGGTTTTGGAATTAAAGAAAGGAAAGTAATATTTGGAGTTCAATTTAGGTTTTCTGGGTCCAATTAGGATTAAATTGGTTTAATTACATTCCCCATTTCTTCCATGGGAGAGGTTTGACGACCGACGACGAGGTACATGAGGAAGTGAGCCTCTGGTTCAATTAGGAACAATTTATTTGGTTAGATTATGAATAAATTTTGACACGTAAAAAATTCTTAATTTTAAAAAAATTCCACATAAGAAAACAATTTTACATCAGTGTGTAACATGTCAGCTCAACTTAACGCCGTTTGGAACAATTTAACGGTTAGGGTAAAATTGGCTCATTTTTACAAAAAATATGACCCAATTGAGACAGTTGCAAAAATAAGGACCCAAGTGAGATTACCATACAAAAATAAGGACCAACCGAGGGTTTAAACCAATAAATTATTATCTTACAAGAAGTAGTTATTCAATACTAATATCACTTTAAATTTTTACATTATTCTCTATTCTTGCTTACTTAAAAGTCAAAGAGTTTTTATAAGTGGATTTTTTTCTTCGCTTTCATAGGCGAGACCGAGCTACTATCGTCTTGCTTCAAAGGTTCAAACGTGGGAAATATTTCATTTACACTAGTGTTAGTGTTGTCAAAACGGGTCATTTGGTCCAACCCGACCTGATCCATCACGGCTAGGTCACTTAGTGAGCCAACTTAACCCAACTCATTTACTAACGAGCCAAAAAAATTTGAACCTGATCCGACCCACCACGGGTTGATGGGTTAAACGGGTTGACTCACTGACTCACTTAATTAAAGTTTTTTTAAATAAAAAAAATTACAATTTTTTTTTGTAATTCAAATTTCAATAATTTCAGTCTAAAATGATGTTAAACTTTAAAGATAATTCAAAATAAAAAAAGGCTTAAACCCTCCATTGGTCCTCATATTTGTGTGCAAATCTCAGTTTGGTCCTCAAGTTTTGAACTGTCTCAGTTGAGTCATAATTTTTGTAAAAATGCACACATTTTACCTTAACCGTTAACTTGTCTCAAACGACGTTAATTGATGCTGAGATGATTTTTTTATTTTAGGCTTAATCCCTCCCTTGGTCCTTATGTTTGTGTGAAAATCTCAGTTCGGTCCTCAAGTTTTTCCTCAAGTCCTTATGAAATGCAAACATTTTACAACATTTTACCCCAACAGTTAAGTGTATTGAGACGACGTTAACTTTGAACTGAGCTGTAATTTTTTTTTATGTTTTAAAATCATTAAATCCACGTGGCTATGATCTTTCTTTTTTCTTCCAATCACTGATCACAATTCACTCATTCTTCCACCCTCAAACCCTCAAACCCCCCGACTCACACATTTTCTCCCTCTCAAACTAAAAAATGCTGCCGTTGTCGACAGTTCAAAAATTATGACCCAATTGAGACAGTTTAAAACTTGAGGATCGAACTGAAATTTTCATACAAACATAAGGACCAAGGGAGGGATTAAGCCTAAAATAAAAAATTCATCCCAGCATTAATTAACGCCGTTTGAGACAACTTAACGGTTAGGGTAAAATGTGTGCATTTTTACAAAAATTATGACCCAATTGAGACAGTTCAAAACTTGAGGACCAAACTGAGATTTACACACAAATATGAGGACCAATGGAGGGTTTAAACCATAAAAAAATTAACATATGTAATCCAAAAGCAAACCCATAAAGCGAATAAATAAGTTTATAATATTGATAATTTTTTTGTCATTTATCCATTTATAAGATTATATAGTCTTGAATGGATAAATATAAAATATTTTTCTCTCTTGAAACATATTTTTCTTTATTCTCATTTATAATACAATAAAAAAATGTTAACTAATAATATTGAAACACAAAATAATAAATAATTAAATTAAACTAGGTGAGTTGGTGAGCCAACCCGGCTCATCATGGGTTTAACCTGACTCACCATGGGTTCAACATGGGTGAGCTAGGTTAAAAATTGGCCCGTATAAAAAAAATCATTTTTTTCAAACCCAACCCGGCTTAAACCTGTGGTGGGTCGTTGGCCTGCAAATTCTAACCTATTTTGACAGCACTAACTAGTGCAAAAAATATTTTATATAACTACTATTTATATCAGTTATAATTCACCAAGTATAAAAATTGGGACGATGACATTATAGTAAATAAGATAACACTTTTTATATTAGTTATAGTTATAATAGGTGTAGAAAGTGGACACAATGATATTTTTATAATAAAGAAGAAAAATTTCTATACGGTTATAACCTATAACTGATATAAAACATGGACGTGATGATATTTTTTTAATAAATAAGAAAACTTTCTATACTGATTAATTATAATTGATATAGAAATTTGTTTTCAATTCATCCCTCGTAGACATCTGATGAGTGTATATTTATGCTCTCATTTACCCTGTAATCTTGGATTCTTAATTGGTTTTATACTTTAAAAGAATATTTTAATTAGGATTTGTTATAATTGAGTTTATTGCGCATGAGATTCAAAAACATGATAAAAATATATTTTTAGTTGCATAAATGTTTTTTGGATATTTTTTAGCTAAGTTGAACTCATGGAGGTATGAAAATAAATTGGTTAAAGTTTCATGACACAATAAAGATAAACCCAAGAATAGCAAATAATTAAGATGACAAGAAGTCAAGCTAAGCATTGCATGAAGAAGGCAAGAAAAGCATGAAAAAGTGAAAAAAATTGGCTAAGCCAAGAAGAGGGATAGGCAACAATATTTGGACTTTGAGATTTTCTCTATTTTTTCCACAAAAAAGGATTTGATAATTGATAATTTTTTTATGATGAAAGATAATTTGGGGAAAATATATCCTAAGATATTTTATTTGATATTGTTAAATAATTACCTTATTTAACTATATCACAAAATATCAAAAGAACATATTTGTCAAATCGCTTTTAATCTAACAAATATCTTCTTAAATATTTTTAGATTCCAAAACAATCAAATATATCTTGAAGATATTTGATTATTTAGAAAATAATTAGAGGAGATTCCATTATCAACATCTCATGTCCACCTCCTAGCTTCGCAACCTCATCTACGAGCTCTTCTACATTGAGGCATAGTTCAAAACTATTGTGTTGGGCCTTCCAAATTACCAAGTTGTCGCTCCTCCTAGAGCTCACCAACCACTTCATCAAATCCCTCGATGTTTACAATGATGGGATCAACTCCAACTTGAACAACAAGAACCGTGTGCAAACCTTATGGTGGTTCCTCGTAACGCAAAATGTTCATGATGTGGGTTTTGTGGCAATGGTTCCATGTCAAGAGAGGAATGGGTTGAGGACTCACTTTCCCCTGTTGAGGCAATTAAACTAGGCCCAATTCTTGATTTGGTTGTAAGAGAAGATCACAGAGGAGTGGAAGAAGAAGGAAAAGAAGGGCAATGTGGGGCTGTTGGAGGAGATGTAGAGCATGGAGAAGTTGGGACAACCGTTGATTAAGTTCGCTGACTCCTTTTAGTTTCCCCCAAAACAAGATCAACCATGTCTGACCATTGTTCTCCCTCGTTGTCGCTATAACTATTTGAATCTAAAAACTTTTTGATCTGGCTTTTCATTTTAAGACTAAATTGTCTAACGTCTTCATATGTTTTAAAGTTTAAAAAACAATAATAAATGAAATGAGCATATGACAAAGTGTTGTCTTTGGGGAAATAATATAGTTGGAAGATAAGCATTTTGTGAAAAAGCTTTATGAAATCTAAATGTTTTAAGAGAAGCTTTAGTAAACGCACTAATATTTTTGTGGACTCACTACCAAACGATTTTCTCACAAAATGAGTCAATGTGCTATATGAGAGTCTTTGATAATGGTAATTCTTACCATTATTTGTGGTGTAATTTTCTCACCAAATCAACTCTATTGAAGCTTGAAACATGCACAATCCCCTCTTTTATCTAACTTTATGAATAAGTTTAGCTTAAGTTACACATACGAGTTCTCATCACTAATTCCTCAAGTTTTGTAGGAAATTTGTGTGCTTTGGAAGAGCATCTAAACTACCAAGAGTGGAAGCCCAGGAAAAGCTACAAAAGCAAGTGTTCTTGAAGGATCATGAAGATTTCCCACGCCTGGGCGCCTTAGGAGGGGGGCTGAGCCCCTTTCAATTCGCAATTCACTACAAATTTCATGTCATTTTGCTGTCAAAAGGGGTTGGGGCGCCCTTCCATTCGCAGATTCAGCCAAAATCTGGCGCTTGGGTGCCCAAAGGGGGCTAGGCGCCCTTTGACTCGTTGTTCATGTGTAATCCTGGCGCATGGGCGCCCCTAAGGGGCTTGAGCGTGACTTTTGCTGATGTGGCACCCTAGACCTATTTAAGGCTTCCATGCAACGGGGGGGCCATCTTCTTGGTGGCTGAAGCACGAAAACACACTTTTGGACCTTTGGGAGTTGGTTTTGAGCAGTGGGAACTCTTCATTCTTCCTCCTTGGGTCTCCATCTCTTCCATTTTCTTCCATTGTAAGCTCAAGCTCTCCATGACTATGGAGAGCTAAGTTCATTTTGTTGGAGAATGATGTAAACTATGAAACTCTCTTGTAAATGTACTTGTTTTGAATGAATACAAGCTTCTTTCATTATTTGCTAGTGTTTATTTCCTTTGCTCAAAAATTTTTGTGGCTTGATCAACCATAACATGATTTTAGGGTTTGCTTGATATTGGGAAATATTGTGTGAACCTTGAACTAGACTAAACACCTAAAGGAAATAGTATCCAGGATAGAGCTTTGACCTTTAGTTGTCTTAAACCTTTAGTCTTAATGCAGATGAACTTGTTAGGTTACCAAAGGATTAGGATTTAATGAGTAAATCTAGGCTCTCTCTACCAAGGGATTGTGTTTGAGTAACTTAGTAGGTTGACATGAGCATTTAAAGGAAGAAAAAGTAATGTGCATTTGCATGAGAATGTAATAGGTGAAATCATTCTCCAACATCTCCATTCCATATCATCTCCAATCATTTCATTTCCTAGTGTTTTAATCCCAAGAAGTTCAATCTATCACTTATGCATTATGTTTATTTTCATTGCACTAATTCACATTAAAGGGAATCATTCTTTAGTCTAAATCAGTTAGATATTGTACGATTGTAAAGTGTTAAACGAGTCTCTTGGGATACGATATTTGGTCTTACCGGTTTATTAGTTAGAACAATTCGGTACGCTTGCCAAAGAGTTAACAATCTTGTTAAATGTGCTCTTGTCATACTTTGCCAAACAATACTAGACAAGCTCTCACTATAATGTACAAAATGATGTTTTTGGTAAACATGCTAAAAGATATAAACATTGTTCTAAAAACATGTGTTGAAAGACATCTTACTAAATGCGCTTTTAAACCAAACTAAGATCACTAAACAAAGTGTGGTTGGTAAACGTCCTATATAGGCCAAATGATACCTTGTACCAAACAACGTTTTCATCTAACGATGAAATCGTTATGAATTACTTGGTATCTCTAAAGAAATTCTTAAATGAATCACATATTGCTTAAGCAATAGATAATTTAAAAGCTTATAGTTGTTCTAAACACGCATTAAAAAGCATTAAATGCACAACATTTCAAAACAACAAAAGTAATAAGAAAAACGACATATCTGCCTGCATGCATATCTATTCTACTATTTGCAGATTACCTTTGTCAAGTATCCACTTGCACTATCATATACAAGTCACAAGGGGACATTAGAGACAAATAAAACATTCATGGAGTGTTCTTTCTATCAAAAGTCGCGTCCAAGAGTTCGTACAACCTACTTTTGATAAAGTACTGAAAAAGCATGTCTACTCTGACAAGTTGACTTTAACCTATGGTTGCTACCTACAACAAGGCTAAGAAGACCTGAAGGTCAAAGCAAGTACTATCTAACGGAAATTTTGAAGAAGCCTATAAATTGAAGAACGTTGAAGAAAAGAGCAAGAGAATAAGCACACGAATACAAAAGAAAACATCTAGGAAGAAAAGAAAGCTCGATAGAAAAGAAAATGCTATCAAGCTTCATAGAATCATAAGCTTACTATTTTAAGAAGAGAGAAAAATCTAAGAGTCTATTAGATTGAATTATATTGTATACACATTGTTTCTGTGAGAGTAATCGTCTAAGGACTTGTAAAAAATATTATTGATTATTGAATATTCTAAAGAGGATACGAACACTTAACGCTTAACTCGGTGTAGTTAAATGGTAGCCAGATGGGTTTGTCTAGTGGAAACCAAGAGTATGTGAAATCAAGAGTGGTGCGAATACTCAGTTTTAATCTTGTTGTTGATTATATTGGAAACCTCTAAGAGGTCTAGAGGAGAACTGAATGTAGCTTGTTGGAGTGAACCGGTATAGAATAATTGTGTGTTCATTACTTCTTGCTAAACGCTTTCCTTACATATCTGTCGTTGCTTTTTCATTTCAATCGTTTATAAGAGCTCTTATCATCAAACACTATTTTTATTAAGAGTTATCTTTCTTAAAACACTACAACAAATTTTACTAGACGATTGAAAAATATTTATTTGAGAACTTGCAGTTGAACAAAACTTTCTAAATCAAGTTTCTAACAATATATATAAATCGTTTAATCTTTGACAAGGTTGTTAACTACATTTTTCGGCGAAAATTTTTTCTATAACACTATTCAACCCCCTCCCCCCCCCCATCCCCCAACGTCTAGTGTTTTTCGGGTATTTCAATAAGAATACTCAACTAGGAGTGTGTTAAAATAGTTGTAATCTTTAAAAGATTAATGGAACCTTTTAAGTGTTCTTAAGAGAGAATTGAACGTAGCTCAAATTTAAGTGAACCCGTACAAATATTGTGCCTTACTATTCTCTTCGTTTAAAACTATTGTTAAATTTTCTATGTCATCGTCTGAAAGAATATTTATTCACTTACCTTACTTACCCAACATCTAGACATAACTTACTTCTGAATATAGTTTTATGAAACCATTAGACGTTGCATTGGAAAAATAATTTGAAAACACTATTCACCCCCTCTAGTGTTTTCCTGTGTACTTCATATATCTTATGTATAGCATATAATGTTGTTTTTGTTAGCTCAATTTTGTGTGCTTGTGTTGTGTGATGATCGTATAACTCGTGTTGTTATGTGGGAGCAAATGATGTTACAAATATTATTGGTACAAAGTAGAACGATAATTCGTGGGAGTATAACAAGAACTTTCTCTAAAATTCGTTGCAAACAATTGTTTTCTTAATGTATTGAGTTTTGGATTAGAAATTTATAGTTTAAACTGAGATCATGAAGTTTGTTTTGTTTAATTTCCAAAATAATTATTCGAATTTTTTATGCTTTTTGTTTAAGTTGTTGTGTATAACGAATGCTTTGTAAATCACACGTGGTGTCTCGAAAGAGGTGTTACATGATCCTTGCGACCATTTCTTCTATTGTCAAACCTTCTTGAGTCGTTGTGCAAACTTCTAACAATGTCTTGTCACTTCAAACGCCTCAGATGTACTACTTGGATAAGCTCGTTAATATTATCCTTGAGGGCTACACACTCATCATTTGTATTCCTATAATTTTGATGAAATCAAAAATGTTTTCTCTTGTCAGCGTTCTGAGTTGTTTATGACATCCTAGGTGTCACCAAAAGATATGAATGAAACGCCTCCTCAAGACACGAGATCTTATAGCATTAAACCTAGTAACCTCTCTAAACATAAACCTACCCTTGTGTGTAACATCCTGGTAGGATGATTTCTTTTCAACCGGGATGGTCTAAGCCCACATCTTATTTTTGAAGTCCTTCAGCACTTCTAGTTGCATGAACTTCACAACTTTTTGTCTAAGCTCATATAGATCAACAACTAATGGCATGCATAGATCATCCACGAAGGGTCCATTCTAAAATTCGTATCCATATAAAGCCCTCTCGATGTTCAAATTTCGAATGTTAATGGACAACTTTTCGTATCCATATGATGAAAGTGTGAAATGATTCTCCTTTTATTTACCTTACACGTGGGAGTGTGATGAATACATATTTATGCTTTCATTCTAGGTTTAATTTCAAAATTTTAATTAAATTTTTTTTTATAAAAGATTGATTTAAATAGGATTTGTAACAATTAGACTTATCAAATTTGTGAAATAAAAATATCTTAAAAAATGATTTTTAGTTGCATATATTATTTTTAAATAATATAATCATTATTGATGCAGTTAAAGTTAAATTTGGTTCACTAAAAATGTGAAAATAAATTGTTCCAAAAGTTTCATAATTAGGCCAAAATTAGCAAATTCCCAACAAAAAAATCTGTTATATGTCTCTAACTTTTACTTATATACTCCCTATTTCATCAATGAGTCATTCAATAAACTTTTTCTTATACACTTCCTATCTTTATATTTTTACCCATCCTACCACTCATAAAAATCAGATCCTTTAAGATATTACTGTGGTAATCCACACACATAAACAGATCTAACTAATGATAGGTTGTCATGTCATCATTCTCTTCATCTCCATCTTCTTCGCCAGAAACCCTAGCTGTCACCACCATGAGTAACTAGGTTCGTTTAATGCACCACCACTGATCTAGACATTTAATAGTTTTAAAATGTGTCATGTGTATATCAAATCCTAGATATTAATGTTTAATGTATAATATGAAAGACAAAAATATGAAAATATGAGTTTTAATATTTTATTATTAAATATTTTTGTTACTTTAATCTGTACTTATAAATGAATGATGCATGTATTTCATATAGAGTATAATGTTTTAACTAATAATGAAAAGAAAATGGAAAAAATGTGTTAATAAATACATTTTATAACAGTTTAAAAAATATAATTTATTAACCATAATATAGAGTACGTGTATACAAGTTTGCTTTACGTACAAGTTTACCTTATATAGCTTCCTAATTGCTTTATGACCTATTTTTTGTGCGAAGAAAATCTTTTCCGTTTGCATTTATACACGTGTATGATCTAGTGTAACAACTTGAATTGACTCTAGGTTAATTTTAGGTTCACACGAGAAGGGCCATTGAATAAAAATAACTCTCCTAGATATAAGCAATGTGCCAAAATTAGAGGCCCTAATGTTATAAATTGAGTTGCAATGGTGTATTCATCAAAACAAAACAATTCTTAGAAATAAAATAGGTTCAAATATGGCATCAAAACATATAGGTTTTAGCATCAAGCTGACTCTGACGGTAGTGTTTCTAACAACGCAGGTTGTGTTGTCTGCCGATACACCAATGCCTTCTGATAAGACTCAATTGGGGCAATGGTTTTCAAATAATGTAAAGCCTTTAGAAAGCAGAAAGGGTACCCTAGATAGTGAATTAGAAGCTGCTGAACAAGGCAAGACAGTTATTAAGGTAAGCCAAGATGGGAAGGGGCAATTCAAGACCATCACTGATGCCCTTAAAAGCATACCTAGCGGAAACAAGAAGCGTGTAATTTTGCATATTGGACCTGGAACTTACAAAGAGAAAATCGTGGTTGAGAGCACAAAACCTTTCATCACCTTTTATGGGACTCCTGGGCAAATGCCAACATTGACCTATGGGGGCACGGCAAAACAATATGGCACTGTCGAAAGTGGGACATTGTCTGTTTTATCAGACTACTTTGTGGGGGCAAACATAATAGTCCGGGTTAGTATACTATATTTCATAAAAATCATATCAACCAAAAGATACAAATTTTCTTATGTGCTTTACAAATTTGATTTTTAGAACTCCGCACCAAGACCTACTCTTAACACGGTAGGAGGTCAAGCAGTTGCCTTACGAGTTTCTGGAGACAAAGCCACATTTTATAATTGCCAGCTTTATAGTTACCAAGACACATTGTTGGATGATGCAAATAGACATTTTTTCAAAGACTGCTTCATTGAAGGAACTGTTGATTACATTTTTGGAAGTGGAAAGTCACTATATGTGGTATATAAGAATTCCTCAACTCCATTTTTGCATATAATATTCAAAATATAGTTATTGAGGTTTTATTTTGTTATGCAGAATTGTGAACTAAGAACGCTAGGCGATGAAGGGTTTACTTTTATAACAGCACAAGCAAGAAAAAGTACAAAAGAGGATAATGGCTTCTCCTTTGTCCATTGTGAACTTACTGGAACTGGAACAGGTGTTTACTTGGGAAGAGCGTGGTATGGTTATTCCACAGTGATCTTTTCTTACTGTAATCTGGGCAACATTTTCAACAAGGAAGGATGGAGTGACAACAATAAAAAGGAATTTGACAAGTAACTTTCTAATTTAACTTTTCATCACAATTTTAAATTTCCTATTTTCTTTATTTTAATTATAAACTTCTAAACAATATTTGTTTCCAACAACTGCAGAACTCTTTATTTTGGAGAGTATATGAACACAGGACCTGGTGCAGATGCCACAGGGCGTTCTAAATTGACAAGGAAACTTACATACTCAGAGGTTCAGAATTACCTTGGTCTTGGTATGATAGAAGGCTCAAAATGGATACTTCCTCCTCCCAAAGTATGATTAATTACTACTATTCTAATGCTTCATTAATTGGGGAATATTATTGGTCACCTTCTCCAATTCTGCTGTCCTATAATTTATTTCTTCCAGCTTAGTATTTTTAAATTAGGTATATTATTATTACTCCATGCCACCTTGTGCATGCATAGTCTTAACACCCTTTAGAAAATTCATCAAAGCTTCTCCTTTCTTCTTGCATAATACTTTTAAAATAGTATTTATGCCCTTGTAATTACCATAATAATATCAATTCTATTTTAATTTCAAGCCCTATTGTGTTTATAATTCTAATTATTAAATACATAATCAAATTGATATTGATGATTGTGAACATCAACAATGTAAGTTGCACATACAATACAAAAAATAATTCTCAATTTTGTAACTATATTTGTTTAAATCAATGGAAAAATTTGATAGGAATCTTATAGTTATTAGACATTTCACATTGATTATAGATAATAATAATTTATTCTAGAAACCGTCATTACAATATTAAAATAAGATTTATGAGTATTTAAAGTGACTTCTGAATAATACATAAACATGTGAATAAAAATATACTTAAATATGTTTTTTCTTTCAATTATCATGTATTTTTTTTTTGGCTTCTCTTTCAAATTTTTTTTCATTTTTATCCCTCTTTTTTATGAAACTCATGGATTTAGTCATCGATCACTAACGAGGTTAATTTTTGTATGACCTAGCTAACGATTTTTCATGTGGGGATACATGTGTCCTTATTTTAATCGAAACTCAATTTAGATTCTTTAGGGATCTTTACTTCAATCAAAATTAACGAAATCATGATTAAGGTTCTTAGTAACATTCCAAATCTAGGAGTCACTTGGCGTATCAAATACTAAAGAATTTGATAAACTTATAATATTATTAAAATTTCCCAATAAATATAGTCATTACAACTTTAATTATCAATTATGCAAATCCAACACGAAAAATAGTTTCTTCCAAATCCTTAATCTTCTGCATAAAGTAAACAAAACTTTAAATAAACTCATATTGCAAACCTCTATCTCATCAATCTCATTATTCTAGCTATATCTGCATTCCTATATGAGCTTCCGTATAACACACGTTATATGATCATCACCACAAACACAAACAAAACAAACAAATGTATGAGTGTGCTAACAGAATAAACATCAAAACATTAATACAACACAAAGTAAGACTATAACAAGCAATGCATTGCCAACTCATACATCCCCTTATAAGGAACCATCATCAACACATTAGTTGCACACAACATTTCCATTAAAGGCAACTCATGTCAATACCAACCATCTCTATAAACATGTGTTTTCTTCCAAACTTCATCGCACCCTGTTTACCAAAACAGAACAATTAGAGTGGTCCTCCACGGTAGCTCCGGACCTATCTCCTGTTTCTCAAGCTACTCACATCAGCTCTAAACTCATTATAAGACTCGAGAAAAATAATAAATAAAATAAATTATGTTTTGGTGAATAAATAAATTGATTGATAGTTTTATTTATTTATTATTTAATAATATATGTTGCAATTAATGATATACAAATTAAATATATATTTTTTAAAATAATTCTCAAATTTGTAACCATATTTGATTGCATCAATGGAAACATTTGATTGAGGTCTTATAGTTATTAGACATTTCACATTGCTTATAAATAATAGTAATTTTCACTATATGATTCTCAATATTGATGATGATATATTTTGAACTCTCCAAGAAGTAATTCTTTGTATTGTAACTATATTTGATTGTATTAATAAAACAATCTTATGTTATTAGACATTTCAAATTGATTATAGATAATAGCAATTTACCTTACATAAATAATGTTTTGACTGAAATTGCTATATATGATACATTGAACCAAAAAATGACATGTTAAAATAGAGAGTTGGAGTGACTAACATGATTTATTCTAGAAAATTAGTAGAAAAACATAAAACAAGACATGATCTTTATGTCAAGGGCTCGTTATGCATAAGAAAGGGGTTAACACCTAACAATGATTGCCCGTGTTACCTTTAATTAAATGTGAGTTTCTAAAATATTTAATTTTCTCCAAAATAATACAAATATATGCAAAAGAAATATTTTTTTTTAAAATTTTTAGGGTCCGACAATGATTCTTGCCCGCTCCTATGTATTTCATTCACAATGGACGATCAGGGTTCAATTAGTTCCTAAAAATTCATTAGAAAAGATATTGATTTTTAATTTTTGAAAATTTTATATCCTTTTGGTATTTTTCAATTATTTTGAAATAGGTGTCACACAACGTGAGAAATGACTGAACAAAAACCAAAAGAAATGACTAACAAATTAGAAATAAACAAATCAAAAGTGAAAAAAATTGACAGTAGCATACCTCCCAAACTCAATATTCATTCTTACATTACCATTCGTCTCTTAACATAAAATGGAATTTAGGTAAAAAAAATAATATAAAGAAAAAGAGTGGCCAATGTTGCCACGTAAATGAAAGAGAATTAAAAGTTTCGACAAAACTAGTATCAATGATAGCCCCACTTGCAAATTGGTACCTATGGTGGCCCCACTTGCTTATTTCTACACACAAATCGAGCAATTACCCATGTACAACCATTACCACCCATAAAGCAACAACAAAAATATGTATCCTTATTGTTAATGATAAAACTAAAGATAACAACAAAGAAAAAAAATCATTTTTGCATATAAAGAAGGAATAATAGATACCCTAATTAGACAAAATCAAATATTTTGTCAAATATCTTATCAATTATGATCCTTGATTCTAGCTATTCACAATATTAATTTTCATCATTGTGTAATATGACAGTAATTATTATAATCATTGATCAACATTAGTTTAGGAAAGTATTTGCTTAATTAGCATAAGTATAGGATCTTGATGGTACATTACTTCTTGTATTTAAACAATACATGATCAATGCAAATCATTACATTCAATACCATTTTCTAATGTGGTATATCAGAGCCCTCAAACAAACAACTCTTGACCCAACCAAAACAACAGTGTCATCTATTGGCAATGAAAAAAATGACCTCCCATCTATAATCTTTGTCAAGTTGGACAAAGACTACTATCCACTATGGAAATATCTAGGATTGGCAAGCCCAAGATTAAATAGCAACGAAAATCAATCATAACTATAAGAATTGGCAAGCCCAAGATTAAACTATTCAAGGATGGTTGATGAATTTTATGTCAACTGACATTGCAACTCAATTTCTTCATTGTGAAACCCCCAAATAGCTTTGAAATGAAGCTCAAAGCCTTGTTGGTGTACACACCAGATCTATAATCATCTACCTGAAATCTGAATTTTTACAACACACGGAAAAGAGATATGAAGATGGAACAGTATTTTGGGGAATAAATAAATTGATTGATAGTTTTATTTATTTATTATTTAATAATATATATTGCAATTAATGATATACAAATTAAATATTTTTTTTTTAAAATAAATGTGGTTAACTATTTTAATTAAAAGATAAAATGGTTTGTTATTTACATTTAAAGGATACTTATCTCTTTTAGTAATAGTTTATATATATATATATATATATATATATATATATATATATATATATATATATATATATATATATATAATTTTACATTATTTTTATATATAGTTACTTTAATTATTATATGAATGGGATCATAGTTATTAAACTCTCGAGTTAATTCGTACGAGTTTACGTTTCCAAACATGGCTTCCGAGTTAACTCGGAAGTAAACTTGTTTTCTGTATAAACTCGATAGAATCGAATATGAAATCGATAGGATCGTGTAGAATCGGGAGTTTGGAGCAATTCTACGAGCTTGAAAGTTATATATTTAATGAAATGCATCAAAATTAATGACAATAATCCAAGTATTTATATTTTATAATATTTATTTTTATGAACAATATAACTATAAATTTTATTTATTTAAAGTTATATAATTTTTTAGACTTATTAGAATTAAGATATTATTTATATAATTTTTTTCATCTGAAGTAAACTCTTACGAGTTTACGAGTCGAGTTTACTCGACTCTCACGAGTTTACGTAAACTCTCGAATTTGATAATCTTGTATGAGATGATAATTTAATTAAGAGATTTTAGATTATTTAATTAGAAAATGATACTATTAGATATTGTTAGATATTTTAAAATATATTCTTGGATATTGTTATATACTAGATATATTTTT
>CM050930.1:28877012-28908695 GCA_027742785.1 Vigna reflexopilosa | reverse complement strand
AATTAGAATTATAAACACAATAGGGCTTGAAATTAAAATAGAATTGATATTATTATGGTAATTACAAGGGCATAAATACTATTTTAAAAGTATTATGCAAGAAGAAAGGAGAAGCTTTGATGAATTTTCTAAAGGGTGTTAAGACTATGCATGCACAAGGTGGCATGGAGTAATAATAATATACCTAATTTAAAAATACTAAGCTGGAAGAAATAAATTATAGGACAGCAGAATTGGAGAAGGTGACCAATAATATTCCCCAATTAATGAAGCATTAGAATAGTAGTAATTAATCATACTTTGGGAGGAGGAAGTATCCATTTTGAGCCTTCTATCATACCAAGACCAAGGTAATTCTGAACCTCTGAGTATGTAAGTTTCCTTGTCAATTTAGAACGCCCTGTGGCATCTGCACCAGGTCCTGTGTTCATATACTCTCCAAAATAAAGAGTTCTGCAGTTGTTGGAAACAAATATTGTTTAGAAGTTTATAATTAAAATAAAGAAAATAGGAAATTTAAAATTGTGATGAAAAGTTAAATTAGAAAGTTACTTGTCAAATTCCTTTTTATTGTTGTCACTCCATCCTTCCTTGTTGAAAATGTTGCCCAGATTACAGTAAGAAAAGATCACTGTGGAATAACCATACCACGCTCTTCCCAAGTAAACACCTGTTCCAGTTCCAGTAAGTTCACAATGGACAAAGGAGAAGCCATTATCCTCTTTTGTACTTTTTCTTGCTTGTGCTGTTATAAAAGTAAACCCTTCATCGCCTAGCGTTCTTAGTTCACAATTCTGCATAACAAAATAAAACCTCAATAACTATATTTTGAATATTATATGCAAAAATGGAGTTGAGGAATTCTTATATACCACATATAGTGACTTTCCACTTCCAAAAATGTAATCAACAGTTCCTTCAATGAAGCAGTCTTTGAAAAAATGTCTATTTGCATCATCCAACAATGTGTCTTGGTAACTATAAAGCTGGCAATTATAAAATGTGGCTTTGTCTCCAGAAACTCGTAAGGCAACTGCTTGACCTCCTACCGTGTTAAGAGTAGGTCTTGGTGCGGAGTTCTAAAAATCAAATTTGTAAAGCACATAAGAAAATTTGTATCTTTTGGTTGATATGATTTTTATGAAATATAGTATACTAACCCGGACTATTATGTTTGCCCCCACAAAGTAGTCTGATAAAACAGACAATGTCCCACTTTCGACAGTGCCATATTGTTTTGCCGTGCCCCCATAGGTCAATGTTGGCATTTGCCCAGGAGTCCCATAAAAGGTGATGAAAGGTTTTGTGCTCTCAACCACGATTTTCTCTTTGTAAGTTCCAGGTCCAATATGCAAAATTACACGCTTCTTGTTTCCGCTAGGTATGCTTTTAAGGGCATCAGTGATGGTCTTGAATTGCCCCTTCCCATCTTGGCTTACCTTAATAACTGTCTTGCCTTGTTCAGCAGCTTCTAATTCACTATCTAGGGTACCCTTTCTGCTTTCTAAAGGCTTTACATTATTTGAAAACCATTGCCCCAATTGAGTCTTATCAGAAGGCATTGGTGTATCGGCAGACAACACAACCTGCGTTGTTAGAAACACTACCGTCAGAGTCAGCTTGATGCTAAAACCTATATGTTTTGATGCCATATTTGAACCTATTTTATTTCTAAGAATTGTTTTGTTTTGATGAATACACCATTGCAACTCAATTTATAACATTAGGGCCTCTAATTTTGGCACATTGCTTATATCTAGGAGAGTTATTTTTATTCAATGGCCCTTCTCGTGTGAACCTAAAATTAACCTAGAGTCAATTCAAGTTGTTACACTAGATCATACACGTGTATAAATGCAAACGGAAAAGATTTTCTTCGCACAAAAAATAGGTCATAAAGCAATTAGGAAGCTATATAAGGTAAACTTGTACGTAAAGCAAACTTGTATACACGTACTCTATATTATGGTTAATAAATTATATTTTTTAAACTGTTATAAAATGTATTTATTAACACATTTTTTCCATTTTCTTTTCATTATTAGTTAAAACATTATACTCTATATGAAATACATGCATCATTCATTTATAAGTACAGATTAAAGTAACAAAAATATTTAATAATAAAATATTAAAACTCATATTTTCATATTTTTGTCTTTCATATTATACATTAAACATTAATATCTAGGATTTGATATACACATGACACATTTTAAAACTATTAAATGTCTAGATCAGTGGTGGTGCATTAAACGAACCTAGTTACTCATGGTGGTGACAGCTAGGGTTTCTGGCGAAGAAGATGGAGATGAAGAGAATGATGACATGACAACCTATCATTAGTTAGATCTGTTTATGTGTGTGGATTACCACAGTAATATCTTAAAGGATCTGATTTTTATGAGTGGTAGGATGGGTAAAAATATAAAGATAGGAAGTGTATAAGAAAAAGTTTATTGAATGACTCATTGATGAAATAGGGAGTATATAAGTAAAAGTTAGAGACATATAACAGATTTTTTTGTTGGGAATTTGCTAATTTTGGCCTAATTATGAAACTTTTGGAACAATTTATTTTCACATTTTTAGTGAACCAAATTTAACTTTAACTGCATCAATAATGATTATATTATTTAAAAATAATATATGCAACTAAAAATCATTTTTTAAGATATTTTTATTTCACAAATTTGATAAGTCTAATTGTTACAAATCCTATTTAAATCAATCTTTTATAAAAAAAAATTTAATTAAAATTTTGAAATTAAACCTAGAATGAAAGCATAAATATGTATTCATCACACTCCCACGTGTAAGGTAAATAAAAGGAGAATCATTTCACACTTTCATCATATGGATACGAAAAGTTGTCCATTAACATTCGAAATTTGAACATCGAGAGGGCTTTATATGGATACGAATTTTAGAATGGACCCTTCGTGGATGATCTATGCATGCCATTAGTTGTTGATCTATATGAGCTTAGACAAAAAGTTGTGAAGTTCATGCAACTAGAAGTGCTGAAGGACTTCAAAAATAAGATGTGGGCTTAGACCATCCCGGTTGAAAAGAAATCATCCTACCAGGATGTTACACACAAGGGTAGGTTTATGTTTAGAGAGGTTACTAGGTTTAATGCTATAAGATCTCGTGTCTTGAGGAGGCGTTTCATTCATATCTTTTGGTGACACCTAGGATGTCATAAACAACTCAGAACGCTGACAAGAGAAAACATTTTTGATTTCATCAAAATTATAGGAATACAAATGATGAGTGTGTAGCCCTCAAGGATAATATTAACGAGCTTATCCAAGTAGTACATCTGAGGCGTTTGAAGTGACAAGACATTGTTAGAAGTTTGCACAACGACTCAAGAAGGTTTGACAATAGAAGAAATGGTCGCAAGGATCATGTAACACCTCTTTCGAGACACCACGTGTGATTTACAAAGCATTCGTTATACACAACAACTTAAACAAAAAGCATAAAAAATTCGAATAATTATTTTGGAAATTAAACAAAACAAACTTCATGATCTCAGTTTAAACTATAAATTTCTAATCCAAAACTCAATACATTAAGAAAACAATTGTTTGCAACGAATTTTAGAGAAAGTTCTTGTTATACTCCCACGAATTATCGTTCTACTTTGTACCAATAATATTTGTAACATCATTTGCTCCCACATAACAACACGAGTTATACGATCATCACACAACACAAGCACACAAAATTGAGCTAACAAAAACAACATTATATGCTATACATAAGATATATGAAGTACACAGGAAAACACTAGAGGGGGTGAATAGTGTTTTCAAATTATTTTTCCAATGCAACGTCTAATGGTTTCATAAAACTATATTCAGAAGTAAGTTATGTCTAGATGTTGGGTAAGTAAGGTAAGTGAATAAATATTCTTTCAGACGATGACATAGAAAATTTAACAATAGTTTTAAACGAAGAGAATAGTAAGGCACAATATTTGTACGGGTTCACTTAAATTTGAGCTACGTTCAATTCTCTCTTAAGAACACTTAAAAGGTTCCATTAATCTTTTAAAGATTACAACTATTTTAACACACTCCTAGTTGAGTATTCTTATTGAAATACCCGAAAAACACTAGACGTTGGGGGATGGGGGGGGGGAGGGGGTTGAATAGTGTTATAGAAAAAATTTTCGCCGAAAAATGTAGTTAACAACCTTGTCAAAGATTAAACGATTTATATATATTGTTAGAAACTTGATTTAGAAAGTTTTGTTCAACTGCAAGTTCTCAAATAAATATTTTTCAATCGTCTAGTAAAATTTGTTGTAGTGTTTTAAGAAAGATAACTCTTAATAAAAATAGTGTTTGATGATAAGAGCTCTTATAAACGATTGAAATGAAAAAGCAACGACAGATATGTAAGGAAAGCGTTTAGCAAGAAGTAATGAACACACAATTATTCTATACCGGTTCACTCCAACAAGCTACATTCAGTTCTCCTCTAGACCTCTTAGAGGTTTCCAATATAATCAACAACAAGATTAAAACTGAGTATTCGCACCACTCTTGATTTCACATACTCTTGGTTTCCACTAGACAAACCCATCTGGCTACCATTTAACTACACCGAGTTAAGCGTTAAGTGTTCGTATCCTCTTTAGAATATTCAATAATCAATAATATTTTTTACAAGTCCTTAGACGATTACTCTCACAGAAACAATGTGTATACAATATAATTCAATCTAATAGACTCTTAGATTTTTCTCTCTTCTTAAAATAGTAAGCTTATGATTCTATGAAGCTTGATAGCATTTTCTTTTCTATCGAGCTTTCTTTTCTTCCTAGATGTTTTCTTTTGTATTCGTGTGCTTATTCTCTTGCTCTTTTCTTCAACGTTCTTCAATTTATAGGCTTCTTCAAAATTTCCGTTAGATAGTACTTGCTTTGACCTTCAGGTCTTCTTAGCCTTGTTGTAGGTAGCAACCATAGGTTAAAGTCAACTTGTCAGAGTAGACATGCTTTTTCAGTACTTTATCAAAAGTAGGTTGTACGAAC
Organism: Vigna reflexopilosa; assembly: GCA_027742785.1. Taxonomy (NCBI): domain Eukaryota; kingdom Viridiplantae; phylum Streptophyta; class Magnoliopsida; order Fabales; family Fabaceae; genus Vigna; species Vigna reflexopilosa. The sequence continues at coordinate 28,903,645 of CM050930.1, read as the reverse complement.
TCTTGGACGCGACTTTTGATAGAAAGAACACTCCATGAATGTTTTATTTGTCTCTAATGTCCCCTTGTGACTTGTATATGATAGTGCAAGTGGATACTTGACAAAGGTAATCTGCAAATAGTAGAATAGATATGCATGCAGGCAGATATGTCGTTTTTCTTATTACTTTTGTTGTTTTGAAATGTTGTGCATTTAATGCTTTTTAATGCGTGTTTAGAACAACTATAAGCTTTTAAATTATCTATTGCTTAAGCAATATGTGATTCATTTAAGAATTTCTTTAGAGATACCAAGTAATTCATAACGATTTCATCGTTAGATGAAAACGTTGTTTGGTACAAGGTATCATTTGGCCTATATAGGACGTTTACCAACCACACTTTGTTTAGTGATCTTAGTTTGGTTTAAAAGCGCATTTAGTAAGATGTCTTTCAACACATGTTTTTAGAACAATGTTTATATCTTTTAGCATGTTTACCAAAAACATCATTTTGTACATTATAGTGAGAGCTTGTCTAGTATTGTTTGGCAAAGTATGACAAGAGCACATTTAACAAGATTGTTAACTCTTTGGCAAGCGTACCGAATTGTTCTAACTAATAAACCGGTAAGACCAAATATCGTATCCCAAGAGACTCGTTTAACACTTTACAATCGTACAATATCTAACTGATTTAGACTAAAGAATGATTCCCTTTAATGTGAATTAGTGCAATGAAAATAAACATAATGCATAAGTGATAGATTGAACTTCTTGGGATTAAAACACTAGGAAATGAAATGATTGGAGATGATATGGAATGGAGATGTTGGAGAATGATTTCACCTATTACATTCTCATGCAAATGCACATTACTTTTTCTTCCTTTAAATGCTCATGTCAACCTACTAAGTTACTCAAACACAATCCCTTGGTAGAGAGAGCCTAGATTTACTCATTAAATCCTAATCCTTTGGTAACCTAACAAGTTCATCTGCATTAAGACTAAAGGTTTAAGACAACTAAAGGTCCAAGCTCTATCCTGGATACTATTTCCTTTAGGTGTTTAGTCTAGTTCAAGGTTCACACAATATTTCCCAATATCAAGCAAACCCTAAAATCATGTTATGGTTGATCAAGCCACAAAAATTTTTGAGCAAAGGAAATAAACACTAGCAAATAATGAAAGAAGCTTGTATTCATTCAAAACAAGTACATTTACAAGAGAGTTTCATAGTTTACATCATTCTCCAACAAAATGAACTTAGCTCTCCATAGTCATGGAGAGCTTGAGCTTACAATGGAAGAAAATGGAAGAGATGGAGACCCAAGGAGGAAGAATGAAGAGTTCCCACTGCTCAAAACCAACTCCCAAAGGTCCAAAAGTGTGTTTTTCGTGCTTCAGCCACCAAGAAGATGGCCCCCCCGTTGCATGGAAGCCTTAAATAGGTCTAGGGTGCCACATCAGCAAAAGTCACGCTCAAGCCCCTTAGGGGCGCCCATGCGCCAGGATTACACATGAACAACGAGTCAAAGGGCGCCTAGCCCCCTTTGGGCACCCAAGCGCCAGATTTTGGCTGAATCTGCGAATGGAAGGGCGCCCCAACCCCTTTTGACAGCAAAATGACATGAAATTTGTAGTGAATTGCGAATTGAAAGGGGCTCAGCCCCCCTCCTAAGGCGCCCAGGCGTGGGAAATCTTCATGATCCTTCAAGAACACTTGCTTTTGTAGCTTTTCCTGGGCTTCCACTCTTGGTAGTTTAGATGCTCTTCCAAAGCACACAAATTTCCTACAAAACTTGAGGAATTAGTGATGAGAACTCGTATGTGTAACTTAAGCTAAACTTATTCATAAAGTTAGATAAAAGAGGGGATTGTGCATGTTTCAAGCTTCAATAGAGTTGATTTGGTGAGAAAATTACACCACAAATAATGGTAAGAATTACCATTATCAAAGACTCTCATATAGCACATTGACTCATTTTGTGAGAAAATCGTTTGGTAGTGAGTCCACAAAAATATTAGTGCGTTTACTAAAGCTTCTCTTAAAACATTTAGATTTCATAAAGCTTTTTCACAAAATGCTTATCTTCCAACTATATTATTTCCCCAAAGACAACACTTTGTCATATGCTCATTTCATTTATTATTGTTTTTTAAACTTTAAAACATATGAAGACGTTAGACAATTTAGTCTTAAAATGAAAAGCCAGATCAAAAAGTTTTTAGATTCAAATAGTTATAGCGACAACGAGGGAGAACAATGGTCAGACATGGTTGATCTTGTTTTGGGGGAAACTAAAAGGAGTCAGCGAACTTAATCAACGGTTGTCCCAACTTCTCCATGCTCTACATCTCCTCCAACAGCCCCACATTGCCCTTCTTTTCCTTCTTCTTCCACTCCTCTGTGATCTTCTCTTACAACCAAATCAAGAATTGGGCCTAGTTTAATTGCCTCAACAGGGGAAAGTGAGTCCTCAACCCATTCCTCTCTTGACATGGAACCATTGCCACAAAACCCACATCATGAACATTTTGCGTTACGAGGAACCACCATAAGGTTTGCACACGGTTCTTGTTGTTCAAGTTGGAGTTGATCCCATCATTGTAAACATCGAGGGATTTGATGAAGTGGTTGGTGAGCTCTAGGAGGAGCGACAACTTGGTAATTTGGAAGGCCCAACACAATAGTTTTGAACTATGCCTCAATGTAGAAGAGCTCGTAGATGAGGTTGCGAAGCTAGGAGGTGGACATGAGATGTTGATAATGGAATCTCCTCTAATTATTTTCTAAATAATCAAATATCTTCAAGATATATTTGATTGTTTTGGAATCTAAAAATATTTAAGAAGATATTTGTTAGATTAAAAGCGATTTGACAAATATGTTCTTTTGATATTTTGTGATATAGTTAAATAAGGTAATTATTTAACAATATCAAATAAAATATCTTAGGATATATTTTCCCCAAATTATCTTTCATCATAAAAAAATTATCAATTATCAAATCCTTTTTTGTGGAAAAAATAGAGAAAATCTCAAAGTCCAAATATTGTTGCCTATCCCTCTTCTTGGCTTAGCCAATTTTTTTCACTTTTTCATGCTTTTCTTGCCTTCTTCATGCAATGCTTAGCTTGACTTCTTGTCATCTTAATTATTTGCTATTCTTGGGTTTATCTTTATGGTGTCATGAAACTTTAACCAATTTATTTTCATACCTCCATGAGTTCAACTTAGCTAAAAAATATCCAAAAAACATTTATGCAACTAAAAATATATTTTTATCATGTTTTTGAATCTCATGCGCAATAAACTCAATTATAACAAATCCTAATTAAAATATTCTTTTAAAGTATAAAACCAATTAAGAATCCAAGATTACAGGGTAAATGAGAGCATAAATATACACTCATCAGATGTCTACGAGGGATGAATTGAAAACAAATTTCTATATCAATTATAATTAATCAGTATAGAAAGTTTTCTTATTTATTAAAAAAATATCATCACGTCCATGTTTTATATCAGTTATAGGTTATAACCGTATAGAAATTTTTTCTTCTTTATTATAAAAATATCATTGTGTCCACTTTCTACACCTATTATAACTATAACTAATATAAAAAGTGTTATCTTATTTACTATAATGTCATCGTCCCAATTTTTATACTTGGTGAATTATAACTGATATAAATAGTAGTTATATAAAATATTTTTTGCACTAGTTAGTGCTGTCAAAATAGGTTAGAATTTGCAGGCCAACGACCCACCACAGGTTTAAGCCGGGTTGGGTTTGAAAAAAATGATTTTTTTTATACGGGCCAATTTTTAACCTAGCTCACCCATGTTGAACCCATGGTGAGTCAGGTTAAACCCATGATGAGCCGGGTTGGCTCACCAACTCACCTAGTTTAATTTAATTATTTATTATTTTGTGTTTCAATATTATTAGTTAACATTTTTTTATTGTATTATAAATGAGAATAAAGAAAAATATGTTTCAAGAGAGAAAAATATTTTATATTTATCCATTCAAGACTATATAATCTTATAAATGGATAAATGACAAAAAAATTATCAATATTATAAACTTATTTATTCGCTTTATGGGTTTGCTTTTGGATTACATATGTTAATTTTTTTATGGTTTAAACCCTCCATTGGTCCTCATATTTGTGTGTAAATCTCAGTTTGGTCCTCAAGTTTTGAACTGTCTCAATTGGGTCATAATTTTTGTAAAAATGCACACATTTTACCCTAACCGTTAAGTTGTCTCAAACGGCGTTAATTAATGCTGGGATGAATTTTTTATTTTAGGCTTAATCCCTCCCTTGGTCCTTATGTTTGTATGAAAATTTCAGTTCGATCCTCAAGTTTTAAACTGTCTCAATTGGGTCATAATTTTTGAACTGTCGACAACGGCAGCATTTTTTAGTTTGAGAGGGAGAAAATGTGTGAGTCGGGGGGTTTGAGGGTTTGAGGGTGGAAGAATGAGTGAATTGTGATCAGTGATTGGAAGAAAAAAGAAAGATCATAGCCACGTGGATTTAATGATTTTAAAACATAAAAAAAAATTACAGCTCAGTTCAAAGTTAACGTCGTCTCAATACACTTAACTGTTGGGGTAAAATGTTGTAAAATGTTTGCATTTCATAAGGACTTGAGGAAAAACTTGAGGACCGAACTGAGATTTTCACACAAACATAAGGACCAAGGGAGGGATTAAGCCTAAAATAAAAAAATCATCTCAGCATCAATTAACGTCGTTTGAGACAAGTTAACGGTTAAGGTAAAATGTGTGCATTTTTACAAAAATTATGACTCAACTGAGACAGTTCAAAACTTGAGGACCAAACTGAGATTTGCACACAAATATGAGGACCAATGGAGGGTTTAAGCCTTTTTTTATTTTGAATTATCTTTAAAGTTTAACATCATTTTAGACTGAAATTATTGAAATTTGAATTACAAAAAAAAATTGTAATTTTTTTTATTTAAAAAAACTTTAATTAAGTGAGTCAGTGAGTCAACCCGTTTAACCCATCAACCCGTGGTGGGTCGGATCAGGTTCAAATTTTTTTGGCTCGTTAGTAAATGAGTTGGGTTAAGTTGGCTCACTAAGTGACCTAGCCGTGATGGATCAGGTCGGGTTGGACCAAATGACCCGTTTTGACAACACTAACACTAGTGTAAATGAAATATTTCCCACGTTTGAACCTTTGAAGCAAGACGATAGTAGCTCGGTCTCGCCTATGAAAGCGAAGAAAAAAATCCACTTATAAAAACTCTTTGACTTTTAAGTAAGCAAGAATAGAGAATAATGTAAAAATTTAAAGTGATATTAGTATTGAATAACTACTTCTTGTAAGATAATAATTTATTGGTTTAAACCCTCGGTTGGTCCTTATTTTTGTATGGTAATCTCACTTGGGTCCTTATTTTTGCAACTGTCTCAATTGGGTCATATTTTTTGTAAAAATGAGCCAATTTTACCCTAACCGTTAAATTGTTCCAAACGGCGTTAAGTTGAGCTGACATGTTACACACTGATGTAAAATTGTTTTCTTATGTGGAATTTTTTTAAAATTAAGAATTTTTTACGTGTCAAAATTTATTCATAATCTAACCAAATAAATTGTTCCTAATTGAACCAGAGGCTCACTTCCTCATGTACCTCGTCGTCGGTCGTCAAACCTCTCCCATGGAAGAAATGGGGAATGTAATTAAACCAATTTAATCCTAATTGGACCCAGAAAACCTAAATTGAACTCCAAATATTACTTTCCTTTCTTTAATTCCAAAACCCAATCTGGGTAGTCCCTCTTCCTCTTCTAAATACGTTTAGGGTTTTTTGCTCAATTTATCCTGTGAACTCTGAACAAAGTTTCAGACTTTTGCTCCCAATTCTCGAAAAATAAAACCCAGCTTGAGGGCTCTTTGATCTCGTGCAAGAGGACTTCTAGGGGAGCACCCATCTTCTTCCCCATATCTCTTTTGGTTTCACGGACAATCCCAACATTAGGAAAGGTTCTTCCTTCACACGAGCACCTATCTTCTTCCCCATATCTCTTTCAGTTTTGTGGACAACCCCAACTCAATATTTTAATTTTATACTTATTGTGTATACCCCCAATAACAGAGAGCACTAAAAATCATATTCAACATCCTAGCCACAACCATGTTCAACCTCCAACCACCAGAAACCCCAAAGCCATACCCAATAAAACACGGTGTAAATAAGAAGATAATCGTCGGCGACATCGCCGACGTTGAGTGTGGATTATGATTAGAGACGAATCGATCATGACGGCTCAAAATTCGCATAACGGAGTACGTTTTGGCCCTCATCGGTGATGCCTTCGACGCTGCAGTGCAAGACAATGAAAGGAAAGTTGAAATCAGAGAGCCTCTGATTAAGGAAGTCGATGACCCTTAAAAGTTCGACGACGGTACCCAACCTGGGCTTTTCGTGATACCTCAAAGGGTTCATGTTGGCGATGAGTTTCTTGCGAGGAACCCTGACGGACTTGAAGAGGAGATCGAGGGTGGGGACGATGGGGAGAGTGGGGAAGAATCTGGCGAGGAAGGTGAGGATCTTGGGAATGGACCATCTGGGTCTGACGCTTTCAGAGATTTTGCACATGGGGGCGACTAAAACGGCGCCGTTGAAGGGTTTCAAGGAGAAGAAGTGGATGAGGAGGCAGATGGCGGCGCCCATGGACTCGCCGAAGAGGAAAGAGGGGAGGTGTTGGAATTGGGAGTTTTGTTGTTTGGTAGAGTTGAAGAAGGAGAGGCAGTCGTTTGCGACAAGGTTTACGGAGGGGACGAAGGCTTTGAGGCCTTCGGAGTGGCCGTGGCCTTGAAGGTCCACGGCGAAGCAAGCGAACCCCGATTGGGCGAGGAAGATGGGGGTCGCTTGGAAGGTCCAGGAGATGTGTTTTTGAAGAGTAGAAACCCTCTGCTGCTGCTAGCTAGGAAGAAGAATGGGACAACATTTTTTTCTCGTTTTTGGAAGAAAGCCCAAGAGTTTTTCCCTGCACCAACACAGATTTCTTAGACAAGACGAAAGGAATCATGTGCCATGTCAAACACTTTTTATTTAAACAATAAAGTCCACGTAATCAAATAATACACATCAATACATTATATGTGCAACACGTCAGCTCAACTTAACGCCGTTTGGAACAATTTAACGGTTAGGGTAAAATTGACTCATTTTTACAAAAAATATGACTCAATTAAGACAGTTGCAAAAATAAGGATCCAACTGAAATTACCATACAAAAATGAGGACCAACCGAGGGTTTAAACCTAATTTATTTATAGACATTTTAAATCAATAGATATAGAATATATTATCAGTTCTATTAATATATTTGCAAATAATATCTGATAAATACATTATAATTTCATGTCTTCCCAATATTTCACGTTATTATAATTAGCCTTCCATTATTTGGTCTCTTAAAAGGTACGTACGTAACCAGCTTTTAGGCTAAAGATATTGGACTGCTTTTAAACCGAGTATATACAACGAATGCTAGTTATGAGTTAATAATCAAAAAGATTTTCTAACATTATGGATTCAATTCTAATAGATTGTTAACTTATTAATATACACTCTAAAACTTAGATCCAAGATTAAATTATTTTAAGCATGTGATATATATCTCCCATTGGATAATCGAAAGCCATAAAGATTTCTAAAAGAGATACGTATCTCCTAAAATGTTTATCATTCCAACATTTCTTCAAAAATTTAAATTCCTTTAATGTAAAAATATATATTAAATTGATTATTGCAAATTTAATGTTATCGTGTTAAATTTTTCTAAATAAAAATATTAAAAAAGGCTATCTGTCAATTATTTGCCATGAAATTAAAATTTTCTTCTTAACAAAAATTAAATAGAGTATAAAGAAAAATTTAATGTCTAATTTTTTTCATTGTGATAAAATACATCTTTTCTAATCTTAGATCACTATCATTTGTATAACTTATATTTTGTAATATAAAATTATACTAAACTTAATCAAGATACCAACCAAATATTATGAAATTGTTCGAGTCTAATATTTAACATTTTAATTCAAAAATACTGTACAATAGCTTTCATTAACTATAATCAAATTCTCTCAAATTATAGAGATCAGATGTTGAAGTATATAACTACTATAGAATGATACAATTCTACAATTACAAATATAAAGATCCATGTTTATCAATTTATTTTTAAAAAAAATGAATTAGTTAAAATATGTGAGTATACAACTTTTTTATTTTAATGCTATTAGTTTAAAGTTTTGGTTCTCTATTAATTGCTCCCCAGAATTTTGAATTTAGTGTGATTGATACTGATAAAGGAATTAAAAGAGGAGGTACGAAATTAAAATAATTTATGCATAAAAATTGATTAAATTTAATAACAGTAATAATTTCTTTTTAATATAAATAAAACTGCTGGATAATAATAAAATCATTAATTATAATAATAATATCACTTTAATTTCTTTTATATATATATATATATATATATATATATATATATATATGTGTGTGTGTGTGTGTACGCATGTGTTATAATTATTTTTGTATATGCATATTTTTCTATTATTTTCTTTTCTAAACTCAATTAAATTTATTTCATAATAGAAAAAAAATACTTAGAACAAAATTATAAAAATTAATTTATAATATAACTACTTTTGTGAAGAAGGTTTTCGTAATTTTAAAAATAACTTTTTATTGAGTTATTATAATAATTAATCCTTTATTACAAAAAGGTAGTAAATATATGTATTTCTATTAGAACATATAAAATAACTTAATCATATTAATATAACTTTTAAACATAAAACATTTAATAAGTTGTGGATTTAATCTATAAATTGTAGCTTTATTCTATTATATTATTTATACAATAAAATTTAATGAAATAACTAATATTTCACTAAATTTAAAAAATAATTTATTACCTTTATTTTTATTTATACAATTTATAAAAACAGAAATGGAATGATATTGTATTTATATAGAAGTTGATGCGTATAATTTATGTAATATAAAATTTTAATCAACTTTAAAAGACGTGATTTAATTAAATTGAAAAATATTCATCATATAAAAAATTTGGTGATGTATATGATATATGAATCTTCCCCATCCTTGAAAGTCATGATGAGATAGATGTAATGGTAAACTCTCTCCTCTTTCTCAATACAGAGAGTGAAGACAATAAAACAAACAAACATACTAAACATATACTTCATAACAAAACAATGACAGCTCCTACCAGTTGCTGCACCAGACATAGTGTGTGTATGTTTGAATTTAATGCAGATGCCATTTTCTTCTTACAGAGCAATCAATGCATCATTTTCCATGTTAGGATTCAATATAAGGTTTCTGTTCCCACGAAAAAGATCCTTCTCTGTTCCTTTCCTTAACCAACTCCACCCCATTTGTCTCTCTTTGGATTCAGCACAAGCAAACAAGTACATGTACAAAACCACATTATACCATTACCTCATCACTTCATCATGACCATGCAGAATAACATAAAAAAAATATAGTACTATAAAGATATTTAAGCCACACAATGAAAATATATATTATAAGTCTTTATTTAATTAATCTGGGTAGAGAATTGATGTTGATTATATATAAGATAATGATACTTTGAAATAATCTTTTTAACAACATTTTAACATATGTTATTATGTGATTGGTCCATGTTGTTATTTATGATTATTATATTTAATTGTGAAATAATTTTGGACCGACACGACACACGTAAATGATGTTAAAATATTATAAAAAAAATATTTAAAAAAAAAGTATAGTTATCGTTATATATATTGGTCCGAACCATAGTTCTTAGAACTCAAGTTCCTCCATTACTGTTTTTCTTTTTTTAAATTTCATGTTGGAAAGAAAACATTTATAAACTATTTTGACTCTAAAATGGAAGAAGATCCTATTGTAGGATTAAAGAATTAGAGTATCCATGATCATCCTTTTTTTTTCACAAGACAACAACATCTTTTGACATCAAAACCTTAGCAACAGAAAGTGTTGTGTTAGTGTTACCTCGGAACAATTACAAAGACCTTTGTTCAAGAAAATTGATATTATTAGTCCTTTGGCGCTTAACATTCCCTGAAGCTGATTCATCTCCACTACCACTCTTCTCCATCACTGCCTTCAGTGCTTCTTGTATTGAGGTTATACAGTATTGCTGTTGCTGCTGAATGCTTTGTTCTCCATTGATATTTGAACTTTCTTCGTCACCAGCAATGACCAACACGTTCTTCACACGCCCACCAAGCGATGTGATCTCAGCCTTGAGGGTTCTGAGCTTCAAGGCCTTCAACGTTTTTATGAGGTCGGGTAAGAGATCTGACCTATCTTCACAGCACAGTGAGGCTTTGATCACAAACTTTCCATCTTCGTCTGCTGCATCTACTGTCAACTCGTCTGCCTCGGTTGGCACTGCACTGCTTTCTGCTATCAGAGAGGTTTCGCGCTTCAGCTCCTTCACGTGCTGAATCACTTCTGCTAGCAGCGAAGCTTTATCTGTCTGCCACAACAAAATCAAAACTTGTCAAAACAACTTTTTTATAAGATTGAACTGCACAAAGCAAACATCTTTTCTTTCCGGGTAAATTGTGAATTATCAGTGACATATATTGAACTTTTCTAACAGACTAATACATTAGAGGACTAACAACTACTTTACTGGGTAATGAGTGAATAAGAGAATAATACTAATTTGTTGACAAACAGCAGTAAATAAATGGTTTTAAAATCACAGTTAAAGTGTATAGATAAATATTTGTGGTTATGATAAAGTACAAATTGTTAACATATTTTAGCAATTTTGAATTTATTAATGAATATTTTAAAGACACTAATCAGTGCTATAACATTCTCTCATGATTAATAGAAAAGGTTGGAAGTTGTGCAATGTTTGAAAAGAGGTTGAGGGGTTTGTGTGGAAGTTGAGGTAGGTAGGGGTGTAGCTTGATGATTATGAAATGGAAGTAGTGAGGGTATTTTGAATGGTGGAAGTGGCATGCAGCATGTGTAGATAGAGAGAAAGATGAGATGAGATAGATAGGTATATAGAATAGTGAGTGGGTGCATGTGTGTGTGCCTGAAAAGGGTGCTACTTTGTCTCTCTGGCTTTATTTCTTTTTCATTATCGAGCTGAGTTTGACCGATAACACTATCCGGCAAGAAATTTCCATGTGTAGCTTTTTCAACTGCTGCTTGGTTCCTCTTTATTGCATCAACAACCTACCTTAACACTAATACCTTTATGTCATCTTTAATCACCCTTTTTACTAATAAACTCGTCTGAAACTTCCACACACACAGTCATACCAAAAAAAGTATAAGCTAAAAAACAGTAAACATATATGCCATGCTTGTTCTTTCAAACATGTCTTTTGTTAATTAAAATCTATTATTATCTCATGTAAGTATTACGTCTGTGTAAGTATGTATGAAAATGTTGCTATCGCTCTTCCTTTAAACAAAATAATAACATGGAAAGCCAAAGAAAGCAGGTTAGTAAGAGAAACAAACAAGACCTTTTGCATGCATCCTATTTTTTATATGCCATTTTGGTTAAAAATGCACCATGTTGAAAATTCTCCTATTATATACTCTCAGGTCTCTGATCAGGAAGGCATGTTAGGTGATTTCATACGAGGTTTTGTCAGTTTTGTTGTCCTTTTAAATTAGAAATGACATGATGATGTCTTTTTTAGTTAGGAATGACTCTACTAATCAAAAAACCGCAATAATATTTGAAAATCTGGGTTTGTTACAATTTCATGCATGTGTTTTATTAGAGAGAAACTATTTTTTTCTATATACGAACAAATAGTTTATGCATGATGTGTGAAAGGTCTAGCAAAGTCAAACAATCACATTATATATATGCTAAACTCGTTATTTTATAATAACTATTATAGAATTTATATTAGTTAAAAATGGCTTAGTAATTAATAGTATTGAATAAGATCTTGTATTGAATATACTTACTTTGGTAGTGTTTGGCAATAAACTCCGAAGCTTGGCAAAATGGTTGTTGATTCTCTCTCTACGTCTTCTTTCTGCTTCACTGTGACTCTTTGATGCAGCAAGAGCCTTAGCCTCCATGATTTCTTGAGCAGTCATTTTTCCCAACTCGGCTTGGAGTCCAAAGGGTGCTGAACCGGGTTGAACCATAGATCCGAGGGTGTCAGATATGATCCTTAGATGGTGGTGATCAGAAGAAGGACTCTCGTATGCAAATTGAAGAGAAGGGACCCTTCTGCTGAAGAAGCTCGCATAGGGTGAAGGTGTGGGAGGGACTATAAACGTTTGGTCATGATGGTCTCTGACAGGGTTGGTGTTATTGTTGTAGTGAACGGGACCCGGGTTGAATGAGTGAACCGGAGGCATGGACCATGGTTGCATGATTGGAGTAACTTCAGGGAACATTAACCCTCTTGAACCCCCGAAGATGTTGTCACTATTTTGTTGTTGCTGCTGCTGCTGATGCATCTGTTGTTGAAGGAGAAGCTGCTCTTGGTAGCTTTGAATATTGTTGTTGTTATTGTTGTTGATTGGTTGAGATGAACACTGTCCTTGATCATCTAATTCCTTTTTCATCTCCCTCTATGATGTGAATCTCCAAAGCTTTATATGTGATGGAGTGAACAGAGGAAGATTTAAGGGTTCAAACGTCAGAAAGGTTAGGGTATTTTCTGTTTTGTCTAATATGACTAGAAAAAAGGGAGCAAGAGCTGAAAGATAAAAGGGTATCGAGAAGAATATTTCATACTTTTTTCATTTGCCCAAGGAATAAAAATGACATGGACATTGACAAGGAGAAAGAGCAATAGGGAACTAATTAAACTATAAAAAGACACAAACCTTAATCCCTTTGATGCAGAATGACTGACTGTGTTCTCTTCTAGTTCGGTCTTGTAATTCTATCTATCAATCAGTTACTTTCTTTGTTTCCTTTTGTTGTGGAGGTGCTGAAATAAAAGGCCAAAGGTTTTGAAGCTTCAATTCTCTCTCTCTCTCTCTATCAAATCTCTTTCACTTGGTAAGTTTATACTTCTGCCAAAAGGGTATGTTAATGATCCCTTTTATCCTTTACCTCCAATAGAGCTTTTTCCTTTATTTTGTGTTGGTGTCTTTTTGGACTTATGCTTGGTCTTTGCTATCTCTTCTTCTCTCTGCACTCTAAAATATATAGAGCCTGTTTGAGTACTGCTAGTCCCCTTTCCTTTCTTCCTACGGCATTAACTTTATCTATATAGCTTTCAGGGCTGTCTGTGGAGTGGCATCTTTCTAACACAGCAAAAACTACAATATATAATGTTTTACAGCCATAAAATACATAGTATAATCTCATAAAGTAACACTAATTTTTCGTTGCTTCCGATTGGTTCAAAGTGTATAATTGCACTAGCTGTGTGTAAGAGAGAGAAAGAGATGGGAAACACAAGCAAGAACAACAGAGTTAACACAACAAAGATTGTCGACCGACCAAGGACCACAAAGGCTGAATAGTTATCATCATGATAAAAAAAGCTTAGCTTAACTTTTTCCTCTTTTTCATTTTTTTAATTGGATAACAAACTTTAACATTATTTTTTTTAACAATATTTTAACATTATTTATGTATTATTTTTTGATAATATTTTAAATTATTACGTGGATAATATTAAAATGTTATAAAATAAAATATTCTTAAAATATTATTATTCTTTTTAATTTTGGGTTAGTAGTACAATTTTGTAGTATATATATTTCTCCATTTTTTTTTTGTTTTACTTCCCATTTTTATACTTTGCACTTTCCCTTTTGGCGTTTCCATGGTCAAGCCCCACGTTCTTCCATACTCTTAGCTATGTGACTATGTCCACGCCACCCTTTCTGCTTCCCCAACACCATGTAATCATTGTGTCTTGGAACACACTCTTCCCCGTCTCTTCTCTCTCCTTGCTTCTCCTAATAAGTGTCTTGGTTTCAGTTGAAACTAGGTGTGTAGTGTGTATAGTGTGTATGTTTATGCATATTTATATGTGTGGTTCTCATTACCCTATCTCCTTTTGGGGGGTTATAGCGAACTTGTTCATATACATCATCTATATTTTTCTAGTAGTGGAGTGGAGGTGGTCCATGAGTAAACGACAACACAGGAACATAAAATAAAGCACAGCTTATAAGGTTAATGCTTGAAATTTCTTTCACCTTTTGAAGTGGAAACTTGCAATAGGAGATAGTGGATCAGCATTACCTTCATTTTACGTGGGCATGCAGTAATATGTTTCTTCAACATCGGTTACCCAAACTTCAAGTTTAATCTAAATTAAGCTTAGGATCATCAGGGTTTTGTCTTGGCATTATAACCATAGCAAGTCATCATTTTGAACATGAACTAGGTTGAAATTATTCGTTTTATTGGCCTCATTCTTGACCCTTCAACTTGGTAATCATCAACTTGCAAAACCATTCACCACCCTCCCATCTTCTGTAGTAATTTTTTCCCTCAAAAGAAAACGAACAAAGAAATCGTTATTCTAGAAATATGGAAAATGGACGCATACCTTTCCATGTTTGTTGTTATGCGCAAAAGTAGATATGAAATATATATATTTATATATATATATATAAAATCTGATGCAAAATGCATATTCTCTTAGAATAAACAATAAAAAATGTGGAGGTCCATAACATACGTGACTTTAATTTCTTGGCAACTTCTTGTCTTTGTATTTTAAGTTATCCGTGCTCACCACGACGACGTTGATGACTCAAAGTTGTGAGGTAGATAGAAAGGATGGCAATTAATGTGGATTTATAATAATGTAATGACATTTTTGTTTATTGGAAAGTGCCAAAAGATAATCTAAAATTCTTATGAAAAGAATAGTTATAAAATGTTACAACTTGAAAAGGCCACACACACAAGGAAATAATAGATGTTTCCAATTACTTTTGACAAGTGGCACAGTTTTCGAAACTCCGTATCTATCTAGCTATAGCATACTATTGTAGTGTTACCTTTCTTTTGTTTTTGTCTCTCTTAACTTTTCTTTTCTAGTTTCACACCTTTTCTTCTTCTCTTCTAAATATACTTACTGTTTACCTTATGTTGTACCAGTAGCTGTTGTTGTGCTTCTCCCTGGTTGGTCCAAAAGAGGATTACATAATATGGTTTTGGTTATCTTTTTAGTAGGACTTTTATATGGTAAGAAAAGTAAGCATGGTAATTTATTAGCCCAGGCTTAAATGGCAAGTCTCATACCGTCACCGGCAAAGTCTGCAAGCAAATTACACGGTTCCCATAAGCAGTTTGGCTATCAGAAGTAAAAGTAAAATGTAAATCATTAAAGGCTACACAGTTACGTTTACCTATTCAATGTTAAGGAGTTGGTGCTGTGGTTTAGACTGAAATGATATATTTACACCACCAACAAACATAGACTATTTTGCTCTCATTTCTTTTATAATTACAAACATTTATTTATTATATATAATAATCGCATTATTCTTCAAAACAAGTTTTCAAGTCATTGTTTGAATGACTATTATTCTTAGAAGGTTGATGGAACTTACAAAACCAACAAGCTATGATTTTCCCTTTGCTCTTCAATTATGAAGCATAGATAGATGGACATGAAAATACAACTAAATTAAAAGGCTTAATATGATCTCTATATTAGTTAGTTTCTTTCAAAATTATCCTTACTTTTTTTAGATGTTCAAAGTGGTTCATTCTTTTATAAAAATTGTTCAATTTGATCTTTTTTGCTGACGACATTTAAATCGATAATGGAATAATATCTCACATGTCAACGTGACATGATTCAAAGAAAATGATCGTTCTTTGCTTCTATTGCTTAAACAATTATCTTTTGAATAGTGGAAGACGGTTGATGGCGTACTCTTCGTTTTTCATTGTGATCTGGATCATTTTTTCAAGTCCTCTTAAGACATCATTGGAATATTTCCTCAATGTCTTTGTCTAACGTGTCTGTACAAGCAAAACAATTGTCTTTGGAAAAGCATCATAACATATGACTTCGTACCAAAAGGACTATACACCTACCTGAAAGTTAATGCCCTGAGTAACAAATCTTTGTCAAAGAAGCCTATATAAATAGGATCACATGAAGAGAAGAAAGAATAATTAAGAATCATTAATGCTCTTACGTTGTCAAAACTTTCTTTTGTTTGAATCAGTTAAAGATTTCTTTGAACAGAAAATCTATGTTACATGTTTTCAGATATTCTTGTATAGCAAATATATCCTTTGTACAAGAGTTATTATTTATATTTGTTTTTCATAAAAACACTTTGTTGTTTTCGTAGAATGAGAAGTAATTTAAAATACTTGATTATTTAACTCAGTCGAGTTAAACGATATAGTCAGTTGGACTATCTATATATCAAGTGTGGTGAAATTCGTTTAGTTTGTTGAACTAGTGTAAAATCAGGAGTAGTTAAACTTGTATAATCTTCTCAAAGTTAGTTGAACTCCTTAAAAGTGTTTAAGGAAGAACTATATGTAATTCAATTAGGAGTGAACTAGTATAAAAATAAATCTTCTTTTTTGTTATTGTTTTTAAAGACTTTATGAATGCTTCTTAAGATCCTAAAATGTTCAACACTATTTGCATGATATCTAACGCTTGCAAATAGCTTCTAACTCTTTCTTGCAAAAAAGTTTTAAACTTTATTCAAACTCCTCATTTCTAGAGTTTACTTCTAATTTCATGAGGTGTTTTAAAGGATTCTTGCTAGACGTAGAATTTAAGTGTAAAATCTTTACATCAGGTGATATTTTTTCTATCTTTATTTTCTATTTTCATCGTTAATCATTCTTTTATAATTCTTGTCATGACTTAAGTGATAGTTGTATAAGCAATTTTGTGAAACATTGCTCTTGTTTTTTGTTTTTGAGAGTTATCTCAAGGTTCATTGTATAGAATAGAGATTACATAGGTGTATCTTATAATGTGTAAACTTTTGATATCAATAGAGGCAATACTGCTAAGGTTGTTATTTAAACTAAATGTAATTTTTTAAAGAATTGAATAAGTATAGAAAAAATTTGTGTCGTTGATTTTTTGTTGTTGTATTTTGTAATTTTTTTTCATGTATTTTTGAATCTTGGTATTGAAAAGAATTTTAACTTCTTAATTGATTAAAAGAATTTTCAAAAAGAGAATCAAATTTTCACTACAACCAATTCATTGAAAGATATTAGCGGTGGCTTTTTTGACAATAACCACGAAACATTACATTCTGAAAAGAACTCAATACACCAACATCTACACGTATACCTCTAATAATCTTTTACTACATGGCAATTCATTTATTAAACTAACTTTCAAATTTCTCAAAATAAATCAAGAAGAATTTATAAAAATGCTATGACATCTTTTACTCCAAAGAAGTTTTTTTTTTTTTTTTTTTTTTTTCATGCACGTCCATTTAACATATTTCATGATGGAAGAAGGCTTTTAAGTTCTCTTTAATATGTGGTACCTTTTGTCGTGAGGCATGAGCAAAGGTTAGAGAGAGAGTGGGCTGTTTTTTTAGGGCAAATTGTGGTCACAGGTACATGCATGTATGCTTTGGTCCCATTGCTGCCTTTTTTTCTTTATTTTCGATGTTTCTGTAATATTCCCTCCAGAGATGTATTTTCTTTTTGTTTTATGTATAGATTTTAGTTTTCAAAGAACCTTATATTCAAACATTTTATGATAGCTCCACCACCACTATGAAGAAGAGACCCTTTTGGTGGTGTTCACCATGACATCAATCCCACCGTATCATGACGTCTGCCCTCTTCAATTTTACAAAATCCTGGTTTTTCCTAACAATTGTTTTCGACTTCATTCTCCCCTTGCTTTCTTCATAAGTTTCCTTAACAATTGTTTTCGTTTTTGTCTCTAAACAATTCCGAGGAAAGATCATAACAAGATGAGTAATTATTGAAAAGACTAATTATTAAGTCACATAATTTGAATATTTTTTAATCAATTTGAAAAAATAAATTATAAAAAAAAAAGGTTGTGATAAATCAACCATCTTCATAAGTTATGTTTAATTATACCTACTTTTTCAAGAATAGTAAATTATATATTTTAAATGAACGTTACAAATTTATAGTTAGAACTCACTTATAAACACAAAAAATAATGTGTTTAGAATTAATAGTTATATATATATATATAGATATAGATATATATAGATATAGATAGATATATGTTCTTTCATATCTTTTTCTAACTTATTCAAGTCATTCTCTTCTCAATTGTAATGTACAAAATCATTGTTTCTTGTCATTTATGACATGTTCTACTCCCTTTATAAAACATAGAAATAAGTAAAATACAATCTATTATTCTAACTCATTTTTTACATATTTTGTTTTATTTTTAAAAAAAAAATGTTTACCCGCTTCATTACACGAAAAACAATAAAATGTAACCCATTTTAGAAATTAAAACAATTTGTTATGATTAAGTTAGATATTATTTTATAAACTAAAAATTATTAGTATTTAAAATTGTCTATATTATGAATAAAAATGATTATTGGTTTGTGAATTAGATTATAAATTTGTCTCTAAAGTTAGTTTCTAAGAATTTAATCGCTTGGTATTATTGATTATAAATTATAATGTTTAATTTTAACTAATTTGAAAGTAGAGAGAAATTTAGACATTAATTCCTAGGTAGTTAATGTTAGGAAGCAGTTTAGACTCTAATTAATAAATCAATTATAAGTTTTTATTTATAATAGAGTTTATATTAGATATTAATAATTTAAAATTGTATCTAAATTAGTTAATATAGTTACTAATTATTTTGTTTAGAGTTGATTGTTGTTTAATGATTTTTTTTTGTAGTACTTCCCAATAAAATATTAATTTATAGCTAGTATTTATAGTATTTGTGATAGGTAAACTTTGCACATATAAGAATTTAAAATGGAATTTTAGAGATATTCTTAAGTGAAATCTTTATATTGGGACTCTCATTCTAAAATACATTAATTTCAAAAAATTTATTTGTTTTGTTATGTGATGTGATAATTGTGTTGAATGGATTAAGTATAAGAAATTGTGCATACCAAAGAAAGAGAGAGGAATAAATATCAAAGACATTGAATATTTAAATGGTTGGGTGAAATACCACCCACCAATAAGTTCCATTGATTATAAAATGGGCGTATTTTTTTTTTTCCTTTTCTCCTTCAAGGAACATAGGTGAAATATGAGTTTCTTTCCAAGAAACATAGAAGTGTAAGAATTTTCTTGTCTTCTACTACTTGCTTGGAGATGCTTTCATTATAACTTTTCATGATTTAAGCTTTGTTGGGTTGAGCACTTAATCAAAATCATAATATGTTTTAATTTTTCTCTAATAATATTGCTAACCAAATTTGCACAAAGAAATCCTCAAGAATAATTAGAACTAAGTTTGGAGTCTCTTATGAGTCGAAAACATTTAAGAAACTTTGGTATTGATCTCATGTTAAATGGTTTAGAAAGGAAAGACTTCTATATATTTTAATTTTTTTGTTTTGATAAACTAAAATTGCATTTTAATATGTTTGATTTCACTTATTAATAAAATTAATCAATTAACTTGTTGTTTTATCATATTGAAATAAAGAAGTTCAAATATTTCCCTAAAGTAATTTTAATCTAGTAAAACTTCATTTTAACAATTAAAATAGAGAGAACAAAATTGGTCATCCTTTTAATTGATTCTAATAGATTAAAAAAATTATGTAATCAATTAAAATGTTTCTTGTCGTCATTCTAAATCAAGTAATAAAATTTTAATAAGTTAAAAACATCTTTTAATTAATTAACAAGAGTCTATCACCAAGCTCTAATTCATTTGAAAAAAATTTCTAACTACAATTTAGGATCAAATCATGAAAAAAAAAAAGATTTACAAGAGTTTCTAATCAAGACATCACAGCCTACACACTTCAACATGTCCATTATCTTTGTCAATCTTGAAATCTTTATATATATATATATATATATATATATATATATATATATATAATATGGGGTTTGTTAACTTACGCTATTTTTTCAGTTGGTAAATTTTAGTAATGTGTATCGGGTTTTAGTAGACAAAAATATCATTATATATCATGATTCTAAGTTTTAAGGTTAAGGGTATTTTAATAATTTTCATTCTCAAAACTAAAAAAGAAACCCAACCCCTTTACTCACCTCTCTCATTCCTCCCAACCATTTCTCTTTCATCTCTCACTCCAACCTTTTCTCTCATTCTCAAAACTAAAAAAAAAAAACCAAACCCTTACTCACTTCTCTAATTCCTCTCAACCCTTTCTCTTTCGTCTCTCTCACTCCAACATTTTCTTTGTCATCCCTAATGTAGCCCTAATTGAAAAAAAATCAGAAACACTTATCTAACCCTAATCCACCTTCCTCACTTATCTAATTTGTTTCTCTCTCATCTACATATTCTCCCTCACCCACACACAACAACCTGCGACACCGCAATTTGTTGTTCTTGCTTTGTTTGTTCATTTGTTTTTCACTTTAATAACAAAATAATTGATGATGTTAATGTTGATTTTTTATTGGAGGATTGTGTTATATATTTTCCCTTCTTATTATTATTAAATTTCATTTTTAAATTAAATCATGGTAAATAAAACCTTCAAAAATCACAGAATTTTCATGCATCATTTGCACATCTACACCACATTTCATTATATTTTTATCACAGTATATATTGCTATAACTTATGAATATAATTTGTCAAAATAAACTACTAATAGTCAAAATATTTTCAGACAACTTAATAGTCAAAATAAACTACTAATTCTAAAATTTAAAAATGAAATTTAATAATAATAAGAAGGGAAAATATATAACACAATCCTCTAATAAAAAATAAACATCAACATTATCAATTATTTTGTTATTAAAATGAAAAACAAATGAACGAATAGAGCAAGAACAACAAATTGCGGTGTCGCGGGTTGTTGTGTGTGGGTGAGAGAGAGTATGGAGATGAGAGTGAAACAAATTGGATAAGTGAGAAATGTGGATTAGGGTAAGACAAGTTTTTCTGTTAGGGCTACAAATGACAGAGAAAATGTTGGAGTGAGAGAGATGAAAAAAAAAAGGTTGAGAGAAATGAGAGAGGTCAGTAAGGGTTGGGGGTTTTATTTTTTTTAGTTTTGAAAATAAAAATTATTAAAATACACTTAACCTTAAAATTTAGAATCCATGATATATAAGGATATTTTTGTCTACTAAAATCCGTTACACATTGCTAAAATGTACCAATTGAAAAAACAGCGTATGCGTTTAACAAACCCATATATATATCAAATACATAAATCATAACTCCATATTTATTTTAATTAGTTGTCACTTGAAGCTATTATGTTGTTCTTCACTTGAAATTTGTATTATAACAATTGATAAAAATGATAGAATTTTTTCTGAATATCTTATTCCGGACATGGCAACTCAACCATACTCAAATTAAGAAAAATAAAAATTCACGTTGAACAGAGCAAACCATATCTACTTTGTGCATTAGCTTATATGATTAACAACGTGTTGATAGAATTTTCTCTAAAGATCTTCAAAAGCCGAGAGATTACAAGAAATCTAATATGAAGTGGGTGTGTATTTTTTTTACTCACAAAAGAATGAGTGAAGCACTGTCTATTTAAGTATTAATGAATGTGTATTGATTGATTTAAGAATGGTGGAGAGGTTTTCTGTTAGGTGGAAAGAGTGCGTTTAATTTTTCCGTACGATGATTTGTTTAATTCGGTGGGAAAAGGATGAATGTGTCAAAACGCATATTCTGTCTGGTTTGGGATTATATTATATATATGGTGACTGATGCGTGTGAGAATCCAGGTTAGATATGTAACCCTGTAAGCCAATATTGGCTTGTGGACTAATCCTTTTACTTTTATTAAATTTCCCACTAACAAAACATGAAAGGGAAAGGGACAATCCATGGTACCACTACACATACTTGTCCTAATGTCACACAATGACAAAAATGTATTTTTGTGTCATAATCATAAAAATAAAAAAAAAAACAAAAACGGAAATATCAATTTTTTAAAATATATATAGAATGGGGATAAAAAAGAAAAATTAAGGATGAATTTTGATAAACTTAAAAACAAGGTGTGTTGATAATCCAAATTAGTTTTTTTAGCAAGTAAATTGGATAGTTTATAATAAAACAAGTGTCGTATCTACAAAAATTTGATAGAATACACAAAGTTTAAATGTAACTCTAAGTACATTCTTGACACCTAGAATCTAAGACTACTAGACTTTAGTATGATTCGTTAGTCATTGCTTGAATAGATCACTTGCATTAAGATTAACACTTTATAACCAACTAAAGCCTTAAGTCTATTCCTAGAATCTCAAAGCAGGTGGAGAATTTGTTAAACCATAACTTAGAACTAGTTCTCACTCAATCTCAAGCCAATGAAATAAGACAAGTAATCAGTTCATCCAACAATGAATACAAACTAATTCACAAACATGTAATAATACATTACTTTGATAAATAAAAAAATATCTATACAAAAAAGTTTCAAAGGATTATATATTTGATTCAACACTTTAAGAGATTTAACTCCTCGTAATAGACTATTATGAAAATATTACAACACAAGAAAGAGTCATCGTCTCTTCAGACCTTTAATAATGTTCTCCAAAATTATGAAGGAAAGTGTCTAAGAATCTCTTTAAAAAGTCTCACTCAAGAGTCTATCCAAAAGTCCTTAAAATAGAGGTTCAACTCTGTTCTTTATAAACTTTCCATGATGTGGCTTTAAGGGTGCAAGTATGGCTTCCACTACAGAGATTTCCTTTTAAGATGGGTTTTTTTTATAGCTCAAACCTCATACTTTCGGTATTGTATCCCGTGAGATAACTTCTTTGAGGATGAATCTTTTCTTGTGTAACTCAAGCCTCAAGATTCAATCACACAAGTGTCAAATAAAATGGAAATGGGGAAGGTTGAGTGCAGTTCTTGTTGTAGACCGGTAGAATCTCCATTTAACACCTAAGTTTTTGTTCAATAAATGGTTCCTTTGTATCTATATCTGTCTGTAGTGTACAAGATAAAATAAAGAACTATTTAGAAGTCATTTAAGTTTGCTAAATTCTTTTCAGATTGTATTCGAATAATGTGTGAGAACGTTGATGTCTATTTTCTTTGTTTATTGACCTAATGCTACACTTTTTCTTTTCTCATTGTTAACAGGATTTTCCTTTCAGCTGGAGATTGTTGATTAATTAAATCCATTGATTTCTTGACTTCAACTATCACATCTGTTGCAAAATCCTCTGGATGAAAAATGGAAGATTGCCGTCAAAATGAAAGTGACAGACATAAGATGGAATACTTACAGAGGACCACATTTCATGGTAAATAGAATACATGAATTTGTGATCTTTCTTTTCCTTTTTCAGCTTTGCACTACTGGTCACTTTATTCATTAATTGAATTGGATTTTGCATTTGCAGTGGAATACTGGTTCCCAGCATCAAGTGAAAGAGCCAAATGCACTAGTTATGAATAAGATTAGGTCCATTATGGCTGAAAGGCAAGCTGCTATTCTAGAGCTTGAACTGGAGGCTGCAATATTTGAAAAGAATGTAGCCTTGGCTGCTCGAGATGAAGCCATTCGACAGAGGGATGAAGCACTTGTTCAAAGAGATAATGTCATTTTGGAACCATCTGTGTATCATGTTTGAAGCTGTGTACAAAACAAAGGATGCTTCCCCAATTACAGTTATAACTTCTGAAGTTGTCAAATCTCATCAAGCAAAGAGAACAAAGGAGAACAAGGTCATTGGTTCTAAGGCATCAATCCAATCCTACAAAGTAAAGAAAATGGGTGAGGATTTAAACAGAAAGGCTTCTTTTGGAGGTACAAAAATCCTATCTGAATGGCATAGACAAGATGTTTGCCTGAATTTGGTTACATTTGATGAAAGTAATTTATTGCTGAATAGTTATTATTAAAGTTGGGAATGTGATATCACTAGTTAAGTATTGGGTTCTGATGAACTAGAGGCTTAGAATATGAAAAATACGTGGTCAATGTACTTTGTTTTAATACAGACTTCATATACTTCAGAAAACTAGATGGAAGCTAGTAACGAAATGAATTATGAAATTGGTTGTGATTGGAGGAATTCTGGATGTTATGGATATTTTTCTGAAAAGCTTAAAGATCATAGACTAGTATTGTATGGCTGTATTCTCTGTTTTGATCAATCTAGTAACTATTCTGATGTCTGCAATGTGGGGAAAATGTGGGGTTTGGAATATGATGCTGTCATATTTGAACATGGAAATGAGTGATATTGATGGTGCTAAACTGAACTTTCATTGCTGTCAGCGTGTAATATATATATATATATATATATATATATATATGTGTGTGTGTGTGTGTGTGTGTGTGTGTGTGAGCTGAATTGGATGAGTGAATGAATGTAACCCTGTTTTAACCTTGTTAGTCTGCTTCCATTTTGTGTAAAGGGAAAATCTGCAATGAATGAGTAATCTGGACTGTAGAACGAACCTATTATTAGAAAGAATATTGTAGATATACTGATAATAAACTTGGGTGATTGTAGGTATCAAATTATAGGATGAAATATCATTGATTTGAGAATCCCGAGGTTGTAATCATGTTTGGGGTCTAATCTGCGTTGGTTTCTGGTTTGGAGTGAAAATGTGTCTGAAATTTGATAATGTGAACGCTCTGTTTTGCGCCAATGGTCTGGAATGTTTAGAAGTTATTTCTAATTACTTGAAGGAACCATTTATGTGAACATGTTCTGTTTGACAACCTAAAATTTATCTGTTTGAGCTTATTGGTTTCACAAATGGGTGTTAATCATGTACTAATGATCCTTACCATTGATGTTGCTTTGTTTCCTTAATTATACACAGATTAAAACTGACATTTTGGTAATATGCTGAATGGGTGTTGAATTGATGTTGTGTAAGTTTAGATTAAGGGAAAACTCTATTTTCTGGTAGTTGAATATGAAAACAGATGTTAGAGGTGTATTGTGTTATTACTTTAGAGTCTGGGCATTTTGGGGTTTGTACATGGTCTATTTGGTTGTTATGTTCAAGTAAGAATGAAATGAGGGGACCAATTATTAGATATAATTGTTTGCTGATTTTGGAAGGAAAATGTAAGGAATAACTATGTTTTTATGCAAAGGAAGATTGAGTGGGATAAATAGGTAAGGGTAAAACAGATGGAAGGATGCTAACGTAGAGGTTGGAGTTGGAGTGGAATAGAATGAAATTATGATGGTAGCAATCAAGAGAGGACCTTAGGAATGGCTCAATTAAATAGGAAGTCCAAGGCTGTTTAGCGTGAAGAATATCATATTTTGTTTATTTTCGTTGGTTATTTCAAATTACAATTATATTTTCTACTTTTAGTTTTTTTTAATGTCGAAAATAACTCAATAACAATGATTATCAATATTACATTTGTCGTTATAAAGAAAATTATAAATTGTGAAATAGGAACAATTTTAACTTATATCTAAGTTATTTTTATTGTCATAATTAATTTGTATTAAAATTTTAATTTGTTAATTTTATATTATATTTTTTTGTTTTAATATTTTTCTAATTGTAGATTTCAGCAATATCGTAATAATCAAATCATTGAAATTACAAAAAATGAGTGTTTATATGTGATTAATACATGCTTATAGGTTATGTTATGATAGTATACATGTTTATATGTACATGTAGGTTATATATGTTACAATTGTATATATTGTCTTATAAATATGGTGTTACTCTCTCCACCACCACACACTTCTTCTTATACTCCTCGTTCCTTTTTTTACCCTTCACTAATGAATGTGAATATGTGTTTCTTTCTTAAACGGATATCACATCCGTGACGTGATGGATATTCACATACAACACATAGTTTTGCAAACCAGTGATGCAAATCGCTGATCCAAACGATTTTGTTCTCACCGCTAGATCCGTTTTGATGTTGTTGGTGTGGGACGTACGGCAGCGTGTACTGGTGGTGATGAAAAGGCATGTACGGCGACGGCGCATACTGGTGGTGATGAAAAGGCATGTACGGCGACGGCGCGTAGTGATATGGAGGCAGCATGTCGTGCGGTATTACCATGGTCGTTGGATACTACATCGAGAGCCACTGTTGCGGTCGCGCCACTATTGGAGACCCTACCAGCTGTCGCAGAACATTCTGCTCCGTGGACTACGGCTGCAACGAGGAATCGGAACAGTTCGATTGTTACATCGTAAATCAACGAGTCAAAAATCCAAAGCTTTGACACGAATCAAAAAACCAAAGCTTCGTCAGCTCAATCGTTTCGTTATGGCCGGCAAAAATTTGAGTAAAGGCGCCGAGGGTATATTTCTTGCATCATGATGACTGTTTAACAATATGTAATTACGTTTCTCCTTGCCTACAACTACGAGATGAAGGGTATAAAACCTGTGGGCGTTGTACAAGAGTTTGAGATTGCGTTTTCCTTCGTCGCTGTTTAGTGTTTCTTTTC
>CM050930.1:28469512-28872012 GCA_027742785.1 Vigna reflexopilosa | reverse complement strand
AAGAAATAACGTATTTGACCCCTAAATTAGACAGAAAAATTTGAGACATCAAACTTATCTTTGATGTCGTATCTTGGATTGAGGAAACCATAACTTTGATTGTCCTAAATCTTGAATAGCAAGTGTGAAGCTTCAATTAACAATTAAGAACGAAACATTACAAAATTTATAACTCAAACCTTTCCTTATAAACTCTCCTCTTACATTCTTGCAAAGTGCAAAAATTCACCACGAGCTAAACCTCTAATTTTTTAGTGACTTTGTTTAGGTCATCAACAATTAGTCCATGTTTTCAATTGGTCTGAGTTATTTTCAACTATACTATATTTAAAAGTCAATTTTATAATGTTTCTTAAACATTATGTATTTCTTTTTATATTTATGTTATAATTGTCAATTAATGTATTTTGTTTTAAATCATCAATTAAATTAATTTTGATTACTTTACAATTTTATATATTTGATTTATTTTTTATTATGAAAAAAAAATTAATTAATTAAGAAATTATGAATGTAGGTTGGTAATTATAAATAAATGATGTTTTAAATCTCCATAAAATAATAGTCACTAATAGAAGAGATTAAAACTCTAAAAATTCACAATATAAACTCGATACTAAAAATTATAAACTTCTACAAATCGATTACGATGACTCTAATTGTCGAGGATTGAAAAACCTAAAATTAATTTGTAAAGGATAACAATTTTTGTTTTGTAGTGTAGAGATATTTTCGTTCTCCCTAACTAAGAGTGTCCATTGATCATTGTTGGTAATGTAATGTAGAAGTTATTGTGAAACGTGAAACATAACCACTTTGTTATTCACACCTTCTCAACAAAATCAACAAAAATCACTTGTTATTATACTAATCACAATATCTTTTTATATTAATTACAAAACTTTATTTTTCTAACTTGTAATGACAAATAACTCGTGTTGTCAAAATGGATTGGAGAGTTAGTCACTCCACCACCATGCATTGTTTTCTACACTTCCTTATTCTTTTTTTATTCTTTAGTAATATTTAAATAAATGTAAATATGTGTTGGATTCTTAAACGGATGTTAACCTCCATACACGGATATCAACATTTGTTGAAGGATAAACAGATGTCGACATTCGTTTACCAATATATGTCACGTAAGGAACACTATCTGGCACTTGAGCTGCCACCTTGAAAAAGAATATCTTCTATGTATTTGAAAGCTTCAAACGAAACCACAAAATACTCTTCCTTCTGTCATCATTAGAAAAGGTGAGTGAATAAAAGAAAAAGAAGCAGATTTTTAAGCAAGCTTAATGTTTTGCTCATTTGTTGATCTAAAGCGGCATCCATATAAGACTCTATTGCAGGATCAATGGATTTAACAATTTACTCAATAAATGAAGACACTGGTGTAGCTTGCTTAGATTTGGTATATGTAAAGGTGGTGTATTTGAATGTGTTCCTTTGTTTAAAAAAAACACATTTTTAGAAAAAGTATTCAGACGAAAAATCTCAGCTTTGTATGATAATAAGAAAATAATTTTCATTGACAATTTAATTTGTGTTTTTGTTTTTTCTATCATTTCTTTCAGAGGTGGACTTACCTTTTTGTTTTTTAAATCACACATTTTGATTAATAGGAAAGATCAACAGAAGGACCATTACGAGAACCTTCCTCACCACCAGAAACTCTCATCCCAAGGTAGAGCAATTCCAATTCGGCCACTACTTTCTCTCTTCTTTCAGTGTTCTCATACCATTCATTGCCACCATCAATTATACAATCACCTTTTTAAATGAACGCAGACAAGGTCTTAATGGTTTGGTCAATAGGTGCCCCAGCCTTAACTAGCATTATAATCTCCCTAGGCTTTTGAATGGAATGAACAAAAGCTTCAGGATCATGGTAGCCATAATCTAGAAGATTTCCTTCAAATTTTGCTCGTTCTACAGTCTCATCAACCTTGGACGTGGTTCGGTTATAAACAGAAATGGGAAAGCCTTTCTCATCAATATTGAGTGCTAGATTTTGGTAAAAGTTAAATTAACGTAGGATAATTTTGGAATAAAAAATAGTGGGGAGGTGTAGGGAACACTTGGGGTGGTGAAGGGAGCAACTCTCAATGGATTGAAAGTCGGAAACCAATTCGGCTCACCATGGATTCGGGTTGATCCGGATTGAAAAAAAATGTGAAATTTTGATGCGAACCAATTTTGACCCGATTCACTAAGAATTTGGTTCACCAACCCACCTATTTTTATTTTTTTTAATAAATGAAATTAATTAATTATTCAATGAAACAAAAAACATTGCAACTCAAACTTTTATTATGCCTATACAAAACCTTTTTTTATATCAATTGGTCCAATTATTATTGTTTTAATTTGATCGATCAAAGTAACTTGTTATAAGAATCCTGAAAGAAAAAGGTGAAAAAAA
Organism: Vigna reflexopilosa; assembly: GCA_027742785.1. Lineage (NCBI taxonomy): Eukaryota > Viridiplantae > Streptophyta > Magnoliopsida > Fabales > Fabaceae > Vigna > Vigna reflexopilosa. The sequence goes on along the minus strand of CM050930.1, from coordinate 28,869,584 downwards.
TTTAAGTGAGTCAATGAACCAATCTGTTTAACCCACCAACCCGTGATGGGTCGGGTCAGGTCGGACCGGATGACCCATTTTCACAGCACTACAAATAACAAGATGATGGAATAAAATAATAATCTTATTAATCAACAGAAAAATTAAACATAAAAAACTTAATTAAAAAATATAAAAATTTAATTGAAAATATTGAAATATAAAATGAAATTAGAACATAATTAAATTTTGGGTTAAATATGTTTTTAGTCTCTAAACTATCAAGAGAATTTGGTTTTAGTCCCTCTTTCAAACTAAGCTACATTTTGGTCTTTCTCCTTTAGGAAACCATAATTTTTCATCCTCTAAAACTAACGGCGTTAAAAAAAGCTAAGTTGGCTGACGGTAGAGTACCACGTCCTTTTTTTTTTTTACATTCTCCCCTTCCACCAATCCAACCTTATTCCCTCACCATCGACCTCTACCCCCACATGGTGCAACACCCCTCGCTCCCCCCCCCTAGCGCAAGCACCGCTGCTCACCGTCGGGATCATCGTCGGCCACGGTGTCAGGCTCTTTCCCTCTCATCTCTTCGTTTCGCGCATGAGAGGGAAGTTTCCCCCTCCGTTTTCATCGCCAGAACCAAGGAGCGGCAAAAAGCCACCACCAACCACCATGGTTGGTGCCGTCATTGGGTCATCCTCTCCTGGCCACTCCAGCTGCTTCTTTGGGTCGCCTTGCCACCACACAACCTCATCGGAGTCGTTGTCCTCACCGGCGTCACCAGCGCCGCTTTTCTTCCTCTCCACTTGATCACGAGAGAAACTCTCTTGTCTCTCCGTCAGCCGCCATTTTAGCGAGCCCAACTGCCGCGAGTCGTAAGCCAAGGAACCACTAGCGCCACGGGTCGCGGCCAAGGTCACCGTCGGTCACCCCTTCGCTCGCAAGCAGGGAAACCCCTTCCCTCTTCTTTGAATTTGTGGTCGTCCGCGGATCTTGCATTGTTCGAATGGTCGGTGAGTGACACCACTATTACTTCCAAACAGGTCCTCTAGAATGGAATTGATGGTGCAGGAAGAAGAAAGGTTGGCGTTGGTCACTTCTTGGTTTGAAGCTCTGGCGCTGAGAAGGAGCTTCTGGAGACGCTGGTTTCGAATCTTCCGCTTTAGAAGAGTTCGAAGGCTGCAACAGCGACGAGGTTTTTTTGGATTGTTACGAACGGAGAATATATTGAGCGCTTTTGAAGCCTGCAAAGACGCGTTGGAAAAGAAGATAGGACTACAGCTCGAAGAAGCCACGCTCGATGACCTTCTCGTGCCGAGTTACTCCTACCTAAACGAAACGCTTTACGATGTCATGTCCATGGAGAGGATTTTGAGTTATTTTCTAGGAAGTTTAGAGGCAAGAAACGTTGCATCGAACGAAGACTCCGCAGCAGTGAGGTTGCTAGCGTTGATGCTCGTTGGAAAACTCATCGACGAGTACCTATCGGAGATAACTTTCGACACGAATCTCAAGCCGAAGAAGTTCCACAATTTCTCCATCTCGCTTCTCGACGAGGCAAGACTCTTCCAACGTGTCAAGAGTTAGGAAGGAAAGTTGTGAACATCGTGGTCAACATTAGCCACATCAGCTGATTTTTAACGTTGTTAGTTTTGAAGAACTAAAAATTAAAGTTTTTATAAGAAGGAGGACTAAAATGTATCTTATTTTGAAAAGAGACTAAAAACATATTTAATCCTTAAATTTTCATAGCAGGAGAATAAATTCACATTTTGAAAAGGAAGGGGAATTTTGACATTTTTTTTACGTTTTAACAACTACTGTGGAAGTTCTTTTCTCAAAACAATGAAAATTTGTTTTGGAAGCATGGCAGTGTGATTATAAATACAGAATACCGCTCACAACCACTCGCATGGCGCATTTATGTGAACGCACGTTGAGTAAACAAAAAAATGAGATTCTGGACAGAATCTGCGATTTCAGTTCACTGCATGTGAAGAGAAGAAAGCAATAAGCTTATAAGAGTTTGTTATTTGCATTTATTAACTGCTACTCAGCCAACTATGCCATGTCCACTGTCCATCTCGTGAATGAAATCATTATCATCCATTTTTATTTTATGAAACCATCTATATAATAACTTACAATTTATTGTATTTTCTTTTATTTTCTTTTGTTATGATATATTATTTTTAAAATTTTTATTTTAAAAAGTTTATAAGGCTCAAACTCTAATTAATATTTTATTTAATTATTGACTTTAAAAAAATTATTTTTTAGTAATCCTGAGTTTTAGTTAAGTTTTAAAATATTACATTTTATGCTATTTTTAACTCACTTTAATAAAAATCTTATAGAATGTAAGTTTTAAACGTGCGATTCAGTATATTTTATCAAATAGACAATGTTTATCTCAAATACGTAGCCTATATAAATTAAAAAATATGATGATTTAAAAACAAAATAAATTACATGTAATATAGACTAAAAGTTCTTATATAAATAGTAGCTTATATATTATAATAGATTATAATTATTTAACTTAACCAATAGTTATTATTTATCTAGATGAGAACTCTAATACCTTATTTCAAAGTATCACTCGTAGTTTTTAAATATAACCATTGCAAAAACAAACAACAACAAAAAATTTAAATTATTGGGAAACTATTTCAAACAGTAAAAAGCTTAACAATAGTTGTTGTACCGATCTTAAAATATAAGTATTACTGAGAGAACCGTAGCCGAAAAGGGAGCCAGCAAAAGCCCCATAAGGCGGTGGAGAAATGAAGGCAAACGGTGGGAGATGGAGTAGAGGAGCCTTTGATAGGATTCGGAGCAGAGTTTACATCACTTTCTGAAAGACAAGAGTGTTAATCTGTGAGGAGAAGCATCATCTTGAATCTGGCAAGCATAGGCAACAAAGCAATAAAAGTTACATTGAAGCAAATATTGTAGCAACAAGTACTACAAAATTTGTGACCCTAAGTGAAGGAAACGAAAAGCTGATTATAGCAAGAGAAGACATCTCAGAGACGACAACATGGAGAGCTAACAATGTGGGGAGGTCATGGCATCAATGCAATGTGAGGAGAACATGAAGAGAAGAACAACGTAAACGAGAGAAACAAAGATGAACTGAGAAAGAGAGAACGTGAAGAGAGGATGTGTGACTCAGATTAGTAAAATGAAGAGAATTTGAAGAGAGAAAGAGATTAGAGATTCAGATTCTATGACACGTGATTTACTAGTTGTCATAATAAGTTTTGAACTTTATTACGAAAATAATACCGCTTCCGACCTATTATGCAAGGTGGTGAACTAACCGTCATAATAAGAGTTATTATGACAAGTTTTCCTAGACCTATCGTAATACGTTTTGAATATAATCTCAATTTTACTAGTACGTCCACCTATTATGATAGGTATTTCAAAGTATATCATAATAACTCTTACTTTTATTACAAAAATATCACTTATCAGCTTATTATGACACGTAGATTTCACAAGTCATAATAAGTTATCATAAAATCCTTTTTTTTTTCACTAGTGATTTGAGAGAAACTAAGAACTAATGTGTGAGACGAGAGAACTCACTAAAAGAGGTAAAACATTCATTAAAAGTAAAGATGAGTTTTTTTTAGAGAAGATGAGTATGAAAAAAAGGTGAAAAAACTCTTGAGTGAAAAGAGAAAAAGAGAAAAAACAGAAGGAAGAAATAAGTAAAATGTATAAAGTGAAAAAGACAAGAGAAAGGAATAGTAAGAAAATAAAGAAAAAGAAAGAGTTGAAAGGAAAAACTATCTTGATTCATTAAAAGAAAAACTTAAGATTCTTAATAAAAACCAAGAAAGCTCAAGAGAAAATAAGAAAAATTAAGATTAGGAGTCTCTAAAAAAGGAGTATAAAAACTTTAACATTAAACACACACTTTGAGGAGGATAGTAGAAGTGTCAATCAATATTATCAATGACCACCACATAGATTATGATACACATCAAATATGGAAGATGAAACTACTAATCTATCTATCCCCATAATCTTCCTGCATACATAAATGACTATTCTCTCATGATCACATAAATAGAATGAGCAAATGTAAGATATTGTTTGAATCAGTGTCTATACATTTAGTTACTATTCTTGTTCTACATATATGGTTCATCATGTAGACTTATCCAAGTCGAGTAATAGAATCACCTTTTTCGATCGTTTAGTAAATAAGGGGAAGAATAAACGATATAATTCAAAAATTCCAACATGAATAGAATAGGATAACATAGAATCAAGGGGAGTCTCCATATTTTTAGAAGCTCTCATGCATAACACTATGCACATTCATGTTAATGTATCGTGTTTATGTTTTTAAATATCATTCTTTTGCATATATTATATGCTCTAGTTATTTATCATGCTCTGATTATTTATTACAATTGTTATGAAAACTAACCTGCATGCATGTAAGACAACATATTTAAACGACTAAAAACTTTAAAGTTTTATAAATGCACTTTTGTGCAAACTGAAAAATCATATTGTTTAGATATGTATTTGTTAAACATCAAAAAGGGAGAGATTGTTACGACAATATTGTCTATAAGACTGAACTTCTAAATGTTCTCATATGTTTTGATGTTTAACAAAAGAACATTAAACAAAATGAGCATATGACAATGTTATCATAAAAATAACAATACAACTAAAATATAAGTGGCTTGTGAAAATCTAAACACCTTATGGAAAGCCTTAGTAAAAACACTAGGTATGAATTGACTCATCACTAAATGGTTTCCCCAATTAATGTGTCAATGAAAGTCTTGTTGAATGCAACGAATGTTATACCTCGCTAGGTGATGGTCAAAGAAACTCTCAATATATCTTCATAAATAAAAGCGTCAAACGATGTTTTTGGAAAGAACACTAAAAGTCTCAAATGATATTCCAAAAACTCATGTTGAAAGATACTTATTAAACGCATTCTTGAATAAAATAGAGAAAAACTTAAAGAATCATTTACACAGGCTATGCGGTACCATGTGGCAAACGATCTACTTTATCCAACAATGAAATCTTTATCAATTGCTTGGTATCTTAGTGAAAAGCTTAAACGGTCAAATCCTACCTGAACATGCATTAAATGTCATTAAAAGCTCAACGTTTAAAACCAACAAAAGTGTTAAGAGAAAGGGCATATCTATTGCATGCATATCTATTCTACTTTATGCAGATTGACTATTACACGCATCAACCTGCTTCATCCTATATAAATCAGAAGTGGACAATAGAAACAAAAAAGACATTCACGGAATGTTCTCCTCATCAAAAGTCGTGCTAGAAAAATGGCTTTGCCTACTTTTGACAAAGTACTAAAAAAGCAAGCTTGCTTTGACAAGTTGACTTTAACCAACGGCTGCTACATACAATAAGATTAAGAAGACTCAAAGATCAAAGCAAAGATTTATCTAACAGATATCTTTGAGAAATCTTTAATTAGAATATCATTAAAACAGATAATCAAGAGAATAACATATAGAAAGAAAAGGCTTAAGAAGACAACGTCGAGAAAAAGCTCAAAAGCACACGAACACAAAAGAGAATATTTGCGAGAGAAAAGCTCAAGAAAAGAAACACTCTCAAGCTTCATTGATATATAAGTTTACCACTATAAAAAGAGAAAAAAAAATTATATTTAGTGAGTTTGTTAGATTGAATTGTATTGCACACATATCCTCTCTGCAACAGTTATTGTATAAGGAATTGTAACCAATCTTTTGATTGTAAATTCTGAAGAGAATTCAAACATTTTACATTTAACTTTGTGAAGTTAAACAGTAGCTAGACGGGTGTGTCTAGTGGAAACCAAGAGTGGGTGAAACTCTGACGTTTAACTTAGTGAAGTTAAACGGTAGCTAGACAGGTTTGCCTAGTGGAAACTAGGAATAAGTGAAACTCAACTAGACAATATATCGAAAAGATACCGAGAGTGTCTAAGGATATCAGGAGTGGTAAAGAATATTACGCAACCAGGAGTGAGTGAAACTTGGTACTAGTCAGAGTAACGGTGGTTACTTTGAGTGACTAGGGATACCAAGAGTGGTGAGAATACTAAATTGTAATCTTGTTGAAGATTATAGTGGAACTCTTTAAGGTGTTAGAGGAGACTGAACGTAGTTCGGTGGAATGAATCAATATAAAAACAACTGTGTGTTTATTGCTTTATTCTTTTTAAACGTTTTTCTTACAAATCCTACAGTTGCACATTACTTTAACCGCCACGAAAGCTCTTGTCACCAAATGTCTTTTATTAAGAGCTAGTTTTATCAAAGTGCTACAGCAAACATATTTAAACGATTGAAAAGTATTTACTAAAATAACTTTTAGTTTGAACTAAATTTTAAGATGGAGCGTTTAACAACTTACATAAGCCTATTCACGCATCAGATTATTAGAAAGAAAGAAAAATAAAAATAAATAAACATTTTATGCATACACTTGAATTGAACATAAGACCATTAGTCTAGAACAATGTGCTCTAACCATCAGAGCTTTGTAATTCTTTATTTTAATGTACCTAAAGTACATCCAAACACCTTCTCATAACTTAATTATTTTTTCCAAGGTCTTATCTCGGCTACAACTTGGCCAAAGGGTTAGTTATAATTGCAACAACTATTCCCTATGTGCTAAATTAAACTTTCAAGCTTGAGAGACTTATATACATATTTGACCTAACTATTGACGTGAGGTGATTACATAATATTCCAAAATATATTTGTTGCATAAATATTCATGTCAATAGTATATGTGATCAAATTTTGATAGTTTCACCGTATATTTATAAAATATTTTGGTATATTAGATAAAGTATCATATTGTGATTGTTTTGTTAATTTTCATATACACTTGTTATTTTATTAATATTATTTTATATCAATTTCGATATTATCTCTTTATTATGAGTTTTTAAGCTCAAAAATCTCAATACATTTTTTTTACATGATTAAAGTGTATGTATTTCACCCGAAAATACATACTTATATCCATTTTTAATCAAAAAAAAAATCAAAACCCTCCTACTTCTTTGAACTTCAAAAAGTCACATCCTTAATGAGTGAACCCTCACATAAAGATTCACAGTTAGAATTACGATAAGAACAACAATTAATAAAACTGCAACGCAAAGCTATATTAGTAGAAACACTAAACAACACTCACTATTTTAAGTATTTTTAAATTGTCTCTAATATTGAAATTTTATGTATTTAAATCGAAAATCCAGTATAAATAAAAATTAATAATTATTATTTGTTTTAAATTTAAATAAACTAAAATATTTATTTTCTACATAAAGGACGTCTCAACGACAACATTATTTCATTTTCTCCCTTAAATGATCGTTTTTATCGAATTATTATGGATTTATATTGAAAATATAAAACTAGTATTAATAAAAAAAATCTTGATTGTTTTATGTTCAATAAAGTAAAATATTAAAATTTTACGTAAAAGACGTTACAATCGGAGAATTTTTCATTTTCTCTACCCCAGAAAGAGGCTACACAACAAAAATATCAGATAAATATAAATAAACCAAAAAGAATTTCTAAAATATAAAATATAATAAAATACAGATAATTATAACGTTCGTCCACCGAAATTGTTGACAGCAACAATCCAAACAAACTCAAATGCCCCCAAAAAATACACGTGGCAATAATAACAAATCCGTATCATTTAAAATGAATAACCCGGTTCGTTTTACGGTTTCACTTTTTCATGTTTAGCGAACCGCACATCCGTGACGCGAGAACCCGATCCGCGACCGGTGCAAATCGAACTCAAACAAGTACCCTTGCTGCATCAAATTCCCAATCACAGAAAATCCAGAACCCGGTCGAACTGCCTGAACCGCGAGACACTTTACTCCATCCACCGGCTCAATAAAATAATTCCCCGCCGGCGGCGACAGCACCGATTTTCCGGCGAGGAAGAATCTCAGCTTCGGCAGCCTCGGCCTTGTGATGCCGGAGACGTTAACACAAAGGTCGAACCCGAGCGCGGCGGCTCCCTCCGCCGCAGGAAGCCTCACGCGCCGCCGGAACGCGGCCAAAACCTGCCTATAAGCTGGCTCCGCTAGGAAAGAAAGCGTGGTGCCGGAGTCCAGGACGGTGCCTCCGTTTCCGTTGTCATCGATCCCCCAAACGGAAGGTTTTATCGGTAACCTAATGCCGTCGACGGAGACACTCTGGATGATGATGTAATAAAACGAGGGAGACAGAGGGTTAGTGACAAAAGGCGTGTAACTGAACAGCTTCCGCGAAATGACGTCGTTTGAGGAGGCGCCGATTGTAAGGTAGCTTTTTGGAGCCGGGGATAGGGTGTAGTCGAGAAGACAGTAAGAGAAAGTGTTACCAAATTTGCGGCCAAGTTGGGAAGTAAACGAAATGGGCCCGCGGCCCAGTCCCATTACGCCCTGCGCGCCGTTGAAGCTGGAGCCTGTTACACTGGGGCCAGAGGTTTTAAACCCGCACCCGAATGCCAGGTTTTTAATTTTACCTTGTTTGTTGGAGCTGGTGTTGAACGTCGTCGTTTCCTTGGAGAAGAAGCCCGTTGTTGTGGACCCATCCGCGTAGGAATATTCGTAGCGGCAGGGTGTGTGGAGTTTGGTGCGGTTGTTACAGTGTGTGGGTGTGGTGGGGTGAGGGACGAATCGACACGGCGAGTCGTAGCAGTGGTAGGAGGAGAAGCTTCTGGAATGTCGGGGCAGGAATGCGGATCCGGGTCGCTTGGTGGAGCAGTTACGGCAGGCGGAGCATTTCACCCAGACAAGGTCGCTGCCGGTGTCGACTACCAGGAGGAGGCGCTGCGGCGGGGATCCGATGCGGAGGTCCGCAAAGTACTGCCCGGAGCCCATGGCGGCGCCGGAGGTGAGCGGGGATTGAGGCGAAGTACGGAGGCCGGAGATGCGGTGGAGGTCGGCAGCGAGGATGTTGGAGACGTTGAAGAGTGTTGTTCGAGGGACTAACGGTAGCTTGAGGTACTCGGTTGACGAATGTGTAAGGGTGATGATGGTGAAGAAGAAGACCAAGAAGAGGAAAGAGAGGAGTGAAGAATACATTGTTGAAAGAGAGAGAGAGAAAGGAGAGAGAGAGAGGAGAGAGATATAATGGTGAGTTCAGAAGAATGAAAATAAAAGAGAAATGAAATCAGAAGACGGTACATACTACGCGATTTTGGGTTTCAGGATATACTTTCATACGTACGTATTTAGAAATGTATTCTGATTTTACGTATTTTTACTTTTACTTACATATTTAGAAATGTATTTTGAAAAATATGTTTAACGGAAACTTTTCTTGTGATGAATAGTGTAAATTACAAATGTAGACCATATAATTATGTTGCGAGATCAACACTAAAAGTTAGGTAATGAATTTTACTGTCTGTTTAATATTTGTGCGTTTCATATAAATGTAGATAATGTAATTTGTGTGTTTAATAACCTAGTTCATGTATATATTACATAAAAGTAAAAAATAATAAATAATATAAAAAACAAAAAGTTAGAAAATGTATAGAAACTTAGAAACATGAAAATTTAAAATTATCTTTCATATTATGTGTTTTACAATAGTTATGATGAATATAAAAATTTGATATGTTTGCAATTAAAAAGGAGATTTTAAGTATAATTTATTTTTTGTAAAATTAAGTTTCAAGTAATTTTATTTTAGTTAATGAAAAACTTTCAAACATATGAAATATAGAAAATTAAACATTAAAGAGTGATTTGATAGATTTAAAAAGAATAAATTTTAAATTTAATTCAATTTTAAAAAAAAATTATAAAATGAAATTTATATTTATATATTTTAAATTAAATTCTTTAGTTGACATGATATTTTTAGCATTCAGTTTAAATTTTAAATTTGTTAAAATATAAAAAAGTATAATTACTATGAGATTTCACCTGTCTAGATGATTACAAAACTATGATTTGTCATATCTATATCTACCTAAAGAGTTGATATTTTTTATAGTGTATTTTTCATTTTTGGAGAATTTTAAAAAATATGTATGTAAGAAGGGAAAAACAATATTATATATAATATTAAGTATTTTTAGGTAAATTAATAAAGTTGAAGTGAGTTGATACAGTGATTGTGGAGCGAATACAAAGTAAAGTTTTGTGTGGTCTTTAGGCATTGTTGGATGCATGATGATTGTCTTTGTGCCAACTTTGCATCCAATAGGTATGAGCCACGTCGTATTTCCAGCTGTTTTTCCTTTTATTCTTTTTACGATGTTGGTTTTCTGTCATGATCGCTTTCCTTTTGGCACAGATGCTGCATGTGTTCATTGACTGTGACAATGTTGTCTTTTGCTTTCTTTTGGCTATTTTTTAATGGCACTGTCTCACATGAGATTAACACTGTTATCTCAGACATGTAATTTTGTCTTCATTTGAAACTGCGTTACGGGGAGAAACGAACACGCCCAACAACACTAGTCCATCTAATTACGGATCACAATTTTATCACCACTTGTCATATTCATTGCCATACCCATTAATGACCTTTGATTTTTAAGGTTACTATTTATTAATTAAAAAAAACATTACGTAAGACATACACTTTTATACATAATTAACTTTGGCACTGAAAAAATGTAACAATAAAAATATAATAATAATAGTCTCATTAAAATAACAACAATGAAAATAGAAAAATGTCTTTTTTTAACAATTTTATTTTATAATTTTTTTACAACACTTATATTGGAGTTTGTAATTTATCATTTCAAATATATAAACTAATGATGCATAATTTATTATTAAAAAGTTATTAAAAAAATTGCTAATATATCATAAAAAAATATGGTAGCTGCAATGTTTGCTTGTGATTGTTAACAACTATCGATATGAAAATAAGCCGGTGGCAGAAGCACTAGAAAAAATTATAAACATTTTCTTATTCAAGGTTTTGATGTCTGTATATATTATTTCCTTGAATACGATGAACTTTGTATGGTGTCATTGATGCAAAGGTTCACGTGCCCAAGGTTGTTAAGATTCTAAACTTCTTTTGTCTTGGGGTCTTGAAAGTTGTCTCAAATCTTATTTGAATAAGCTTATGCGAATTTAACATGGATTTGTATGGTGCCATCTTTACATTTGTTTATGTTTGTGCATACTCTTAGATCAGAACCCACCTAGTAGATATAGATTAAAACCTTTTGTCTTTTTCATTATTTTTTAACAATGTTTTCTAACGTTAATTAATTATGTTAATTTTATTCAATGCTCTTGTGTTATATTAAACTATGAAAAACACGCAAAAATAGAAACATTGAATTTTAGTTGAATCCACACTTGTTAAAATTGAGAATATATATATATATATATATATATTTAAATTTTATATGATTTAACATTCCATAAATAGTTATCATTAACATATATTCAAAATAAATTACAAGTTTTACCATTTCTCAAAATAAATTACAAACTTCTTGTCAACCCTTTATTTTCTTCATCTTTTATCTTATCTATGGTCACAATCATTCCCGAGTTGGAGAGAATTCAACCACGAATCTGACAAATATGTAAAAGGAAAAAGATCAGATCCATTGAAAGTAGACTTTTAACATTATAAGTAGTAGGCAAATCATTCTCATATGCATTATCATTTATTTTGCATAGGATTTGTAAGAGGTCATCTTCTTTAGGATTGAGGTTGGATTTCCTTTAAGAAGGAAATTTATATTTTCTCAAATGAACACATACCCAATCATTAGGAGGGAAGGTGACCTTTTTTATGCTTATTGACACTATATGCATGTTTTGTGATTAGTGTGCACAATGTAGCCCTTGACTCTACTATGCAAAACTTTAACAAACTTAGCCTTGGACACACCATCTAAGCACATGGACTCAAAATTAAGAAGGGGAAAAAGGTCCAATGGAATGAGAGGGTTGAAACCATAGACAATATGAAAAGGATAATGGGAGGAGGTAGTGTTGACAACCCTATTATAAACAAACTCAATATAGGGTAGAAACTCTACCCACTGGTGCAGATTGCCCTCAAAACAACATCTCAATAATTGCCCCAAAGTTTTATTAGTCACCTCAATTTAACCTTCAATTTGCGGATGACAAGTGATAGAGAAAAAGAGCTTAGTGCCCAACTTGTTCCACATAGATCGCCAAAAATGACTAAGGAACTTGGAATCTCTATCAGAAACTATAATCTTAGGCAAACCATAACGACGCACAATTTCTCTAAAGAATAAATTAGCAATATGGACAACATCATCTACTTTGTGGCATGGAATAAAATTAGCCATTTTTGAAAATCGGTCTACTACCACAAAGATAGAGTTCATCCCTTGTTGTGTCCCAAAAAAAAATCATAGAAATATCAACCCAATGACTACTAAGAACAGGAAGAGGAGTGTAAGCCATGAGGATAAGTGGTAGACTTAGCATGCTTGCATGGAATGCATTGCTTACAAAAGTTAGCTACATGTTTATGCATATGAGGCCAATAAAAATGCTCATGAAGAATAGCTAAAGTTTTTGCAATCACAAAGTGTCCTATCATTAGAAGCATCACACTCAACTTCAAATGACTTAGAAAAGTCATGCAAGGCTAAAATGGGAGCATGGGTTAACTTGTCTTTAAGGACTCGAAAACTCTTTTGTTGCTTACCCACTTGAAACCTACATCCTTTTTTACTATGTCACTTAAAGGAGAAATAAGAGAAGAGAAATTATGCACAAAGCGGCAATAAAAACTAGTTAGCCCATTAAATCTCCTCACATCCTTGATGTTTTGAGGGATAGGCCACTCCTAGTGGCATCTATTTTAGAGGAGTCAACTTGAACTTCTTGGGAGCTAATGACAAAGCCTAGAGAAACTATTTGTTCCACGCCAAAAATTCACTTCTCTTTATTAGTAAATAATTATGTATTCTTTAAAGTTTGAAAAACACTCCTAACATGCATTCAATAGTCTCATCTATAGATGCATTATAAATGAGGATGTCATCAAAGTAGACCACTACAAGTTGGATGGTTTGGAAGAGAAGATCCTGGTATAAAATCAATTTGGGGTTCAATCCCTTTAATAAATGGTAAACCTTTTGGAGGATCTTGAAACACATCTTGGAACTCCTCCAACAAACTATCTAACATAAGAGACTTAAGGATAGAAGTGGTGGTTAAACATTGTGAAGGAAGAACACAAAAAATGGACTCTTTATTTTTCAATAACTTTAAGTACCTCTTTGTGAGAGATGAAACAATTGTGCTTGACCTTCTCTTTTTCTTCACCTCTGTTGCACTCGATTATGAGGGGATCCATGTATTTCCTCTGAAGTTAGAGGTTTTCAATACAACCTTGTGTCCATGGAAAGTAAATGACATCCTATTGTAAAACCATCATGTTGAACATTTCTATCAAATTGTCAAGGTCTACCTAATAGGATGTGAGCTGCTTCCATAGGTACAACATCACATAAAACCTAATTTTGGTACTTTCCTATAAAAAAAAGTAATATGGACTTGTTTATTGACTAAGATTTCACCCTCTCACTTAACCATTGAAGCTTGCAGGGCTTGGCATGTGCGATAGTAGGTAACTTAAGTTTGTCTACTACGTGTGTGCTAGCCACATTGGTGTAACTTCCCTCATTTATTATAATTAAGCAAACCTTGATAGCTATAAAACATCTAGTGTGAAAAATATTTTCCCTTTAAGTTTGATCAAAGTCCTTGTGGACTTGTCCCAGTAGACGTCTTATAACTAGTAAGTCTCCATCAAACAAAACCTTGTATTCATCCTCACTAGAGGAAGAAGAAGAGTGAAAAGTGTGTGAAGGTGAAGAAGGAGGAGAATCATCGGTGACAACCTCTTCTCCTCTAATGCACATTGCCCTTTTGTTGAGGCATGCTAATGCAATATGACCATGTCCTGAGCACTTAAAACATTTAATTTAACTAGAGCGCGAAGGTGACTTAGACTTAGAAGGCGCATTGGTAGAAGAGAGATGGCGAGGTTCATTAAGTTCTCCTTTGAAACATCTTTATCCTTCTCCTTTGATGATGAATTTTTGTAAAAATTTTCTTTAGAGGAGTTGGAAAACTTGTTGCGGTAGGACTCTTTTCTTAAAATTTGTTTTTCCACTTTCATAATTCTTTATGCCACAACATCCAAAATTTCAAGTCATGGAGAATATCTTATATGTTTATATTGAGACCACTAATAAATTTAACTATCTTTGGTTAATCACTTTCAATGGTATTAGTACGATATAGGAGCACTTCGAGCTCATAAGTATACTCCTCCATACTTTGTCTACCTTGATTAAGTCGTTAGAGCATAACCAAGAATTCCCTAAGGTAGTGTGGAAGTACGAGGCATTGGAACAAAAATGTCCTTAAAATATTTCCAGGAGCTCACGTGTGAGCCCATTGTAATTAAGTTCATCCCATTTATCCATCCCATTTATCCATTACATGACGTAAACCAAACTAACAGAAAAAAACTAAAAAGACAAAATACAAGCATATGAAAAACCTATGCTACTAAAGTCTAAAATACAAGACATAAAACATAATCTACTCGTACAAAGGTGTAATGCAGCCAAGAAATAAGATAATTTCCTTTAATCAAACCTCTTATCCCTTTATTCTCTTCATGTTTTAACAAAATTTTGTTAAATATATTATTTTATTTTATATTTAATTTTTACTTTTAGTTAGTTTGTTATTATTTTTTTATTTGTATCTTTTATCTATATTTTTTTTTTATCATATGTGTATATTTAACATAAGACAGATTAATCTCGTATATAATTTTTATTATATTCAACAAATAGTAAAAATAACAATACTCCAACGTTTGGTTTAAGACAATTCCTTTAATTAAAGGTAAAAAAATAAACGTAACTTATAATTTATTTTATTTTTTTAATCCAACAAAATTACATAAAATATCAAACTATTCTTTCTTAGTCTGTTGAGGGGAGAGAATGATGAAAAATAAGTTTCCGTTAACATATTCATAAAAGGTTTACAACGGAAAACATAAGTTCAAAATTAACACATGTAACTGCTATGTACAAATGACCATTGCCAAGTCCAATGTCACATACGTGTTTTAGCTTTCTAGCGCCTTACAGTCATTGAAGCTCCCTTTTTCTTGCCTGATATCATAGC
Source organism: Vigna reflexopilosa (assembly GCA_027742785.1). Classification (NCBI taxonomy): domain Eukaryota; kingdom Viridiplantae; phylum Streptophyta; class Magnoliopsida; order Fabales; family Fabaceae; genus Vigna; species Vigna reflexopilosa. The sequence continues at coordinate 28,854,379 of CM050930.1, read as the reverse complement.
AGCATGTGACCATGATGATGGCTTAAAGCCACCAGCTAGAAGACTGGAGGCTGAAGTTGCACAAATTTTTCTTCTTTTTGATTCTAGCTCTTGTTTTCTCTTATCAGACATAGAATAGCTAGACACTCCAGAGAAAATGGATTCGGCATTGATCACTGCCCTCTTGTCCTTCCTATTCTTTTCAAACTTTGTTGGAAACTTCACTCTTTTTGCTGTGGCAGAATCTTCTTCAGTAGCTGGTAGTAGTCTTATGCCAAGGCCTATTTTCTTGGAAGCATTCTCTTCTTCAGCAACTCTTTTCTTCTGACTCTGAGAAAATGGACAAGTGTCAACCTATATTTCTTTTCTTTAGAGCAGACTTGAAATATTATTTACAAAAGAAACAATATACTGGTTCTGGTTAAAAATGGAAAAGGAATAGAAAACTAAACTACAACAAATATCATGAGCCAAAGAGTACATACTCTAAGCCGGGCCCGTAGAGTCTTATTGAGAGCATAGTCATCTGAATGCCTGTTATCAGACTGCCTCTGGAGACGTACAAGCACTGGTTCAGATTCCTTCTTTTTCTTCAAGTCTTCTTCCTGGTGTTCAAGGCGGTAAAATGGATCTGCAAGCTTACCCCTTTCTGAAAGGAAAATTAAATATGAACATAGTTAGCTAACTTTATTGACAACATTTCTGTTCGCTAAACATGGTCAAAGGCAAAAGGAAAAATAAGGGTATAGCACTAGATTTAGAAGAGAAAAAATTCCATCCATTAAGATGGCCATTGGCCACTGGGTCTGACAGTATGCTCTCCCTGCTTCTGAAACAAAGTTGATGACTACATGCACTAACACATTCATGCTAGTGGAAGAAAACACATACTGCTAAAATGTTTTCACTAATATTGTAATACACAGCTTTACAGGGAGTCAATTCAAAAGTTTTGGCATCCTCAATATCAAAATCTTCAGTTTAAGAAAACATATACTGCTAAATTTTCACTAATACTGTAACACACCTTCATCGGCAGGCAATTCAAAAGTTTCAGCATCTTCAATATCAAAATCTTCAGTTTTTTTCTGGGCCCCACTAATAATGACATATTCACAATTCTTAGGATCAGTCTGAATGACGATCTCATGTTTGCAGCAAGCAGACTTCATAGAGAAGCTCCATATCTGAAGGACCAATAAACATTTATTAGATAGTTAACAAGAAAACTTAGGTGGAACATTACTAGATGAGGGATAAATAGTGTATAAGCAAACTAAACAAAATATAACTATTCGTAAGATATATCAGGTCCACCCTTTAAATACCAAAATGATACAATTAATCACATCCACTGAAAAAATAATTTAAATTCAAATGCATTTGAAGTCAACCTTAACATACCTTTGTTGAGTAATAATTCCCAACTTGCTTTTTCTCTGCATTGAACCGAACACCCTTTGCAATCATTGAATTGCATCCTCCACACCATATATTATAAGGCATCTCAAATCTGAAAGTAGTTTAGCCAGATGATGTCAAATTAAATATTAAAGAAAAAAATTATCAACATGGTATCTTAAGCAAACCAATTTAAAAAGAGTGAAATGAATGAGAGATGCAACAACAATTTTTCCTAGCTTCCATAAACACCAGACCATTTAGGTATCTTGGATCTATCATACAGACTGATAAGTACCCGAACACTTGGAGAATCCACCCTTAAAAGCTAGCTAATAAGGGGAGAGAAGCAATGTTAGGTTAGGTTCCTACTTATTGAACCTAATCATTCTCACTCTCACAACAATATGAACAGTAAAGGAGATGGATGAAAGAGCTGTATTATTCAGAAAAGAGTGTATCTGTACAAGGACTGGGAGCATAACCTCCCTGGCTGAGGGCATAACCCCTAAGCAATAAGCCTGGTTTTACACAAAAATACTCGATGCCCCCTACAAAGTTACTAGAACTCTATTTATAACACTTTGACCCACTTCTCCTTTTCAACCGACACCCCCACACACTTACTCCTAAACACATCCTTCCTATCATCATATATCCTAACAAGCAACTACTTAATACTCTCGTTATGGGATTTTGGGATCCCATCATAGCGAAGTTCATATCACAATTTTATAACCTTTGATTTTTGTGTCGAAAACTATTTTGAAAGCAAGCACTTACACAAACAAGAAAATTAAATCTGCATGAACACGTTCAAGCTTGAAATATTTTATACTGATTCAGTTCAATCAAAAGGCTTCATTAGAATATGCATAATTCATAGCATCAATACTTTCAATTTTGTTATTTTTACACTTTGTCCATGTGCTGAATAAAAGAATATACATCAAATACAACAAAGGCTAGTCATTCACATTCATCTATCATTTCATTTTCCAGACCATAGAACTTCAAGAATGTAGTGGGACACATAATTGGGATCCCTTATTCACCAATGGCAAAGAGTTAATATGACTAAATGGTTTCTGCAGCTACTTCTGATTACCTTATGATCAGGATACCCTGATCTAGTTTTCTCGCCCTCTCCCGCAAGGCATGCTGACCATGAAACTTGTTCAGCGAACCCTGAAAAGGTAGAAAGTTTATTAGTCTCTTGATACTAGACAACTGTTGAGTTACAGGAGAGCTTAATTAAACCCGTTATTTAAACATACCTGACTCGGTTCCCATTCTGGAGGATAGTAAAAGTTGTCTGCTCTAGCAGCCGCAAGCGAAGACTGTAACAATCCAATCAGAGCAAATTCAGTATACCAGGAAATTAACAGACACCAAATTGGCCAATACATACGAAGCACCAAGAATCCCTCTTAAGCCGAAAAACAAAATTAAAACAGACAACCATTAAGCCACAAACCAATCAATTGTATTACGAAAGCAGAATCCATAGTTTTCTCAAGAAAAGCAGTTATATAAAATACTAATACACGTACATATTAGCCACAAACATGCTCTATCAGCTTACAGTTATCAATCCCCTTTTACAAATTCGACCATGAAAAAGAACGATTTTCAATGTACAGATTGAATTACTGTAATTAAAGGTTCTCAACACAACAAACAAGAACACAAATAAAGCAGTTTAATCCAAACAGAAGATACATAATTGAATCCAGAAATTAAGAAGCACGTAATAGAACAAACCCTAATTGTGATCGTATAACCATAAAAAGAAAAAAAAAACATTAAGAATAACAAAATTCGAACCATTGCTGTTTATCTTCTTCAGAGATTATGAAGCTTTTCCCGCGGAATCAAAGATTCTTCGCTGATCAGAAAATTTCGATCGGAATAAAATTTGACGTTCTAGGGTGTAGTTGTTAATAAATAGTATTTGGTCTAATCTATCGGGTCGGTTGATGTGATTACCTGACCCGATTAACAATTTTTTTCCTGCCACAAAAATTAGTCCAAAATAGTCTCATTTGATCCATTATATCCTTTCCTTTCATTAAAATCAAATGTACTTTGGAAAGAAAAATTAGTATTGTTTATTGTTTAGGACTAATAATAATTTTTCCTATTTTTTCAACAATTTTAATTTCTTAATTTTTTATTTTTAATTATACACAATTTTAGACTAATTTTTATATAACTTTTGTTTTATAATTTTTAATCATAAGTAATTTTGATATTTTTTTTAAAAAATCCATTATGCATTAAATATAATAATAAATCATATACAATTATTATTATTTTTAATATCATGTAACGTATTCCAAGTATAACGTGATTTCTTAATTTTGCTCTTAGTATTGTTAGAGCATCTCGTATAATAGTATATAACTACTAAAAAAAATATTAAAACTTGATAATACATAAGAGATAGTTATGAAACATACATAATATTAATACAATTATTCGTCTTAATAGTTATAAAAACAATATGTATAATTATACACCAAAAGAAAACCACAAGATTTTTCAAGAAGAAAGAAACTCTTAATATAACCAATTAGATAAAACTAAACAATTATTTTATCACATCCTCATCTTCCATTAAAGGTATAGCATCATCTAACATATAATTTGCTCACACAGTGAAGTAATCATCACAAAAGAGTAAGAAATCACAAAAAAAAAAGTTAGTGTGTAAAAGAAACATCATAAGACACCTTAATCATATTAAATACTAGCTCAACATTGATAAAGTACCAAAACTCATATAAATACACATAAACAGTTGATTCTAGACTAAATTTTTTTCGGATACATGCCTTTGACATTGAGTTTCAGAGTAGGTGTGCACTTGTAGTAATATTTATGCTTTGCAAAATCATAAACACATGGTTATCACCTTACTACTCACAATGTTAGCTCCATTCGCACCAAAGACTAAAAGTTTAGGACTAGGACCTTCTGCCATTGTCTCCCCACACCATTCATCTCTGTATATGAGTTGAATGGTTGGTAGTATATCAGAATATCTATTTTTAAAACTCCCATATGTCAAATCATACACTAAACATTACCACTACATAAATATTCTCTTTGAAATTCTCTCAACAATAATACCACACATAATCATAACAAATACCCTAATTTCCAGGCGTATAATTATCATACTCATAAGCATACTCAATGATTATATAAATAAATACCAAATAGCCAAAACGAAGAAACAAAGTAAGTATATATACTTGTCTATACTTATTATGGTGTTTACATGATTCTTATGATTTATAAACATTCAATTTGTTTGTCTATATATATGAACTTGGTTTGATATTACTCTTGATATTAAACAACAACAATTAATTTATATTTTATAGTTAGATATTTGGAGGTCTGATTGGATCATTGTGGGTTGGATATAGTTTTACAGGTCTGATTGTCTCTGATTGTCTGAATATGCATTTTGTTTTGTGCAACTGATTGTGTGAATATGGGATAAAGAATCAATACAGATTGCATTTGAATCTGCCACAACCTTTCCGATGAATTTATCGAAAGATATCCTTAGATAATTATCGACGAATATATCCTTCAATAATTATCGAAAAATTTATTCATCGATAATTATTGAAAAATGTGTGCACTAATAATTACCGGCGATCTATATCTGTTAATAATGATTGTCGATAGTAAAATTATCAATAAATTTCTAACTGTCGAAAATTATGTTATCAACAAAAATTGTTTGTTTTCGACAAATCACCTCCCTCAATAAATCTTTTTTTTTTTTAATATTTGTAAAGAACCTTATGTGTTTCTGTTGAAATTTTAGCCAAGATTAAAAATTTATCTTCAACAAATAGCCTTCTGCGCACACCATCAATCTTAATTCTTTTCATTAATAGTATGAAAGTTAGTTAAAAACATAACACCACGTCTCATTTTAGTTGTTAGGACTAAGAGAGAAATATTATACTCTATGCTCTTAATTTGATAAACATGACTACCATTTAATGAATAGAAATAGGTATTTATACCGGACAATTATGACACAAAAACTATTATAATTATAACTACTATTTGAATCACGTCCTTTTATTTATTATTTTACTAATATTATATGTTTATAATTAAATATTTACATTTTATTTTTGGCTTTATTTTAATATTTATTTGTAATATATATCTATATGATTAGAATACATGTTAAATTATCAATTATTAATTTTTCTAATTATATACTCATATTATATATCTTTATTATGTATAATCAAATTAAAATTAAAATTCTCACAACCTCGTTAATCTTTTTATGTATTTTTCTCTCTTCACTTCCACAATCTTTAACCACATCTCCACGACTTTTAAAATGACTATTTTATTCTTTCTCAAAATATTTTATGAATTGTTTATTTTAGAAATCATTAATAATAAGTTTTCTTAATTTTCTGAAATATCATTTTTAAACCAAAATTTTTATAATAGAATTTTTAGAATGAGTTTTTAAAAATGAATGAAATACATTTTAGAATAAAACGTGTTTCGAAACCAACTTTCTTCCAAAATAAACTCTTTTTCTCTCTCCTTGCTAAGAACAAAGGTAGCAGCGGCTTGGTGAGGTGGTATATTAACAGGTGAAGGTATTCTACCTTTTTCTACTAATAAGAGGTGTGGTTAGTAATAAGGGGCCTGCAGGAAGAAAAGCCTTTATTAATTTGTTCATGCCGGCCAGGAGGCCCAAAGGAAGGGGCCCAAATAAGGACGGAAAATATTATGACCTGTGTAAGAAGTAACCAGTGTTTTGTGTGAAGAATACATGTGTCTTGCTTGAGTACATGTTGGTTAGCTGAGAAAGAACTGAGAAAATCCTAATCTATGGGCGTGGTTTCATCCTTCTCGTTTCCACCTCTTATCGGAACCTCAATTTCTCGTTCCTCAAAATCTCGTCTCGTCGTTGCGGCTTCCGAGGGCGGTGCCTCTTCCTCAGCCACCAAATTGCTCACTTTTCTCGGCAAAGGTGGCTCAGGCAAAACCACCGCCGCTATTCTCGCCGCCCAGGTACATTGTTCATTTTCAATTACGTTTACAAATTAATTTTCGTCTAACGTTTCCTTCTTTTTCCTGAACATTTTTGTTTCCTATCATCTCAATGTGCTTAAAAAAAAGCAAAAAAAGGATTAATAGGTTTTTTTCCTACTGCATTACCATGATTTTTTTTTTCAATTTCATCTTAAAATGTTTAAAATTGTTTTTTTTAATAAGTTGATATAATATTTTTATAAAATTCATTTCACTTAAGTTATTCATGTAACTTGTTACTGTCACATAATTACATTTACTGATTTTTTTTTCTTAAAAAGTGAGATTGAATTGAAAAAAAAAAAGACTTAGGATTAAAATGCTATTAAACCAAAAAGGAAATATTTTTGACATGTGCATGAGTACAGTGTTTGTTAACAAGCAAGAGAGGAAGAATTATATTTTTCTACTTTATCAAAACGCTTCGCATCTTCAGATTGTACATTGCAATTCTTTTGATTGTGACCCGGGAATGTGTTTTTGCACATTCGTTTATGCAAGTTTGTGAGCCTGAACATTGAGAAGAAAAAGGAACAAAAAGATGAATTAAGGTGTGTTTTCGATATTTCATGTGTGACTTTTTAATATTGGAAGCAAAGGGAAAATTAGGTGACGTTATTGTAGTTATTTGTTCAAACTGGGAACAAAATATAAAAATGCATCCCAAACTAAGTAGATTCCTACTTTCTTTTTCCAAAATATATACTGATAGAAGTCGTAGTTATCCAAGTTCGTCCTTGGAAAAGTAATTAATCTACATTTTAATTTTTTATTTCATGTACCTTTGTTTCAGCATTATGCTTTGGCTGGGTTGAATACATGTTTGGTCATACATGGCCAAGACACCACTGCTGACTACCTTCTCAACTGTAAGATTGGAACTTCCCATATCGCCTGCAGCAAGAACCTTTCTGCCGTTAGGTTGGAAACAACCAAAGTGTGTATTGCTTTTTCCTTTGCCTTCTGATCAAAGAATCACAGTATATACTTTTACTTTGTATCTAAAGAATATGTGTATCTGTAACTGCAGATGCTTCTTGAACCTTTAAAACTTCTGAAGCAAGCAGATGCTCAACTTAATATGACTCAGGGCACACTTGGAGGGGTGGGTACGTAATATGTTTTCAATATCATATTTTATCCATATTTGCAATGGATGCATTCCTTCATCCAACTTTTACAGAACGGTTATATCCACTTTTCTCTGTCATACAATCAGATTGTTGGAGAAGAGCTTGGCATCCTGCCTGGGATGGACTCAATCCTTTTGGTACTTGCTCTTGAGAGACTTGTGGGGTTTTTGGGGATTGCTGCATCAAAGAGTCAACAGGATAAATTTGATTTAATAATATATGATGGTATCAACAGTGAGGAAACCCTGCGAATCATAGGTGGAAGCAGTAAAGCAAGGTTTTTGGAATTGCCCCGTTGTTGAACTCACATGCATACTCTTATTATCATTATCTTTGGTTTGATATTGTGATTTTCAGATTGTACTTGAAATATCTCCGCACCTTGGCTGAGAAAACTGAACTTGGGAGATTGGCTGCTCCTTCACTACTGAGACTTGTGGATGAGGCCATGACAATAAGTAGCAGCAGATCTTATTTTAATGGGAAAATGAGTTCAGAAATATGGGACACTTTGGATCAAATACTGGAGGTAAGATTAAACATCATTTTAACATAATCATACCTTTCGCACAAAACTGTAATTTTCTTTGTTGATTGTGTTGCCCAGAGAGGATCTTCTGCATTCTTAAACCCACATAAATTTGGTTGCTTACTTGTGATGGATCCAAACTGTCCAACATCAATCAATTCTGCATTGCGATATTGGGGATGTACTATTCAGGCTGGTGCTCAGGTTTCTGGTGCTTTCGGAATCACCTCTCAGCAAGAAAATTTAGAAATATTGGAAAGAGCAAAGAAAGAATTTTCTCCTTTGCCTTCTGCTTTCATTTCAAGATTGTTGATGAATAATCCTATAGATTGGAGCAGAGTTCTACTGGATACAGACAATGAAGATGCTAGGCATCTTCTTAATTCACTAACAAGTCAAGTTGTTATGCCATCTCCAGTTAGATTTGATGTAAAAAGAAGATCAGTTACTCTCTTCATGCCAGGTTTTGACAAATCAGATATCAAGCTGTACCAAGTATGTAATGTCCTTCTCTTTTCATGATTTTCTTAAACCATGATATTGATGACACTCCTTTTGAAAGAATTTAAGAGAGAAAAATTGTGTTAGGAGTTTGCTTTAAGACTCCACGTGTGATTTCTGTTTTTTTATTTATTTCACTTTTTAAAGTATTATTTCAGTTTGAAGCAGTTAGGAGGAATCACTTAAAGAGTTGGGAGAGAAACTAAAATTTTATTATTACTGTAAATAGGCTTTTAATTGTCTTGATTATGCTTCTAGTATTTGTTTAAACCTTTAACCTTCTACATTCAGCAAGGTTTTGGTCAACTTCCTGGTAGATAAATTATGAATTTTGTATAATAGATGATGGAATTACGTCTTGAGTTGTGCACATTTCATTAAATATCAACTAACATTTTTTTAACTTTAATGTTTTGATTGAAATGTCACAAATCTCATACAGTGTTATATTCCGCTTCCCTTTCTATCACAAATTCTGCTCTTTACTATGGTACAAGTTTGTGCATAACTTAATTCAGAAGCTGATTGCTTTTTCTGTCTGTCTGTCTCCCTTAAAAATGCCAAATGCAGTATAGGGGAGGATCTGAGCTGTTGGTAGAAGCAGGAGACCAAAGACGTGTCATTCCTTTGCCCTCAGAAATTCAAGGAAAGGTTGGCGGAGCCAAATTTGAGGAGAGAAGTGTTGTTATTACTTTGCTGTGACTTTATTATTCTTTTTTATTTTTCCTCCTTTATGCATGCTGATAATTATCAGTGTTTGGAGGAGGCTTTTTTGTAAAAAATATGTGAAATGGGGAGGTAGCCCCATTACAGCAGAGGCAATTCTTAGACATTTTTTGCATGACTTGCTTTCATTCAGTGATCATGTAATGGAACAAGAATAGTATATTATTTCTTGTTATACATCAACACCATATATGTTTGGAGAATGCTTATATTCTTGTTTATGCTGGTGTAGGAAGTGTCTTTTTTTCCCCATTGCAATTTACTTGTAATTATAGGCCTCAAACCTCAGAATTATGTCGCGGAGCTCATTGAGTGGTTGCCGGACCTAAGCATTTGATGACAGTATTGAATATTGTTCAGTTGAATTTCATATTGTACGGTAAAACTGTACTACACTGTACTGCTAAAAAAATTGTATTAATTAAAAACTAATTTGTTTAAATTGAACTGTAAAATAGTTCAGTTTCTGAACTGTTTTTTGTTTTACTAAACTGAACTGTACTAAATTCTAAACTATAATATAAACTGAACTGAACTACTAATTGTTCCTCTCATGAAGTCTTGGACATATATGTTGTGTATGTTGTGTATTTTACTGATTTTTTTACATCTCATTAATCTTTTTAACCAAAATATAAATTATATATATATATATATATATATATAAATAGATGACAAAAATTATTTTAAAAAATAGTAATGTTCCAAATGAAATAAGTTGTGAAAAAATATTAACTAAATGTATTTAAAAATATGTGTACTTAAAAATATAATTTATATTACAGTATATTATTAGTGCTTTAATTTATATATATATATATATATATATATATATATATATATATATTACAAAATTAATTTAAAAATATTTATTATTTATTTGGTTATTTGATAAATATCTGTAAAAAGATATTTATAATCTTTTTTATACGTGGATATTTATAAATATTTACAAATATTTATACATTATTTTTTAAAAATTAAAATATATTAATTTAAAACTAAATATGTAATATATAAATTTTGATGAAAAAAAATTAATTTGACCTTTCTAAACTAAAATTTTAAATAAATTGTATCAAAATATATATTTTAAAAAATTAATATTTTACAAGATAAGTTTAAATTTTTTAGATCTAAATAAAAAAATAAAAATATAATGTATAAAAAATAAAGATATAATTGAAGGTATTTTAAGAAAAAGATACTTTAATTTTAATAATGTATAAAAAATGAAGATATAAAAGAAAAGGTAAAATCATCCTCTCAACCTAATAAACAAACTAACCTGATCACAAAGACAGTACAGTTAACTGAACCAGAAAATTTATTAAGTTCAGTTTTTAAGAACTGAACCATAAAACAATATATTTAAGTTATGGTAAAAATGATGCAGTTCTTTTCAGTATAATATAGTACAATTAATTGTAGTACAGTATTTTTTGCCCAGGCAGAGGTAGGGATCATGTTGGGGTTCAATTTTTCAATTACAATATGATTCTCGTATCCTCTTTGTGTAGCATCCAATATATATAAGCTATGCAAATTGAAGTATAATGAAATATACAGCTGAATAGGCAACATATATATGGGAGATACAGCTACAAAGGAAAAAAAAAAAAAAAAACTTCTTATGGATATTCTACATTTCTGGTTTATCTTCGCTCGCCTGAGAATTTTGAATGCGGCTCCTCAGGTCTTCAAAAGCCTTCATACTCTCTCCATCGAAGCCTCCTGCAAACTGAAAAGAGTTCCACACTATCATTAGTTTTATTCTGGCTATTTATGAAATTTTCACCTTTTACGCCTTTGACAAGCATCCATATTAAAATATCTGTTTCAAACGTATGCGAATTCATATATGAAACGTGTTACTGGAGTTGCTTTGATGCTAGCAACTTTTTAGTGACATTTTTTTTCCAGCAGAACATTTTAATGGCATTTTTAATGACTTTAAAGATGTAACACAAGCTTACCAAAAAATGCAATGAAATAGTACGTGTTTAATTTACCTGATGGACACGGAAAGCGAAACGCACGCCTTGAAGAATCAAAAACTCTCTAGCAGGTTCCTTTTCTGGACCAGATAATGCATCAAGTTCAGATGCAACACGTTTCATATACTTCCGTGCAAGTTGTACAGAAGAAAGCTTGATCTGCATTGGAAGTGTTAAACAAAGAGACCATGTTAGTTGCATCATCCTTGCAACGTTAAAATGATCCGAGGCATACACTAGTGAGTGTAAATTCTAAAGCTCTAAAGCTCTTCGTACGACTATATAATCCACCATGTTTCAATATTACATTGATGAAACCTTTAAGCATTAACTATTTGTCACAAGTTTTTTTTCCATTTTCTTTTTACTCAATAGGGATAGCATACTGGTAATACAGCCAAGATATTTAATATTGTATTCTGAACAGTTGAAAGAAAGCAACACTCGGATGAACCAAACTCTAGTGTGAACCAAAACACAGTTTTATTTGTTTTAGAAGCATACCTTGCCTACAACTCCCGAATCCAATAGCCAGTTTACTGGGATTCCAAATTCTTTGTACCGTGAAATAGCCATATCTCTCGTCCGCAAGAGTGCGTATACGCTTTGCTCCACTCTGGAAAGAAAAACATAGCAGATATAAAGAAATGAGTAGATGAAAGGAAGTAATGGTGTAGCTGTAGGAACTACAAGAAACCTGACATAATAAGGTCTTGTTCAACATTTTTGCGTCTTGAAATTATGAATCTACAGCCTTTAAGCATATATATGAAAGTTATTTAAACAGACTAGCTGTATGGATTGTGTTATTAATCTGTGAACTAGATATCCACCAATGGTAATCAAGAGAAATAATACATAGAAGCAAAGGATGCATACTTTTCAAGCAATGAATACATTTTCTTCAGGGCAGCTTCACATGGTAGATTGGGATCATCAATGAATGTGGAGACTCGGTTCTCCAACTTGATCAAATCCTGATATTCAAAAGCTGCCTCCCTTAGTGCATCTGCTTTCCCTTCAGGCCAGTCAAAGTGCTTTAGGACGGCTCGTTCATCAACCTTGCATAACGAATAAAATGAGATGATAATTTTTCTAAGGAAAACAAAATGAAGAGGTTTCTCATAAAGTTACACTTAGGAATATGCAAATACCAGGAAGGACAGTTCCTCATCTAGCCAGTTCACAAAGGCCACCAAGTCATTAATATCTGAGAAGGAGGCTGCTCGAACTTCAGCTGCCAAGGACATGACAAAATCACCTTGTGTTTCTACGTCAGCTTTCACCTGATTGTTTCACAAAGGAGAAAGTTATGCCTTTAGCTGAAAAATAAGAAAAAAATATAGCAAAATGGATGGAAGATTCAACATACAGCTAGGAGGAATGATGATCTATTCTCAATTTCCCCAATCATGTTGCTCCTAGCATCAGATGCATTACTTGTTGTAGAAACTAAAAGTGTTGAAGTATCTTTCTTTGCCTCCCTCTTCATCAATGACTGATAAAATTCAACTAGCTCTGGAGCTCTGTGAACTTTGTCACCATCCATTCCCCCTCTTGATAGGCTTCCTGGGGGAGGAGGAGGTGGAGGTGGTCCACCTGGCGGTGGTGGTGGCCGTGGAGCCCCTGGAGGAGGAGGAGGAATTGGTGGAGCAGATGGTACTCCATTGGCAGGATTTGCATTTGTGGTAGCAGCACCACCACCAGATGGCTTAGGAGGAGGTCTAGGCACCCTAGTAGGCCTTTTCTCAATTTCAGCAAGCTTCATCTTGCTGATAGTTTGATCATCAACATTCTTCCCTTCTTCGGATTGATCATTTGGAGTGCCAGAAACAACTGGTTTCTCCTTAATTTGAGTAAGCTTCGGTGGCAAAGATATAGTATTTCCTCTTTCAGCCTTGCTCATATTCAAACCTGAATTATCACCAAACTTCTGCACTCTTGCTTTCTCTGCTTTTTCTTTTATATGTTTTTCCCTTGCCAAGGCCAACTTGTGGCGATCTTTATACGCAGGGTACTTCTCATCCATGGATCCATCCACTGACTTAGACATCAATTGGAATGAAGCAGAAACTGAATTCAAGGAATCAGTGGATGGAACTTTTCTCATATCAGTTGGAGTTTCAGGAGAATCAATAGCTTCCTGATCCCTGAGCCCAAAGCTGGTGATAGATACACTATCTCCAGCATTCCTTATCATTAAGGATTCTAGTGGACCCCTTGGTTTCACAGTCATACTCATTCTCCTTGGAGAACCTCCTGAAAAGGATCTTGCCGGTGATGAAAGAGCACTAGAATCATCTTTGCTTTTACCCCATTTCTTAAACTTATGGATTAGGCTAGTTTTCTTGCTAAGAGTACTGTACTTGCTAGTAGAGCTATCAATGGAAGCATTGTCAAAATCTTCACTTCCCGGTGAAGAAGGATGGGAGAAATTGCTTTCGAGATCTGTGTCCCCTTGTCCACGTTCTGATCCAGCATATTCTAACATCAGTTGCTTAGCTTTCTCTTGTGATTTCGGGCTAAGACTCTTGCTGAGATCACGGGCTGATACTTTCCCTTGCGGTGTCTGGTAATTTCTTAGCTCATATCTCAAACATGCATTAACCCAACGAAGGTACACAAGCTCTTCAACCTCACTGAACCTGTTCATCTGCAGCCCTTCCACTTGCTTTAGCAGGTCTTCATTTGCATGCCTCAGGTTACTCACCTCCTCTTTTGCCTTCGCAACCATTTCAGTCTGCAGTTAAAGCTTCTTGATATGAATCACACTCATTGCTTTTACATACACACTTGTTGAACACTAATGCATCACAATTAAACTATAAACTTTAATTGAGTACTTGAATTAGATAAATAATTTATTGGTTAATTTTCAGTTTGGCTGTTGCTATTTGATGTCACTGAAGTTCTTCTGTGCTTTCAACCAGCAGTTTTAATCAAGGGTACCTAAATGTTCATTTGATTGGTAACATGATGCCAAAAATTGACTAAAAAATTTACACTTCTGGGTGATTCAAAACTTCAAAAGTCTTCTGTCTTGGTTATAATAAATTATCAAAATTTGGTTTCATGAATCTGTTCAACTCAATGATCAAGAAAGAGGTCCACTTAGGGATTCTGACCTCTGTCATATTGGAGAGCTCAGCCACTTTAGATTCAGCAGCATCGAGTTTAACTGTCAACTCTCGCTTTTCATGTTGAAGTTCTTTGTTTCTTCTCTTAAGCTCCACCACTGCAACCTCTAGGTCATTCACAGCTTTCAGTTTCTTTTCAAGATCAGCATCTTTTCTGGCAGCCTCTTCTTCTCTAACCTGCAGACCCAAAACTTGTTGTTTAAGCAACAACAACTGGCCTTTTGTTTGGTTAGCCTCAAGCTGTATCTGCCTCTGTAGCTCCTTGATCTTGTTTCTAGCCACCTCAAGTTCTCTCTTGGCTGAAGCTCCTTGTGTGAGTTCTTCTTGGAGCTTCTTTCTCTCTGCCTGCAAGGAATTAATTGTGATATTAAGCATGTCTATTTCTACAGTCTTAATTTTCAGTTGCCTCTGCAATTCCACGATGTCTGATTCCTGCTCCTTCAGACCATAGTACTCAAGCAACTCTCCTTCAAGTTTCACTTCCCTCTCCTCCAATTCCTTCACTAGCTGTCGCAATCTCTCAAGTTCACTTTCGTTGTTTGCCATCTCAATTTCATAAACTCTGTCTTTCTCATCCTTATCTGGTGGTAATGGAAACTCAATCTCCCCAGACAGAAGATCTTCAAATTCTGGTAGAATATCATCTTCAAAGTCATTTGCTCGATTTATTATGCTGCTAATTAACTTAACCTCCTCTTTCTCCTCTTCCTCCTCCCTCTGCAACACACCAAACAACTTTCATTTACACAAATGACATCAAAATCAGAAAAACACAAATTTGCCAAACAAATACTCATAGCTCTGAACAAGACTAAAACTTTATCAAATTCAGTTTGCCGAACTCACTTTATCATTAAATCTTGTGACACGCTCTTCTTCTGTGCCCTCATCTTTATGTTCTGAGTCAAAATGAGGATGAAATTGAATTAGCAGAATTTCATTTCTTGACAAATGAAAATTTAGAAAAGAAAAATGTCAAAAACAGATTATCTAAAAGTACAAGTACCTGGATTTGAGCTTCTGACATTCAGCTGCTTAACAGTAAAAGCTGCAAGCGAAGCAGCAACTATGAGTCCTAACCTGACTATCATGAAGCTTTAGGTGATGTAAATTTTCTAATTTTGCATTTCTTCACAGACAGCAATTTCCAGAACCACCCACCACCCATTTCCTAAAACCGCCATAACAGATTGCTCCGACCAGAAGTTGGAAGAGTTAAAGACAGAAACAACAGCTAAGCAAACCCCATGTCAGGAAACTTACTTTATCTGCAAACTCATTGGTATTTCCCACACAATTGACTTTATCATCTTATCAGGTTTATGGAACTTTCTGTCAGAAACAACAGCAGCCACCAATAACTAGAGGCCAGCCATTTTCCCAAGAGATTGATAAGTTCGCATTTTGTCTATAATATATATTAATTTGTCACCAAATTTCGCTCAAGAGAATATTAACAGTTAAAACCAGCCAGAAGGGAGGAACAAGAGTGACAGTAATAAAATTGGAACAAAGACATGTTTCCCCACTCTCTTTGTTCATTCTGCTCCTTTAATAATACATTGTCTCTTCTCTCTTATTTAAGGTGGTTAGACGTTGGTACCGTTTATGTCCAAAACCAAATCTACCTATATGTTCGAGCCACATTTAGGTATCCATGTTAAGTAGGAAAATAAATATTTTGTGAAAGAACAAAAGGAGATCATAATTTTTTTCTCAGTTTTGAAATCAATTTGGATTTTTTTTTCTGACTTTTTGGTATTGATTTTTTTTACGTCCACAAAATATAATAATAGATACTGATTTTTTATATTTTGAAATATATATTTTTTTAATACATCAAAACCAATATAATTCAAGGCTGAACCGAAAAATAAAATTAAAAAAATTAAGAGAATTTTTTTTTCTGAAGATTTCGTGACACTTATTTGTAAATATGAATTGTGATTTAATGATGATCTACATAGTGTTATCAAAATGGACCACCCGGTTTCAGTCGGTTCGGTACACCACGGGTTTGTTACTTAATAAATCAATCTAACCGAGTTCATTTATTAGCAATCAGACAAATTTGAATCCGGCTTGATCCACCATAGATTGGTGAGTTAAACGATTGACTCACTGGCTCACTTAATTATAATTTTTTAAAATAAAAAAATTACAAACTTTTTTCAATTTAAATATAAATAAATGATGTTAAACTCAAGACATTTCAAAATATAAAAAAAAATATACAATACAATCCACGTATAATAAGTCAGATGATATTTTTTAAGATTTCATAAAATAATAAATTAATTAATAAAAATAAAATTAAATGGATTGGTAGACCAATTCGGCTCACCATGAGTTCAATCCGAATGAATCGGATTTAAATGAATCGGGTTAAAAATTGGTCCACATAAAAAAATTTATTTTTTTCTAACTCAACCCGATCTGAAATCCTTGGTGAATCTGGTTAGTGTGTGAGTTATAAACGGGTGAATAAAGCTTATTGTAAATTTTATTGACACGATACTTAAATTATGATTTTGTATTATTTTTATTTGTCATGTTATTTTTTATAATCTAACAAATATTGGTTTTTGTTGGGCTTCCAATAGTTTTCTTTCGAAAATGTTGGGAAAATAATAATAATGATTTTACGAAAGTAAATTCTCAAAGGATACCATTAGTGGTTCTTATTCTAGGATAGGACCCACAAAGAAAATTGCTTGATGAAGGAAGGGTTGCAATTTGTCTTATTAATACGAGTAAAAGTTTTATGGACAAATAGGTCCAATCAATATTTGGATTTTTGAAAAAAATAAGATGGGAAAGTTAACATAGATGCTATTATTGAGAAAATTAAGAAGGAAAAGTTAACATAGATGGTACAGTTGATTAAGTAAAGGATTGGTTGAAGTTTAGTTGGTGGAGTGAAGCATATGGAAGTTATTCTCTACATAGCAAAAAGGTTATTTTACTCTTTAGGGTAGTGACCCACAATACTTGTTAACCTTTTTGGCATTTCTAAGAACTTGTCGTCTAAGAGGGTGTTCTCTGCTAAGGATAAGGTTTGTTGCATTGCATGGCACATAATTAGGATTTGTGTCCTCCTTGCATGGCCACGTGTTTTCTTTTCTTTGGGTTCAAAGCCAAATTTGGCTCTTTCATGTTAGTAGTACAATGAAAACTAAAAA
Organism: Vigna reflexopilosa; assembly: GCA_027742785.1. Lineage (NCBI taxonomy): Eukaryota > Viridiplantae > Streptophyta > Magnoliopsida > Fabales > Fabaceae > Vigna > Vigna reflexopilosa. The sequence continues at coordinate 28,836,700 of CM050930.1, read as the reverse complement.
TATTGATGAGGAAATTTTCCAATAGTAATAATAATATAGCTTGAGATAGGATTTGATTTTTTTTTTCATTGTAGATACAAGTTTTATGTTTAGGATTGTTTAGTTATTTTACAAAAGTTTTGTTGTTTTTTTTACAAGTTTGATTTGACTTTCATATTTTTAACTAACATATTTTATATACTAAAGTAATGTAATGTCTACTATGATTTTATTAAAAGATAATAATATAATTTATATATAAAATTCCTTTTGTCATGAGATTTAGTTAATTTAATTATTGATATTAAATTTGTCAAATATTTTGTATTTTTTCTTAAAATTACTCATAAAATACTGAAATTTACATATATATTTTTCGTGAAGTGTTTGGTATCTTTCACAACTCTAACCAAGACCATCATTCTGACAAAATCTTTCAGAGACATGTACTCTCCAACTTCATAGCCCAATCATATCCTGGAACGGGTGGCACAGGTACACATGATCCATCCCACTCACTAGCGGCATCCACCCTATAATTACATCTCTCGCGGCAACATTATTCCTGTTTACATTAATCGCCTCGTCTCTTGATTTTATGTCCTGCTCGGTTGATCCGAAAATGAAAGAGTCAATTGATGACATCGATGATGACTATGCACTATTGGCATATCCTCAACCTCTCCTACCCTTAGACTCCTCAAACGAAAGAACAATCAACATTATTAGAAAGAGAGAAAGAGACTCATAGAAGGTTGGGAGCAATGGTGAAAATGCAGTTGAGTTCTATCAGTATTTATAGCTGAAATGTATTAAAAGGTTTAAAAAATAATTATGATGTATTATTTCAAAGAATATGATAACATATATAAGGGTCCTATAATTCCTCATCTATTAAAGGAATGACAACTACATAAATCTACACAAAATATAATAATGCCTAAATTATAGCCAACACAGTATTTGATTACCTAATATTTACTAATAGAATATTTGACATATTTTAACACCCCCATTCAAGTTGGTGCATGGATTTGAGCATTGAAAGAGTTTATGATTTTGTTCAAATGGTGTATTAGATGGTTTACTCCCAAGCAACACAATTTTCGATAGTAAGTCAATGGTATATTTTCTTTGGCATAGGAAAATACCATGTTTTGATCTAGCTACTTCAATACCAAAAAATATTTGAGGTTTCCAAGTTGTTTCATCTCAAATTCAGATGCAAGGTATTGTTGTAAACTAGAAATCGCATCTTGTTCAATTCCTGTAACAATAATCTCATCTACATATATAATCAAAGCTGTAATTTTTCCTTTTCCTCTCTTCAAAAATAGGGTGTGATCAAAGTTACTTGCTCTATAGCCAAAAGCCTTCATAGACTTGGTAAACCTTCAAAACCATGCTCTTGGGGATTGTTTTAATCCATATAGAGCCTTCTTTAATTTGCAAATCTTCATTCCAATTGAATTTGTCATGCCTGGTAGAGAATCCATATAAATTTCTTCTGAAATTTCTCCATGTAGGAAAGCATTTTTCACATCAAATTATAGAAGAGGCCAAACTTGGTTTGCTGCTAGCGACAAAAGTATTCTCACAGTGTTGAGCTTGGCTACCGGTGCGAACGTCTCTTGGTAATCTACACCATAAAATTGAATGTAACCATTACCCACAAGTTGTGCTTTATACCTATCAATGGTTCGATCAGCTTTATGCTTAATTGTAAATACCCATTTGCAACCCATAGTTTTCTTTCCTCTTGGTAAGGACACAAGATCCCAAGTGTTGTTTTTTCTAAAGTTGTCATCTCATCAACCATTGCTCTGCTCCGTCTAGGATCTTCCAAAGCTTCCTGTATATTACTAGTGGGATATTTAACTTTGGCTTGGAGGTCTGGTTCATATTTAGTTGGAGGTTAACCACGGTTAGAACGGGGTGGAAGATTATATTGAACATTAGTGGACTCAGTGTTAGGTGTGTTGGTGGTCTCACGTAGACAAGAATCAATTTCATTATTGGTTTGACCTAAATTAGTATTATCAAGGGTAAGACCAAGAGAAACAATTTCATAATTAATTTCATTTACATTAGTATTATTAGATATAGGATCAACAGGTACCTTTGAAGAGTCAAATCGAACCTGTGGAAAAGATTGAGTCAATTGGTTAAGATCAGAAGACATTGTATTATCCTGAAAATAAGTGTCCATATTTAGGATTGGCTCACTTCCTTCAGAATGATCCTCACACAATAATTTATCTTCATAATATAATTTTATATCTGAGATATCAAACATACTAACATCATAATTATGCACTTCACTTTCATTGTCTCCCTGAAGTGTAGAATCAACATAAAAAAATTAATGCTCATTAAATTTCACATCCATAGAAATAAAAAATTTCTTTGTAAGTTGATGTGGGTGTAAGTGAACATATATAACACATCCAAAAACATGAGGTAGTAAATGAACTATGGAAGGAAGGATACAATGATTAGAGAAAACATCGAAAAGACTTCGAAAGTTAAGCACACTAGAAGGGATTCGATTAATTAAATAAACGATAAAGCTCACAGTCTCACCCCATAAATGAGATGGGACATTACCATCTATCAAAAGTGATCTTGTCACTTTTCATAGATGTTTATTTTTCCTCTCAGTCACTCCATTTTGTTGTGGCGAATAAGGACATGTAGTTTGATGCAGATGCCTTTAGAGTTCATGAACTCTATTAATTCAGTCTTAAAATATTCCTCTCCATTGTCTGATCAAATGACCTTAATAAATGTGTTAAATTGTGTAACAATCATATGATAGAAGGAACGAATCACATCACACACATCACTTTTATGTTTATGAAAATATACCAGGTTACCCGAGTACAATCATCAACAAAACTAATAAACCATATTTTTCCATTATGTGTAGATTGTAGGGCAAGGCCTCAAACATCTCTATGAATTAATGAAAAAGGAAAATCAGTTTTTTTTTTATTGTTTAAAGGAAACACAACATGATGACTTATTTCCATAACATAAGTTTCACAAAGAAAATCAGAAATATTCTATTTATAAAATAATGATGGAAATAATTTTTTTAAATAACCAAAAGAGGGATGTTTCAACTGTCTATGTCATAACTAAATTTTCTTTTTGTTTTTATCTTGTATGTGATCATTCTCAAGACAAGCCAACACTCGTTGTGAGACATTTTCAACACCTTCAATAGGAGATGAGACCCATTGGCATTAATAATAAAAGTTTTAAAACAATTAGAGGAAAAATTAGTAAATATATGAGGATCCCAAATCATATGATCAGTGGCACTTGAATCAATTATCTAATAACTACCCTTAATAAAAAGGGAAATATTAAGGGAAGAGTTAGATATACCTGACTTAATCACCAATCCGACAGTAGTAAAATAAAAATCTTAGAAACCACGGAAGTCCCAGAATCATGTTTCTCTGATTGATTTTTATCGGAAGAAGTCATAAAAAATATTCAATGAAAAATAGAAGCATTGATTCCTATATTATAGAGGATATCAGTGTTTGGATCTTGATACCATATTAAAAGGCTTAAAGAATAATTCTGATATATTATTTCAAAGGGTAAGGAACATATATATACATACAAGAGTCATATAATTCATCATTGACAACTGCATAAATCTACCTAAAATATAATAATGTCTAAATTATAGCCAATACAATATTTGATTACCTAATATTTACTAATAGAATATTTCACATATTTTCACAAAATGAGTGCCCCCAATGGACTGCCTTTAACCTTTGGATCAAAGAGGATCTAACAATTCACATCAACAACTCTTTGTTTTTCAAGATACATGAATATTGATATGCCACGTGCTCCCTTCCCAACGGTTGTAACTTTTCCTCAACGGTTACATCCCCTCAAATCACAGCCAGCGGTTACAACCATCCAGCCGATCGGTCATAGAGAGAATTAAGCCTCCTTGTAACGCTCAACATCTACACAACAAATCCATGTGTCTATCACGATACTTTCGAACTTTGGATCCTGTGTATGGTATGATTGTCTAGTCAACCCGAATTAAACGGTCCAAATGGTTTAGAATATGCTAGGAATAATCATGATGACCACCCAAGAGACCGATTAACTGCAACCTACGGGTTATAGAATCCATTTTTGATGAATTAAAGCAAAGTGGGCTTAAACGTTCACATGTCCTTCTAAAAAGGTTTTGATAACAATTTGAAGATTTTATGGTGGAAATGTAATGTTGAGAGAATAAGGACAAAACAATTGAGGAGAAAGTGAAAAATTTATTCTCACATTTCAACCTTTAATGAATTGTAGCAGTATAATATATAAAAAACAAAAACAAACCTAAAACAGAAATTTAAACAGGGATCTGTTTCTAATGTTTAGGAACCACTTATTGGCTCAGTTAATGCTTAACTGAAATAGTGAAAAATATTAAATAAATTTCACCCCATATATCATATCTCAATTCTAGAATTGCACAAGGAATCCACAACAATAAATGATAGCAACAACTACTTGATTATATGTCTGTTGGAACAAGTTTTTTCATAATTATACTTTTAAGAGGAAAAAAAATTAAAGTAAAACATTTTTTTATAAAATTATCTATATAAATTAATTCATATGATTTCTTAAAATTTTATTTTATATTTATACATAAATTAAACTAAAGAATTTTTGTTTTATTTTTCCTATCCCCTGAAAATGTTTACGAAAGTAATTTATGAAAAGAGATCCAATACAGAATATGCAATAGAAGAAGCACACATGGAAGAGAAGAAAAATGTCATAATCGTGTACATTAATTTGGTGGGTTCTACACCCGTTTGTGGCCAAAATACCATCCAAAACCATAGTGCCTCTCAAAAATAGGCCACAACGTTGCATTGTGTTCCTCATTCCTTTGGTATGAAGATTCTTACGTACACGATTCATAGACTACAAAACTAGAAATTTTGCTTTGGAAACGTAATATATCTACTTGTCGTGTTTATGCATGGTCCACATATGCACCAAATAGAGAGACAAGAATTTAATTCCAAAGAACTTCACAAAAGTCTAATGAAAATTAGAATACAATGATATGATGAAGAATGTCAAGTTATTTATTAGGAAATTTGAAGAAGTTATATCTTTGTTTATAGAATTAACTTAATTGAAAAGGGCATGTGAAGAATATATAAGTTAAACTAAAGGATATGTTTTTCTCTATGGTTGAAGAGTAAACCTTCAATAATATACATACATAGTGTAAGTGTTATGTAGAAAAAATAATCATGGAAAGTCGTCTATTTAAAAATTAAATGTAATTTGACTGTCCCTCCTGCTCAAGAGAGACTCTTTAATATTCTGACAACTTTATCTTAGCGTCACACATAAGGTGGCTAACCAATTATATATTTTTAAAATGATCTTTATCTGTTTGTCAAATTTTATTACATGGCGTCGTTGATACGGACGCTAGGTCATTTTGATTTAAAACTCGATTATAATCACAGTAATGTGGTTTACTGGATTAATTAGGACAACCAGAAGAGATAAAATTCAACTAAACATCGTATCAGAAATATACTGAAATTGTCTAGAAACACCAAGAGTGATGAAACACAACGGATGATACTCGACACTAGTCACAACATAAGATACACAAATCGAGTAAAACCCAGCACAGTCAAACTGACAGAAGTTTTCTAACTATAAAACGTATAAAAGTTGTAATATAAATCTTTCTAATTTACGGTAACCATATAACAGATCAAGGTTTCATCTATTATCACAGTATTAGGACAAAAACAAAATTGAAAGCACACTAAAATAGAATAGGCTTCACTGGAGAACAAAAATGGCTATCTCCTGTATAGATGTCCGGCATTATGCAGTTATTCCACTTAAAGCTTCCAAAACATAAAAATAGGTAATCTGGATCCACACAGAACTGAGTAGATAAGACAAGACGGGCTGTGTTCCCTCCTCCATCCCAATCCGACTCACCAGAGGGATGGAAAATCTTTTTGGACCACGGGAATTAAAACAACTCTCATCAACAATTTCCTTTTTGAATGTGTATTAACTTAACCCTTTCCGCTCTCACACCTAAAGGATTTATGCTATTAGGGTATATGTAGATATGTTAATTTACATTTAGTAGGACGTGTCCCCAATCAAGCTTGGTCATCCCATTTCCATCTTCGCCCTACCTCTTCGAGAACAGCTGCCCGAGCTTGGCTTCTCCTTGCCTCGTCCTCCACCCAAGATCTGCAACATTTGAATTATTCATTAGACTCACCTCATTCAAATACAATCAAAATAGGAGGTTCACCAGGTGAAAGTAATTTTACTAGTTTGTACGTCAAATCTGCAGGCGATACTTCTAACACAGAGGACCAACCAAGTACTACTAGATTACTATAATTTGTTTTCCAGAAAGATAACTAGTTCCCTTCAAAATCTTCGTCATTATCAATACTCCAGAACCTTTTATGCACATTATGCATATAAATGGAACCAAAGACAATAATTACTTAAGAATAAGAGAAATACCCACAACCAGGAACATGATTGAACCAAAAGCAAATTGAGATGCGCAGATAGAACTGAATAAAACTTCCAAAGAAATAATTGAAAAGCACTTAATGTAAAACAGTTTGACTGAAATTTTGACTCTCATAAGAATCTGATGGAATTGACCCATGGGTAGCTAACCTATGCAGCACAATGCCATCCATAGTTACCTACTTAAAAAGAAAATCCCAGATCACGTAAGTGGAATTCCCAAGATATGATCAAGGCAACAAAACCCCCATAAAAGTGAACAGTCTAGACCTAAATGTCCTCCCAAATCGTGACTGAGAACCGTCAATAAATCTCAAAATATCTGGTTCAAATAGAAATATAGTAAACTAAATTTTCAAATATTTAGCTTCAAATTACTGGGTTCCACATTGACTTTCACAAAAGAAAACATTCTAACCATTGAGCTACAAGGAACGTGTTTATCACAGAGCAATATGTTCACACCAAATAACTTATTCCCAAACCTTCCCCCTCTTTAGGTTTTAGAAGCCTCTAATTTTTGAAGCTGACATTTGGAAAGCCATAAATCACAATGGATACATGTGTTCACACTAAATCAAGTGACATCAAACGAGTTAATATGCCGAATGTTTTAACTCGCATACCTGGTTTTAGAAGCCTCCAAATTTTGAAATTGTCATTTGGAAAGCCATAAGTAAAAATAGATACCTGTGTTTGACGCTAATAAGTCTAAGTCAGAAATTACCTAAGAATCTGAAGAGCTTCTCTTTCAGCTTCTAGAGTGGATTTGGTGTCAAGCAATTCTTCAAGCTTGAATTCTAAATCTTTAAGCAAATTCTGTACTACAAGCCTTTCATCTACATATATGACTCTCTCAGATGCAACCTTTTCTGATATCTCATCAACTTCTTTCTTCAAGCTAAGCAGCAACTGCTTCTGACAATCCATAGCTGACTTTTCTTTCAAATACTCAGTATATAACTTATCTTGATTGATCTCCTCTTCTTCCAAATTATTTACTTCCATATGATAAAGCCTCTCTACATCTAAACCACGGTTTTTCTCGTCATTAAGCTTCTCATCCCAAAACCTCTGTATGTCTCCTCGACTAAGCAACTCACATCTGATTTCTTCTGCCTCAGCCTGCCTAGCAGAATGTTCGGCTTCTATTCTCAACAATTCAGCCGATATTGCTTCCTTCATCCTACCACTCGTCAGAGCCACTGCCGCTTGTGCTATTGTGGAAGGCTTGTTTGGCTGAAATCGCTTGCTCTGTCCTGTTAACAATAAGTTCACAGCAGATTCCTCATATTATCATTCTTCATCATGGCATTCTTAGATACATGGTGATAATCTGAGACTTAAACAAAATATATAACAACTTAACTATTCAAGCATTCATTTGGCCTACTGTGCAAACATTTTGTTTCTAACTTCATTATGCATCTCAGCTTTTCTTCAACATTTTAACATAGAATAACCATCGTAACCTGTTTTAATTTGGTCCCCTATCCCATTTACCTAAATTTGAATTTGAATTCAACTTTTAATCAAATGAAATACTTCTGATTAACATATCTCAAACTATAGAAGTTCTACATCCTTGAAAACAAGACATTGCAGTTAGAAACATGTATGTTATCAACAAAACAAAAATAAATGTCAATGCAAAGTGCAAAAGCCCGAGAGGTGATACCAAACACTGTTCTAAGTATACTCCTATCCCCTGCCAACATGTCCACATAAACTGCTGGAGAAGTGACCTGCTTCACATCCATATAACCTGCTTTTTTAATTGATATCTGGACTGTAAAAAAGAGAAGGTATTAGTGCTACCACAAGAAGGTGAAGTTTTAATCATTAACATTGAAAACTATCCAAATACCAAACTTTTGAAAACAGCATACCTGGCCAGTTACCCCAGAACAAAAATCATACTCCAACTGAGCTCTCCAGTCTATTAGATCTTGTCGTGAGATGAATCTGGAGTGCACATATTAAATTCAGTACAACAAAATTTGATTCTGCAGCATGGAAGGATAGAGAGTACAAATACCTATCAGGAAAAAAGTGCATGTTTTCAAGACCGCCAGATCCACTACTGTTGTTCCAAGATAATTTGCTGGGGATCACACCGGCTTCTGCTAAAACTGTTTTTCTCAAATTGAAAAGCAAACATTCAAATGTTTGCACATAAGTGAAACATTATGGGTTAAAGTAGAGTTGCAATATTTTACCTTGTATGGATTTGAAGTCCTGGTCGTCAATACCAATATCATCAAATGCAATGACTACAGACCCAGAAAGTGATACTATAGAAGCAATCTTGTGTTTAGGATTCCTGGAAGACAGGGAAATCCATTTTCAATGAAATGGAAGGCAGGCAGAGCTACAAATTTTAGATTATTTCTGACTGCAAAGTTGCATGCATGATGTATCAGGAACTACTAACCTTTCCAAGGATGAATTCAATTTAACTAGCCATCTAGCAAATTCTCTTCTGGTACACAGTTCATTGGCTTCCACGTCATCTTCAATTATCTAGACATGTCAACAAAAAACACACTTTCAATCCTAATAAAACTCAACCAAAGCATAAAAAATAGCACATGGTTTCAGTGCTGCATTACACAACAGAACACACATGTTATGCAACAAACTACAAGTATGAATTGCAAAAAAAATGCAGCAATTAAGTAAGCCAAAACATAATGTAACAGTAAATGTACAATTTTCCAATTCCAAGAGGCAAAATAAATCAACTTCTATCATCATAATCATTTATCCACATTAACATTTCTGTTACTTGACCTAGGTTCTTGCCAGCTTTATCTGTGGTATATGCTGTTAGACAAACTTAAGGAGCAGCATTCACCATAACCAAAATTAAAGCAAATGATGGAGCATTTTTTCTTAACTGCAAGTAGATTGAACTAAATAAGGTAGAGAGCAAAGGTCATAAGTCAAATGTATCCAGGTTTCCCATTAATAGTGATCCAAGAAAAGGTGATATTGAAATATAAGTTCTACAGACCATCAACAGTTTAACACCGCATAGGCAGATACTACTAGAATATAATTCATTTTTGAAAACCTTGCTTCTGAAAACAAACCTTCAGTGACTTTAAGACTGACAACGCTTCTTCTTGGGTAGAATCCACAGAAACCGCGATCACAACTCGTTCAGGTTTTTCTACAGCTACTGGTATGCAAGAGAAAAAAAAATGAAATATTTATAGAAACAATCAGAGCTAATACACCAAATTAGTCCCTAAATCTGTATGTACCATTCAGTTTTTGTCCTGCAATATCAATCGTTGTCAATTACAGTAATTATGTTTGTAATATCATGGACCAAAATGATGGACTAGTTTGGTAATTTCAGAAACTACAATGACGTTTGTGTAATTTCAAAAACAAATCAATCCATGCTCATAAACTCCAATCTTAAAAACAAGATATATGTAACACACATTGGGGAATGGAGTAACGGTGGGAGACACGTGGCAAGCAAGACACAAAATAATGACATTCGTAAGAGTACACGTATGAAGAGAGAGAGCATAAAACTGAAGGAATTCGTTCGGTGAGGGTGTGCGGTATGATTCTTCCCTCTGCTTTTCTTTCTCTGAAACATTCTCTCTGTCTCCTGACCTAATCCTTTTGTCTGAACAATTCCTTTTCAGGAATGATTCTTCCCCTATGGATACTCAAATACTCTGATGACCAATACAACTATTCTTGAATGCTCTGTTTTATCAATTTTAATTGCTTTTAATTGCTGTTACAGCAGATTGTTTATCCATTCAAACTTGGTCCTTTATTTCATTTAATACCACTTATAATCCTTAATTTCATTGTCTTCTACCCTAGCACTGTTACATTGGTGCTTTCATTGACTCCATGGCTGAGAACACCCGCTTGAAGGATTTACAAAATGAAGTAAAAAACAATGTGGAGGATCTGCGTCGTTTATCGCAAACAGTGGAGAAGCTCAAAGCAGCTCTTGCCGTTCAATCCAAGTTGCAGGACAAGAAGATGGACCAAATTCAAATCGCGTTGCAACAATTGTTAGAAAATGCGTCTCACTCTATGGGGAATTCTTCGAACTCAGGTTCCGCAACAAGGGCTACTCCGCTTTCCATCACTCCTATGACACGGGACATTTCGTTGGGTTTTCCTCACTTTGATGGTTCTACACCGGTGCTAGAGTGGATATTTAAAGCTGACAAGTTCTTCAACTATCATAACACCCCGGATGCAGATCGTGTGGAAATTGCTTCAATGCATTTTGAGAAGGAGGTGGTTCCATGGTTTCAGATGTTACAGAAGATGGAAGCAGTCACCACTTGGACAACTTTAAGTCGCGCGCTAGAGTCCCAATTTGGACCTTCATCATTTGATTGTCCCATGGCCGATCTTTTCAAGCTGCAACAACATGGCTCTGTCTCCGATTACTACTTAAAATTCATGGCGCTGGCGAATAGATCGAACGGTTTGACAGAAGAAGTTGTTCTCAACTGTTTCATTAGTGGCTTGAAAGTTGACATCAAACGGGATGTAGTGGCCATGACCCCAGCAACTTTGTTGAGAGCTGTAGCTTTGGCCAAATTATGAGAAAAAATATATAACTATAACTAAGTCATCACCCTCCTACTCCACCAGAATTCAAACATCCTCAGTATCCTCCATCCCTTACAACTCATCACCCAGAAACACACTCAAACAACCTTTCTCTGAGGCCAAATCAATTACGCCACCCTTATTACCCACACCACAGGGGCCGCAACTAAAAAACCCCAATGTCAAGAGGATAAGTACTGCTGAAATGCAATTGAGACGTGAAAAAGGTCTATGCTATTTCTGTGATGAAAAATTTTCCTTCAACCATAAGTGTCCTAATAGACAATGTTTTGTGCTGCAATTTGGTGAAGAAGAACTGGAAAGAGAGAAAGAACCACCAAATGATACAGTAGAACAAGATACATTAACCATGGATGTCCATCACGTATCCTTAAATGCTTTAAGAGGAGGTTTGGGAGTAGGGACAATCAAATTTAAGGCTTCTATAGGCACCTTGTCAGTCACCGTATTGATTGATGGCAGAAGCTCAGATAATTTTCTTCAGCCTCGGGTGGCAAAGTTCTTGAAACTCCCAATTGTTCAAGCTCCAAAGTTTCGTGTCATGGTGGGTAATGGCAATTATATGGAATCTGAAGGATTGATTCAAGATTTAAAATTACATGCTCAGGGCAATGTCTTTCAGTTATATGCTTTTTTGTTACCAATTTCTGGTGCAGACCTCATATTGGGTGCTAGTTGGCTTAAAACTATTGGGTCTCACTTGGCAAATTATGAGACACTTCAAATCAAGTTTTTACAGGGTGGCAAATTCAGTACATTACAAGGTGACAATGATCACCTTCCTCATACTGCCGAATTACACCACATAAGAAGATTGGTCACTACAAATGCTATAGCTGAAGTGTACAGTATGCAAATGGTTCAAGAGGATGTTATTCCTTCTCCCTTGCTTGAACTTCAACTTCCTGTTGAAATGGCACCAGACTTGGCACTTTTGCTGCATACATACAGTTTCGTGTTTAGCAACCCTTCTGGACTACCTCCACCTAGGTCTCATGTCCATCAAATACCACTATTAGAAGGCTCCAATCCTGTTAAAGTTAGACCTTATAGGTATCCTCACAGTCAGAAGGAAGAAATTGAAAGGTTGGTGGCAAACATGTTGCAGGAAGGCATCATCCAACCAAGCAGTAGTCCTTTCTCTTCTCCAATCATCTTGGTCAAGAAGAAAGATGGTTCTTGGAGGGTATGTACTGACTATTAAGGGCTATACAAGTGGTTGGTCATGCCTTTTGGGCTGTCCAATGCGCCGGCAACATTCCAAAGTCTCATGAATCAGATATTAAAGGCTTGTTGAGACGCTTTGTACTAGTATTTTTTGATGACATACTAGTGTACAGTGTAAGCTGGAAGGATCACTTGCAACACCTTGAACGAGTGCTCGCAATTCTCAAGGATAATCATCTCTTTGCAAAATTTTCTAAATGTACTTTTGGAGTTCAACAGATAAACTACTTGGGTCACACATTATCTGGTGATGGGGTGGCTATGGATGTTGAAAAGTTAGCAGCGGTACGGAACTGGACTACACCTTCAAATCAGAAACAATTAAGAGGTTTTTTGGGCTTGACTAGTTATTATCGGCGCTTTGTAAAGGGTTATGCTATGGATTTATTGAAGAAAGAGGCTTTTAAATGGACTGATACCACTGAGCAAGCGTTTACAGCTTTAAAGACAGCTTTAACTACTGCACCTGTGCTAGCCATTCCTAATTTTCTTGAACCTTTTGTTTTGGAAACTGATGCATCGGGATCTAGAATAGGAGCTGTTTTATAAGTCAACACAAACATCCCATAGCATATTTCTCTAAGAAATTGTCTCCTAGAATGCAAAAACAATCGGCCTACACACGAGAGTTCTATGCCATTACTGAAGCATTGGCCAAGTTCAGACATTATCTTCTAGGCCACAACTTCATCCTTAAAACAGATCAGAAAAGTTTGAAAGAACTGTTGGATCAGACCTTACAGACTCCTGCCCAACAACAATGGCTGCCAAAATTCCTTGGATATGATTTCACTATCCAATACTCTCCAGGGAAAGACAATATACCTGCAGATGCTTTTTCCAGAAGCCTTGCTATGGCATGGTCAAAACCGGTGAACTTTTGGCTAAAACTCGTGGCGGATGCAACACAAAATGATGCAGCATTATTACATATATACCAGAATTGTATTACAAATGCAGCAAATTTGAAGATTACACTTTGCACAATGATGTCATTGTAAAGAAGGGGAAAATTATGGTGCCTCATGATCAGACCTTAATCAACATGATCTTGGCTCAATTTCATACATTTAAGATGGGTGGAGATGCTGGTACCACTCGAACCACGGCCAGAATAGGCGCCCAGTTTTATTGGCCCAAGATGAGGGAGGATATACGAAAATATATCAAAGAATGTGTCATATGTCAACAAGCAAAAGTCAGCCAATCTTTGCCAACAGGCCTACTTCAACCCCTTCCTATTCCTAATATTATTTGGGAAGAGATTGCAATGGATTTTATCACTAATTTACCTTTGTCACAGGGTCATTCGAATATAATGGTGGTGGTAGATAGATTATCCAAATTTGCCCATTTCATTCTGTTAGATATTGTGTGTTTATGTTAATTAGGGAAACATAGTACCTATATGTTTATTAGGGAAATATAGTCCTTATGCTCATTATATTTTATTTCTACATATTCATTTGTATTTGGGCTTAGCCCACATTCTTATTATTATAAATACATTACCCTATGTGTATGCAAAGACACACAAGGGAGATTGATCCTAAATATAGTTTTTCACCATATTTAACATGGTATCAGAGCCAGGTTCGGTTCTACCTGTTCTACAGTCTCCGGTACGCATCACCGCTGCAGTCGCCGCAGCCCACCGCCGCCGTCGCCGCCGTCGCCGCCGCCGGAGTTCCAGAATCGACCGGCGACCACTCCATCGGAAGCGCCTCGGCCGGGCGACCACCGCGGTTCAAAGATCGCGGCGATCGGAGCACCCACGCGCCTCCACGCGCCGCCACAGCAATTCGCAGATCCGCCGCTTCCCGCCGCGCGTGCCGGCGCGTCGCCGGAGCCCACCGCCGCCGACCAGCATCGCCGTGATCGCCTCCTCGCCCTCTTTCTGGATCTGTGGTCGTTGCGTCAATCGGAGCACGTTGGATTTTTAGGGTTTCTCCCTCTCCATGGCATCTTCCGCGTCTACAAACACCTGTGCTAGTGCCCCATCTTCTTCTGCTGATTCCCCAATCTACACCAATTTTGTGAATGTACACTTGTCCATTGACAAGTTAGATGGCACGAATTATGCAACATGGGCATCTGACATCAAACTTTGGTTGAAGAGTCAGGGGTATGTAGATCACCTTACTAAAGATGTGACTAGTGCTACCACAGATGACACTTCTCGCTGGATGAAAATTGATGCCCAGTTATGCATCGTCATAAAGTCCACCATTCACTCCTCTCTGAAACAAATGTTTCGTTCCTATGAAACATGTTCAGAAGTATGGGCTCAAGCAAGGCTATTATACACAAATGACACCCAGCGTCTTTATGGTGTTTGTCAGAACCTATTCACTGTCATTGGTCCACGCAGTCCTGGTCCCATGGCAGAATATTTGGGTAAAGTTCATGCCCTCCTTCATGATTTTAATGAGCTATTACCTCCTGCTTCCACTCCTGCTGAAGAACTGGAACAACGATCAAAGTTCTTCATGTTGTTGGCCTTATACGGACTCTCTGATGATTCCTCCCATGTTCGTGATCAGATTTTGGGTTCTCCTGTCATACCCAACTTTACTTCTACTTGTTCTGCTCTTTTGCGTATTCCGAGCAAACTAGTCGTTGAGACATCTCCTCATACTGATGATTCCTCAGTTATGGCTGTCCAACGTGATGATCGAAGTCGGTCTCGCAAGCCAGGTAAAGGACGACCTAAATGTGACCATTGTGGCAAGCTAGGCCACAAAATTGATAGGTGTTATTCGCTTCATGGACGTCCTCCTCGATCTGTAGCAATGGCTAATTCTGATCCACCTCCTCAACTACCGTCTGCAGACCATCCTACTTCATCAAATACTGTAGACAACCCTGCAGTCTTCAACGAATTTCTCCGATGGTATGAGGATCGTCAGCACTCTAGTTCCACTACATCTGTATCTGTTGCCCGCACAGGTACACCTTTTGTTGGTCTGACTCACTCCCTCGGATCTTGGGTCCTTGACTCAGGCGCCACCGATCATATAACTGGTAACAAGTCCTTGTTTTCTTCCTTGTCATGTCCAGATAATTTACCCTCGGTAACAATGGCTGATGGGTCTAGAGTCTCATCTCATGGTATCGGTACTGTTCATATTTTTCCGTCCATATCCATTGATAATGTACTCTATGTCCCTGGGTCTCCTTTCAACTTATTGTCCATAAGTCGTCTAACTCATTCCCTTAATTGTATTATTTCATTTACCAAAGATTCTGTTTGTTTGCAGGACCGGAGTTCGAAACACATGATTGGCACAGGATGTGAGTCTCATGGCCTATATCTTCTCCGCCCTTCTCCACATGCTGGCGTAATCATGGAGTCACCATCCCTTCTTCATGCTCAGTTAGGTCATCCCAGTCTTGCCAAATTGCAGCAACTTGTTCCGAGTTTGTCGAAGTTATCAAGTTTGTCATGTGAGTCTTGTCAGTTAGGAAAGCATACTCGTAGTTCCTTTCCTTGTAGTGTTTCACAAAGAGCGTCATCCCCTTTTTCATTAGTTCATTCTGATATTTGGGGACCTAGTCGTGTTAAGTCCACTTTAGGATTTCAGTATTTTGTTACCTTTATTGATGACTATTCTAGATGTACTTGGTTGTTTTTAATGAAGAATCGTTCTGAGTTGTTTTCTATTTTCCAATCTTTTTTCAATGAAATAAAAACACAGTTTGGGGTTTCTATTCGAATTTTACGCAGTGATAATGGCCGTGAATACCTTTCTCAACAGTTTAAACATTTTATGGCTTCTCATGGCATTCTTCACCAGACCTCATGTGCTTATACTCCTCAACAAAATGGGGTGGCTGAGCGCAAGAATAGACACCTTATTGAAACAACTCGTACTCTTCTCATCCATGGCCAAGTACCCTCGCGTTTTTGGGGTGATGCAGTTCTCACTGCATGTTATCTCATAAACCGCATGCCATCTTCTGTCCTAGATAACAAAATCCCTCATTCTGTCTTATTTCCTCAAGACCCTTTACATCCATTACCTCTTAGAGTTTTTGGGTCTACATGTTTTGTTCATGATTTTAGTCCTGGTCTTGATAAGTTATCTCCTAGATCTCACAAATGTGTCTTCTTAGGATTTTCCACGGTCACAAAAGGGATATAAGTGTTTTTCCCCTTCCCTCAATCGCCATTTTATCTCTGCTGACGTCACTTTTGATGAATCTTCGTTTTATTTTTCACCTCTATCTTCTAGTTCTGTACCTCCACCTATTACTGTTGATATTCCTATTGTCTGTGATCCTTCTCCTCCTTTAGCCTCTCAGGATCGTCCTTCAACTCCACCCCTTCAGGTTTATAGTCGCCGCCCTCGTCTCCCTCATGACTCACCTCCTGTGCCGCCTCCTGTGTCTCCTCCGGCTCCTGCAAATGAGTCTGACTTGCCTATTGCCCTCCGTAAAGGTATACGCTCTACTCGTAACCCTTCCCCCCATTATACTGTTCTTAGTTACCACAGGTTATCTCCATCTTTTTACACATGTCTCTCCTCCATTTCTTCTGTGTCCATTCCCAAGTCTGTGGGTGATGCCTTAACTCATCCTGGTTGGCGTCAAGCCATGCTGGATGAATTAAGTGCTTTACAGAAAAGTGGAACTTGGGAGCTTGTCCAATTACCATCTGGAAAGTCTGTTGTTGGTTGCAGGTGGGTTTATGCTATCAAAGTTGGCCCTGATGGTACAATTGATCGTTTGAAGGCTCGACTGGTTGCCAAAGGATACACACAGATTTTTGGTTTGGATTATGGTGATACTTTTTCTCCAGTGGCGAAAATGACCTCTGTTCGCCTATTCATTGCCATGGCCGCTCTTCGACAATGGCCTCTTTACCAACTTGATGTAAAAAACGCTTTCCTTAATGGTGATTTGCATGAAGAAATTTATATGGAGCAACCGCCCGGCTTTGTTGCTCAGGGGGAGTCATCTGGATTGGTATGTCGTCTTCGCAAATCCTTATATGGCCTAAAACAGTCTCCTCGGGCCTGGTTTGGTAAGTTCAGCTGTGTTGTTCAACAATTTGGTATGTCTCGCAGTGAAGCGGATCATTCAGTGTTCTATCGTCACTCAAGTGCTGGATGTATCTACTTAATAGTGTATGTTGATGACATTGTTCTCACAGGAAGCGACTATCTTGGCATCTCTCAGATGAAACAACACCTTTGTCACCATTTTCAAACCAAAGATCTTGGCAAACTCCGATACTTTTTGGGTATTGAAGTAGCACAATCCAATGATGGTATTGTCATATCTCAGAGGAAGTATGCGTTAGACATCTTGGAGGAAACAGGGTTAATGAACTGTAAGTCTGTTGAGACACCTATGGATCCTAACATCAAGCTTCTACCAAATCAGGGGGAGCCTTTCTCAGATCCTGAACGTTATAGAAGATTAGTTGGTAAATTAAACTATCTTACTGTTACGCGTCCTGACATTTCCTTCGCAGTAAGTGTGGTGAGTCAATTCCTTAACTCCCCATGTGAAGACCATTGGGATGCAGTTGTTCGCATACTGAAGTATATTAAAGGATCACCTGGAAAAGGTTTGCTATATGGTCCTAACAACGATACAAAAATCGTTTGCTATTCAGATGCTGATTGGGCTGGTTCCCCTTCTGATAGGAGGTCTACTTCTGGATATTGTGTCTCTATTGGTGGCAACCTGATATCTTGGAAAAGTAAGAAGCAAAGTGTTGTGGCTAGGTCCAGCGCAGAAGCAGAATATAGAGCTATGGCATCAGCTACTTGTGAGCTTGTGTGGCTTAAACAATTACTTAGTGAACTGAAATTTGGAGATGTCACTCACATGACACTTATATGTGATAATCAAGCTGCTCTTCATATTAGCTCTAACCCTGTCTTCCATGAGAGAACCAAGCACATTGAAGTTGATTGCCATTTTATTAGAGAAAAAATCATATCCGGAGATATCAAGACTGAGTTCGTTAACTCAAGCAACCAGTTGGCAGACATATTCACTAAGTCCTTGCGAGAACCTAGAATTGACTATCTTTGTGACAAGCTTGGAACATATGATTTATACGCTCCAGCTTGAGGGGGAGTGTTAGATATTGTGTGTTTATGTTAATTAGGGAAACATAGTACCTATATGTTTATTAGGGAAATATAGTCCTTATGCTCATTATATTTTATTTCTACATATTCATTTGTATTTGGGCTTAGCCCACATTCTTATTATTATAAATACATTACCCTATGTGTATGCAAAGACACACAAGGGAGATTGATCCTAAATATAGTTTTTCATCATATTTAACACATTCCTTTAAAGCCGGGATTTAATAGTAAGGTGGTAGCTGAAGCTTTCATCCAGAACATTGTCAAATTGTATGGTTTTCCCAAGTCAATTGTTTCTGACAAAGATAGGGTGTTTATTAGTTCCTTTTGGACACATTTATTCCATTCACAAGGCACCAAATTAGCCATAAGTTCTTCATATCACCCACAATCTGACGGCCAAACCGAAAATCTCAATAAAACTTTAGAGATGTATCTACGATACTATGTTTTTGATCATCCAAAAACGTGGTTTGAGATGCTTCCGTGGGCACAATATTGGTCCAATACTGCATTCCACCATAGTATGGGCATGTCTCCTTATCAAGCCTTTTATGGTAAGCCTCCACCATCACTTATCCGGTACGAATACAGTGAAGAAGATCCACCAACATTACAGTAGAGTCTGAAATTGCGTGATGCTTTGTTAACCAAATTGAAGGCCAAACTGCATCAAGCCCAGAATTACATGAAGAATCAAGCTGATAAAAAAAGAAGAGATGTTCCTTTAGAAGTGGGGGAGATTTAGCTTTGGTCAAGCTTCAACCTTATAGACAGCACTCCATGGTGTTAAGGAAGCATCAGAAATTAAGTTTGAGATACTTCGGTCCTTTTAAAGTCATTGCAAAGATGGGACAGGTTGCCTTCAAACTACTGCTTCCTGAATCAGCAAAGATACACCCAGTTTTCCATATCTCATTACTAAAAAAATTTCATGGAAATCAAAAGCAACAGTACCTACCATTACCCCTTACTACAAGTGAGTTTGGCCCTCTTATTCAACCTGTCAGCATCTTAGACTCACGAACAACTGTTAGAAATGGGAAGCAAGTTGAGCAAAGATTGGTGCAGTGGGATTCCTTAAGTGAAGCTGAAAATTCATGGGAAGATTTGGTAGAACTACAACAATCTTACCTCAATTCCAACTTTGCGGACAAAGTTGCTATTAAAGAGGGGAGTACTGTAACACGTGTTGGGGAATGGAGTAACGGTGGGAGACGCGTGGCAAGCAAGACACAAAATAATGACATTCGTAACAGTACACGTATGAAGAGAGAGAGTATAAAACTGAAGGAATTCGTTCGGTGAGGGTGTGCGGTATGATTCTTCCCTCTACTTTTCTTTCTCTGAAACATTCTCTCTGTCTCCTGACCTAATCCTTCTTTCTGGACAATTCCTTTTCAGGAATGATTCTTCCCCTATGGATACTCAAATACTCTGATGACAAATACAACTATTCTTGAATGCTCTGTTTTATCAATTTTAATTGCTTTTAATTGCTGTTACAGCAGATTGTTTATCCATTCAGACTTGGTCCTTTATTTCATTTAATACCACTTATAATCCTTAATTTCATTCTCTTCTACCCTAGCACTGTTACAATATCCCGATTCACACAAAAAAAATACTTTATCAAATCACCAAACGTTGATCCTTTTAATCATTCCGTTTTGTAATAGTTTGATAAATTCAATAGCTAGTATGATACTTTCGTAATTTCAAAACCAAATCGGTGTTCATAATTTCAAAGACTAATTCAGCCCAGAAATCACCAAAAATCATAAACACTACGATTAAACCCAATTGAAAAACCAAGCATTACCATATTTACCAGTTTCCGTAAGGGTATCAGGCACGTCCTCCGTGCTGGCCTCGGACGCCGTTGACTTGCTCCCACCAGAAACTTCAAACTCCGGGGTGTCGTTTTGACAACGCCGAGTCTCCACGTCACTCCACATCCCTTGCAACGGCCTCGCGAATCGAAAATCAAAACCTAACCGCACATCACATTCATAAAAAGAGGAACAAAAAAAACTGAAGATGAAAAACGACACATCCCGAAGCCGAAGGTTAAACGACAGTGCAATCTACCTTTCCTGGAAGCAGCAAAACAAGCGAGTACAAGAGCGAGTGAAGTGCCGAAGCCCACAACTGCATAAGAAGGAAACACTGCAACTGCACGCAACACAAGTTCGAATCACACGAAATATAGAAAGAGAACCTAACGTAACTTAACCTACCTTTGTGGTCGGTATGGGCAGGAGCCTCCGGGAGGGCCCAACCGCGGAAGTCATCGGACTGGTCGGGGGACGGAGGCGCCCAAGAGAGGGAGGCGGAGAGGGGGCGGCGAGGGAGGGAGGAGAGGGGGCGGAGGGAATGGGGAAGAGAAGGGATGGTGGTGGGAAGGAAGAGAACGAAGGAAGGGGAGGATGTTGCGAACCACATTTTGGTGGGAACGAAGAATTAGGGTTAGGGTGGGTATTAACTGATGAGGGAGATGCGATCGAGGGGGAAGTTTGCAACGGTGCGTTTGGGTGAAGGAAGAGTGAGAGTGGAAGAAGCAAGACGGAGCAACTAAAGAATGAACACGGTGGCGGTGGTAACCTACAACTGTCACACCGCCGCTAGCTAAACCCAATGGCCATGAACGACACTCTCACCTTTCAAAACTGCTAAGGCATATCTTTCTTGTCTTTTTTTCTATCAACAATTTTTCTTTTTTTCTTTTTTTCTTTTTTTATCAACAATTTTTCTTTTTTCTTTTTTTTTTTATTAGCCTTCTTTATTATTTAACCCTCCCACTTTACTTTCACTTCTGATGTTAAAGTAGAATCCATGCATATTGTGTAGATTGGAAATACTTTTATAATCAAGAACAAATGAAATTAATTATCTCAATTTCATTTATACATATCAATTTCATCTATACATATTGTCTTAAATTAAAATCTCTTGCTAATAGACCATTAAAGCATATTAATTATCTTATACTTAGAGCCGTCAAGATGGACCACAATTCGTGAGTCAATCTGGCCCAACACGGGTTCAGGCCTGATTAGGTTTAAAAAAATTGATTTTTTTTACGCGGATTAAATTTCAACCTGCTCATTTAAACCTGGCTCATGTAGGTTGAACATGTGGTGGGCCGGGTTGGCCCACCAACTCACCTACCTGCATCAATTGGGTCCTTGTATTATGAAAGTTTTCAATTTGGTCCCTGTTTTGGTAAAATTTGAGTCAATAAAGCCCTTGTCGTTAAATGCTATGGACGACATTAATTTTCTTGCAATGTGGCATGCTGAGGTGTCCTTTAATTACGATGTGGCATGGTATCAGAAGAGTCTTGTTGACCAGCTTTGACTGATTCATAACGTGATCAATGAAGACCTGCCACATGTCAACCCCTTTCCCACCCAAAATTAGGGTTTCAAATTGGGGAAAGGAGGAAAACTTGTGCCTCAGGGCCGCTATGAAGGGTAGATGACGCTCTATCGCAATTCGCCATGGAGATGCGTCTTTGATTCTGTTGTGGTTTTCTTGCAGGTGATAAAGATGAAGATGGTTGTGCGATGGTGGAGATCACTTTGTGCAAGAGGAGTCTCGCAGTACTCCGGCAGCAAGGTTGTTGTTGTGCGACCGCGGCTTGGGCGTTGATGACGGTGATGTGCGTTGAAGCTTGTTGTGGTGCGGCAGTATGCGCGTGGTTGCCGGCGCGAATCTGTGCGTGAAGGTGTGAGGAGAGTGCGATGCGCGAAGCTTGCTCGCGATTGGGTGTTGATGGAGAAGATGATGGCGATGGAGAACTGCCATGGTTGAGACGTTGTGGTGGCCGGATTTGGGGTTTTGTTCTTCTCTGCTTTTGGGCGTTGGTGGCGGTGAAGACTGGTGCCGCGATTATGATTGTGGCGGCTTCTGCAGAGATGTGAAGACGACAATGGTGGTCGGTGAGGGTCGATTTGGCGGCGCTGGATGGTGCGGCGGTGGTTGTCGGCACAGTGGTTGAAGGAAATTATTGAAGGAGAACGATGATACCTCGACATTTATTTTAAATATTTTTTAAACTTAAAATCAAATAAATTCACATCATTATGCCACGTGATTATTAAATGACACCTCAGCATGCCACATTGCAAGAAAATTAACGTCGTCCAGAGCAATTAACGGCAAGAACTTTATTGACTCAAATTTTACCAAAACAGGGACCCAATTGATGCAAATCCACATAAATAAGGACCTCCGAACTTATTAAACCTAAAAAAAAACAACTATTTTTTCTTAAATAAATATATATTAAAATCTCTTGATATTATATTAACCATTAGTGAACTTTGATAGCATGTATATAGTTTAAAATTCATCAATAATTTGTTATTATATAAAAACTTATTAGAAATAAAAAATAAAATAACATAATATAATATAAAGTATAAGGATTGCATGAGATCATAATAAAAATTATATTTCACGAAATATAGACAAATTATACTTATTTTTAAGGATGACAAAAATGGTCGAGCCTGCCAAAAAAAAAGATCAAGATGACCTTGTAGTATTCCGATTTAGGATGTCACATGTAAGTAAAATAACGTTATTTGATTAAGATAAATACAACTCAGATATCATCACAATATAGTGAAAACATTTAAAACTTTATTTCATTGTCATGAAATAAATAAAAACATGTGAAAATAATAATCAATCTCAATACAACTTGAAATATCGTACTAAAACTCCTCAACATAATTTATTTAAAAGAAATAACGTTTGAAAACCCCGAAAATAATTCTCCACTCACCTATCGATCTATACAGCATCAACATCATCAGCAATATCATTTGTAACATCATTTGTTTGTGTATACAATACAATGTGAAAATCATCACCACAAATGTAAGGTGAGCTAACAACATCAACATTCCAAAAACGCATATAATAATACAATTATTATAATACAATAATCTAATAAGGTATAAGTTCATTACATAATGCCATTTCACAACACAACATACATTGTTGATCAAAACTCTTATCCAGATAAACCATGTCACCACCACCAACCATTCGTTATATGTTGTTTTTTTAGTTCAGCACACACGACATGTTCATCAAAATTGGATCTACGCACCAATGTAGAACTTTTCTGTTCACCAAAATGGGACCCACGCATTAACATGGGTTTTGCCTATTCACCAAAATAAGGATCACACACTAACCGGGACTTCTCTATTCACCAAAATAGAGTCTGCACCAAAGCAAGGACTTTATCACATCACGACTTAATAGTACTTAAGACTACATACGATCCACCACCTCAACAACAATCAACACAACAACGTGCTTTATCAAACAACAGTAAAGAAAACAATTCATCTTTTCAAAAATATTAATATTTTTGAATTGCTAATCAATTACCAATAGAATGTAATCAATTACCAATTACATAAAAAATGGCGTTCGAAATTTTGAACTAATAATCCATTACAATCAAGTTGTAATCGATTATCATAATCTCTAATCGATTACAATATAATAGTTAAAATTCAAATTTGTGAAGAATATAACCAATGATACAATTCTAATTAATTAATTACAATAATGTATAATCGTTTACCATAACGACACAATTCTAATCAATTACAATAGTGTATAATTGTTTATCAATGTCTAAATTTTCTAAAACGTCCAATTTTTTTTGAAAACTTGCAACTCTTCCAAAGAGAGAAAAGGTTCAAAAATTTCACTATAAATATGAGTTCTCACTTCATAATAGATAAAGTTTTAAATTATAAAATATATTACTAATAAAAACTATTGGCTAAAACGGTAGCAAAATTACTGAAAATTCTTATAGGTTCTTTAACTTGTATTATCTACTGTTAAAGAGAATTTACTTTTATGAAAATTGATCTATTAGATGTTTTCTCTATGTGTAAAAGAAATTCAAACACCGAAGGGAATGATTCCTGAGGTGATTGGATTGGATGTTCATAATTTGTAAAGATTCACAAAAATAGTGAAAAATCTCAAGTAGATGACTTGAGAACTAGATGTAGACAAAAATTTAATCAAACCAGTATAAACTAAGTTTGCACTTCTTCTTTCTTCGCCTTTATATGTTTATTCTTTAAAGCATCTCAATAACAAGTTTAACTAATTTTTTTCTTATAGAAATTAAACAATAAAATTAGAAAGATAGAAAATTTTGTTAACTTAATTCACTCCCCTCTTAAGTTAATTTCAAATCTTAGATTTATTTAATAATTAATTTCTTTTAAAAATGATATATAAAATCAATTATCACATTAAGTATATGATAATTAAAACATTACGGCAATAAGAAGTTTGTTCCCATGAATACTCGTTTTTACTAAATTCAATGATTCAAAATTACTTTAGCAAAGTTAAAGTTTTAACACACGATGTTATTGTCTTTCACATATTCCATATTCTCCAACGATATAAAACTAATTTAAAATATATAAATAAATACAAATATTATCTTTTAAGTATGAAATTGAATTAGGTTTAAAGTTGATTTCTCAACAAATAATCGATTAAAAATATCGAAGTTTACAAAAATATCTCAAACCTATTTATTTACAAATGTGTCTCTAACAAATCCAAAAATTTAAACATTGGTGTGTAATGCAGTTTATTAAGATGAGAAAGTGGTAGTATCTGAGTACAAAAGTTTGGTGTGAATGGTTTGATACTTAGGTGAAACAGCAGCCAAAATAACAAAGGCACTGAGTAGGGCAAGAACCAAACCTAAAGCATTAACCACCATGGACTCAGTGCTGTGCTTGGAGACATTTCTCATTGTTTGTAAGAATGTTACCTTCTCTAACAAACCAGTTTCTGCTGTTGCTATTGCCAATGCATAGGTGTATAGACCAAGGAACACATGCCATGGTAACACCCTTATCCTTACCATGCGCCCTTCTCCTCGGTGCCAAAAGTTCAAGAACCCAATCACCCACTGTGTGTGAACAACAAATAATAAAACATCTATTATACATAACTACCAATTTAATTTTCATATATTTTAAATACTAATTATATATATTATAGATTTTATGACCACATCCTATTAATTTCTCAAGAGAAATTTTTAGAATAATAATTCATGTAATTCATTTAAAAATAAGATTAAATTAGAGTGAGTTGTAAGATTGAATTAAACTTAATCCACCGTTATACTATATAAAAAGAGAATTTTACAGAATTAATTTTATAAACTCATTTGAGGGATGAATAACTTGTAACTTTTTTTTTTCATTATCATCTAAGAATCTAACACTTTCATCAAATGGTGCAGACAAATTTATCTATTCTATTAGTTATACCATTGCAAGTCATTCCTTGCATAAAATAAAGTATTGATATATATCATTTAAAAGATCCACATTTGACCTAAAACTAATTCAATTAAGACTTTTCAATAAAAAATAAATCAAATAATATGTACTTCCATATTACCTTTCTATTTTTCTTTTTATAAAAAGTATCAGAAATGCATTTTGTATCTTTAAAATATAAAAAAAATACTCAATACTTGTTTGAACAAGTAAATAGGGGTATCAGCCAAGAAATTGAAAATAAAATATTTAGAATAATTAGATGGTAATATAGTCTTCCATGCATAATTATTACAAAAGTTAAACATGAGTGATTGATAGTAGTGTAACAAAATTTTATTAATTTAAATATTCAATGATTTGATAATGAAACCATGATGTGTGCGTGAATTTTTCCATTAAAAAGCAATAAAAACATAAAAATTGTTTTTGACAAACTTTTTTAAAAACATTAGAAAAATTGTTTGGATAAAGTTATTTTAAAAACACCTTTAAGAGAGAAAAACAAACAAAAAAAATTAAATTTGACTTCGACCTAATTTAATTTTTAAAGGTTATTTTCTATTAACTTTTTCAAAATTCATTTTTCAACTTATAGATAAACTAAATTTTAGTTTGTAGAAAAACTTATTTTACTTTTATATCTCTCTTTCCAAAGAGCTTATGCAGAATTTTCTTTCCAAAAGAATCCAAATCTTATATATAATATTTTAATATCGTGATTATATAATAAAGAAAAGTAGAAAGTGACATCTAAGTTGCTACAAAAGAGGAAAATTGAACCTTTTTCTTTTTCACTTTGCAATAGTAAAAGGTATTTCCCAGTAGTTTTTCTTTTTTACTTTTTAAATTTTATTTTACTGTATTAAATTATCTCAATTATTTCTTTTAATTATTACTCTTTGTTAATGTTTAGAAGAATTATTTTCCTATCAGCATCACTATTATTATTTGATGATAATTGAAAAATTCTATGCAAAAAAATAAAGAAACTAAACTCAACCAATTTAAACTATTTTAGTTTAACAAAAACCTACAAAATTAAACTATTCAAATATATTTAAATTTATTGAAAATTGTCGTACTCCTTGTCCAATCACAAGCAAAATTTTTAAAGATTGGTTTTATTATTCTATTATAATAAATTGGTACAAGAAGAAATTATAGAGGTGACAATAAAAGAAAAAAAAAAGAATTGCCTATACTTAGCAGCAAAACCCAATCACTTGTTATAAAAAATCAACATAAAGAAGAAAACCCACGTTGGAAATGTAAACAAATTGAAACTCATAATTGCTCGACAACGTTTTCCGACATATTCATAGGTGTGCATGTGTCCCCTTCCCTAAGATTATAATAATTCACTATCCTGCAGTGCTTCAACCTTACCACCCTCAAAGAGGAGCCATTATTTCCTAACTTTTAAATTTTTATAAGATAGTAGATTTACATGACAACAAAATAAAAATAAATAAAATAGTGATTATTACTCTTGAAGTCTGTATATCTAAATACGAATTATTTAACTTTTATAATGCATAACCTTATTTAACTCTTGAAGTTTGATATATTAAAGAGGTTTGCAGTTATTACTTTTTATCATCAAATTCCAATGGAGTTTTATTTTCAAATTACAATAAAGTAAAAAATAAGATACCATTTCACAGCTAAAGAAACATTTTCTCAAATTTAACGATTTTATTTTATTGCCCGTGAATTATCCTCGGATGAATTTATTTTACCGAAAAGGAAAACATAAAATGCAAAGTTATCTTCTTTGATTTTACTAAAAACTTTTTAGAAACACAACCTTCCATATTTGGCAAAAGAAAAAATATTATTAGATACATCTAATTTTTTTAAGTTTATTTGATACTATTTTTTATTCTTTTTTTTATTTTATAATTATTTTATTTTTATATTCTATGTTAAATATATATAAAAATGTGTTATAATATGTTAATCTTGACGAAAGCACTCAAACTGAATCGCAACGTCTCTTACTTTCTTCTGAAATGACTCAAAAGAGAGTAGGACCACAATGCCATTTATTGTCAACCACCACCTATGTTATCACCTACTTAGTGCCAAGGATAACAGCATTTAAAAATTATCCAAACAAAAAAAAATTGTTAAAAGTTTTAAACTAAACTAAAAGGTTGATTTCATAATGTTTAACGTTCTTCCTTTAGATTACTGAAACAAGACAATATATATGAGAATAACATTTGCAATAATATGTAAGAAATGTTGAAAGAGGAAGTAGTAAATGCAAATATGCAAATACCTGGGCTGCAAAGAGGGAAACGCAAACCAAACCCATCCATGAATGGAGGCTAAAGAAATTAGCAACAATCCCATCTTTTCCCTGAAACCTTGTCCAAATCCCAAAGATCCCACAAGCCAAAGCCACCCCTTGAAGCCACAAATGCACCAATTTCTTGAACCCTCTTGATCCAGGTAACCACCTGTGAACCAAAATTGCTGCATACCAAAACCCACAAACCAGCAAAAGCTAAGCCAAGGCAGCTTCTTCTTTTGAGGTGAAAAGTAACAGAAATTGGAAATAAAATTATAAGAAAATGTGTACCTTCTCCACTTAGCAGAATGAAGCCGATGACCATGAGGAGAGGGTGAAGAACCTACAAAGAGAGAAAAAGGAAGTTGAGTAGGTTTTTTGGAAGTGTTGATGAAGGAAGAAAGAAGAAGTGTACTGCATAGAGGAGGTCTTGTTGGGAGAGTGAAGGAGTGAGGAAGCTAGATTTGAAGGCAAGGGCCCAGATGAGTACAAGCACTGCCACTGCAAGACCTGCAACTCTAGCCAAGAAGAGGAGAGCAAGGAGTGAGGGAGAATACACACTGCCCATATCAACTCACACTCGCTCTTGCCGACAGTACACCTTTTTCATTTTTAAAACTTCATTTTAGGTATCACTGCACCAACACTTCCAAAACTATTTCTACCACTGAAAACAAATGTAAGAGATGTAATTAATTTTCATATACTTAAATAATTTTATATTTTTAATGTATATGTTACTTTTTTATTTTTTTTATTATTTAAGATTTTAGCTAATATTTGTCATTAAAGTATTTTTTTTGTTTTAAATAAGAATATGTTGAATAATACGAAACTTTCCATATAAGTACTGTTGTAAACCTATTAGAGGAGAAAAAAAAAATTAAATGGATGTATGTAAGTTAATAATGTATATATATATATATATATATATATATATATATATATATATATATATATATATATATATATATACTCACGTGTGTGTGTAAAATATGTTTAAGGAATAAATAAGGTGTTATAATTTTTTTTCTTCTAAAGTGAATATATAGAATTGCATTAAAAGTAAAATAGGACGTCACAACTTTGACTCATTTCCTACCTACTGAATAGTGACATAAGGGTTTCTGGAGTTGGAGAACTCGGTATATCAAACTTCTAAGGTGGAACAACAATTAAAGAGAACATGGGTATGGATTTAAGACCATATTTTTTATTTAATTTTAAAATTTTAGTAGAATAATTATACCGAAATGATTGATTTGAATAAGATTTCTGATGATTAATTTATCGAGTTTGAGAATTAAAGAGATTTAAAATGTGAGTTTAGTTACATAAATTATATTAGACAATGTAATATTTGTTGATGTAGCTGAAATTAAAGTTTAAATTACAATTTTAAAAAAAAAAGGACTATAATGTAAATTGATAAAATTTTGGATTTCTCTATAATTTTGAAAAATTAAGAAGGATGTAAATGAAATTTAAGAAATAATCCAGCTGATATTTTAAAGATAATTAATTAAATATAGAAATATCAATAAAAAAATCTTTTAAATATTTTTATAATTATCTAAGTTTTTTTAATTATTTGGAAGATATAAGATAAAAAATCTTATCAAAATAATATTCAAAATCCAAGCCCAATCAAGCTCTATATAAAGAGACATAGGGGAGGCATAAATCATAACTCATTCATTCATTCATACTCTTCCATTGGAAACAAGCATCAACCACTCCTCTCACTTTTATTTTACCATGTATTTTACTCCATTCATGGAGGGCTAAGCTTGTAGAGCTATTCTTCTATAATTTCATTATGGATTCTGAGGTTAAGTTGAATTAATGTATTTGTTTCTTTTAGTTATTAATTTGAGTTATTTTTCTTCTATGTCTTTCATCTCTCAATCATATTAAAAGCAATGATTTTATGATTTTTTTCATCATAAGGTGTTTGAATCTACATGCATATTAATCATATGAGTTCAAAGGTTTCTAGGTTTGATTGAGAATTTACTTTGATTGAATTTAGGAACTTTCATATGATTAAATGAGTTTTTGCTACTAATTAAGAATGTATTTTGATTGATGGTAAGAATTTCAACTATAATTAATTGAGAATTTACTTTGATTAATTAGCTTTTAATTTGGTAAGGGGATTTAAGAATAGAGATGATTAAACAGAATAGGATTTAATTGAGAATGTACTTTGGTTGAATTCATTGTGAATAATTTAGAAAGATCTTGCATTTGATTGAGAATCTACTTTGGTTGATTGTATGATCGCCCTCAAGTTAATTGAGAATATACTTTAATTAATTTGAAACTCGAACAATAACCGATTAAATAATGATCTGTGGATAACTGATGATGAATTTATATTGGAAAAACAGTGGAATTATCCTATTTCATTATAATTGTTTCTATGTTTTCTACTTGTTCTTCACTTACACTCGAACATTCTTCAAACATCAATTCCATTAACATCACTTTTATTCTTGAGCATTGCATATCATTCATAAGAGTCAAACATTGAAAAACAATTTCGTATTCGTTGGGAGACGACTCAGGGTTGCTTTAACCTTATCTACTTTCTTGACTACTAACTTGGCAATACTCAAGTTGCCTTAGTATTAATTTGATAGCTTCAACGACATCGTATCAAATTTGGCATTGTTGCCATGGAATACTGTTAGTATTTTGAATATACTCTGGTTAGAAAAGACTTGGTTTTTAAGTTTTCCATTGTAATGCACCTCTCTTTTTTGGGAGTAGACCCAAAGAAAGTCTTACTTATTTCTTATTTGAAATCTTTCTCTAAAGCAAGAACAAAAGAACAAAAGAAAGAAAAAGAAGTCAAGAACAAAGAAATAAAGATTTTACGTGAGTTGTTAAATGCCTGACCTTGAAATTAGTTTAAACAATAAGTTCTTTTCAAGTGCTCTTTAGTACTTACGAAATATTTGTTGTAGCATTTTAATAAAACTTCATTTTTTATGGAAAGTCGTTTAAGATAGGAAGGTCTTATATTAAGAATAAAATTGCAATTGTATGTTTTGTAAGAGAAGCATTTAGAGAAAATAAGACAGTAAATGCATAGTTATTCTTATACTGGTTCACTCCAATTGAGCTATGTCCAGTCTCCTCTAACACCTTAGAGGACTCCACTATAATCTTCAACAAGATTATAACTGAGTATTTTCACCACTTATGGTATCCCTAGACACTCTTGGTATCCACCTGATACACCGTCTAGTTAAGTTTCACCCATTCCTGATTTCCACTAGACAATCCTAGTATCAACCTGATACGCTGCCTAGTAATCCTTAACTCACTTGAGTTAATCAATAAGTGTTTGGATTTTCTTCAGAATGTGCAATCAATCAGATTATTTACAAGTCTTACATGATTACTCTCACAGAGAGGATATATGTTCAATACAATACAATCTATAGACTCGCTAAGTGTTTTTCTCTTTTCTCTCTTGTTACAATAGTAAGCTTATATTACAATGAAGCTTGAGAGTGTTTCTAAACTTGAGATTTTTCTCTTCTAAGATATTCTCTTACCTGACGTTAATGAAGGTTCACAAGGACTCTTCTTTCTTTTGCCTGACGTTAATGAGTGCTAGGAAGGTAAGATAATGGTGCCCGTTAGTGGTTAATTGCATTGTGGAGGTTGACGTTGAGGCATGAAAGCAATCAATTGAGTAGGGAGGTAGGCGGGTGAACCACTCTAGAGTTGCCTCTCTCAAAGTTATCAAGAATGCCTTGCACGTGATAACATCGTTAGTCAAGTAGAGACTTACTTGAGTGATGTACATGACAACATGCTCATTAAGGTCAATGTTTTCATCACACGGTCTAGGGTGGGGGCCTTCCACTGCTTCGGGAGTGAGGCTTCTGTGATGCCATTAATGAAGTGGTATCGACAAGCACCTCTTGTCGCTAAGGAGGCCTTAGTTGCTCCTAGAGTCTAATGATCACTTCCCCTTCTTTTTCCTTGATTATGCATTGGTGCGAAATGTATTGAGACTTCAAGTCTTCAATCTTAAGAATACTCGTCTTCTCCAAACTAAATAAGGGTTATGTTTGTAAAAAACACTCTAATGTTTAAATCAACCAATTATATCAACTATCAATAAATATAATAATTAATAAACGT
This sequence comes from Vigna reflexopilosa, assembly GCA_027742785.1. Lineage (NCBI taxonomy): Eukaryota > Viridiplantae > Streptophyta > Magnoliopsida > Fabales > Fabaceae > Vigna > Vigna reflexopilosa. The sequence goes on along the minus strand of CM050930.1, from coordinate 28,804,349 downwards.
AAATTATATATCTTATAAAATATACTATTTATATTACTCTTATAGACCGTTAGGGAAATAGACCTAGGCCACGTGATTCAATAACTTTTTAATCTTGGAGTTAATTATGAATTATTATGAATACCAATCACTTAACATAACGTCTGATACATGCTGGAACATATGGACTTAACTGACACACATCTATTCGGTCAGAAAAAAAATTAAATTGTAATGGAATTTTTTGTATTGATTGAATTAAAAGGCAGAAACATGACAAAAGCATTAACTGAGAGAAGGTACAGACATGCAGAAATTAAATTACTAAGAAACAAGGCAAAATTTCGGAAAATTTTTCTTGCTGAGCACACTTCATTTTTTTATACTCTGGATAGCATATTATTCATAAATTTTACCTGTATATTTGTGGCATAGGTCAGAATTAGATTTTCGGATAGTCTAATTCTGACCTCCATTGTTGACGTGGATGACCAGAAAGTCAGTTAGAATTCGAATATTGGAAAATCGAATTGAGTTGGATTTTTTGTTTTGTTATTGGAATTATTTTAAAATAAAGATGAAAAATTAAATTTAAAAATAAACCGAGGTGAGGAAAAATTATTGTAGCAATATTTTTTAGTTGTTGTAATTTTTTGTAAAAAAAAAATTAGAAAATGCATATTTATTTGGTTAAATAAATTTAGTTAATAATAATTATGAGGTTGAATGTTCAAAAATTAAAAATAAGTAATTACTTTATTGTATTTATTCATAAATTTTTGGTTTTTAAAATAAGCTAATAATATATGTGTAGTAAAATAAGAATAAAACATAAGATGATTTAAGAGATTTGATTTGAATTAAACATGAGAAATCTATATTTATATAGTTAAAATAATGGCTTAAACCATCCATTGGTCCTCATATTTGTGTGCAAATCTCAGTTTGATATTCAAGTTTTGAACTGTCTCAATTGGGTCATAATTTTTGTAAAAATGCACACATTTTACCCTAACCGTTAAGTTGTTTCAAACGACGTTAATTGATGTTGGGATGAATTTTTTATTTTAGACTTAATCCCTCCTTTGGTCCTTATGTTTGTGTGAAAATCTCAGTTCGGTCCTCAAGTTTTTCCTCAAGTCCTTATGAAATGCAAACATTTTACAACATTTTACCCCAACCGTTAAGTGTATTGAGACGGCGTTAACTTTAAACTGAGCTGTAATTTTTTTTTACTGAGTTGTAATTTTTTTTTTATGTTTTAAAATCATTAAATCCACGTGGCTATGGTCTTTCTTTTTCCTTCCAATCAATGATCACGGTTCACTCATTCCTCCACCCTCAAACCCTTAAACCCCCCGACTCACACATTTTCTCCCTCTCAAACTAAAAAATGTCATTGTTGTCGACAGTTCAAAAATTATGACCCAATTGAGACAGTTCAAAACTTGAGGACCGAACTGAGATTTTCACACAAACATAAGGACCAAGGGAGAGATTAAGCCTAAAATAAAAAATTCATCCCAGCATCAATTAACCCCATTTGAGACAACTTAACGGTTAGGGTAAAATGTGTGCATTTTTACAAAAATTATGACCCAATTGAGAGAGTTCAAAACTTGAGGACCAAACTGAGATTTGCACACAAATATGAGGACCAATGGAGGGTTTAAGCCTAAAATAATTTATAAAGAACAAATTTGTAATAACTTTATGAAGAATAAGATAATTAGTTTTATTTATTGTAAATAAGAAATATGAACATTTTTATTATTTTGTTTTTATTTAAATATTTAAATGCAAAAGTATAATTTTTAAGAATTTATAGTTTTTGTATTAATTATTTAAATGTGAAGATGTATATAGAATGTAAAACATATTTGGAAGAAATAAAGTCGTAGTACATAATGAAAATTGATTTAAATACTAAAAAAACATGATTTTTTTTTCATTCTTATGTATCATATTGGTATTATATTGATATTGTTATTTAGAGTGTTATAGTATGTCAAGACTCTTATTTGAATCATATCAAATCTGGAGGTGAGTAAATTGTATATGTTTGAGATCATCTCGACTAACACATGAAAGAATGTATCATGTTTATATGACATCATGTTTACCTATAATGCTAAGATTAATGGTTCACATATGATCGAGAGCATCTTGGCCACATCACATTTTGGGATTATCTCGAGCACCTTTGAATGCATACTTGATATCATTCTATCTTATTTATACAAATTAATTATGGTCATTATTTGATCTAAGTCCAATAAGGTAATATCCTATAAACCTAATATAAACAACATTGTTCAGAAGGTATGATGTGAATACAGCTAATGATGGTGACGTGTCACTTTTTGCAGTTTTTAAGTAATTGGTTTATTTAAATAATGTTCATTACACTAACAATACACAACTCCTACCAACAATTGCATCCTTTTATTCAAAACTTTCACTGAATTCTCCATATCATAAATCTTCTTCCTTTGTCTGACAATTGTAGCATCGCTTTCATCAATGTTTTCTTCGGAGCACTACTTGAAATAGTTATAAGACATGACATTAGAAGATATAGTCTATTATTCATCAAAAAAGCCTAAAAGTCAATGATAATTACAAACACATAAGTCCAATAAAAATAACAAAAAATGATATTATTCATAAAACCTTGCAGTGATGACATCCTTGAAATTTTCTGCTAGCATTCTTTGAAGTTTTTGTCATTTTGATTACTGTCATGTCACCACAATTACATATGGAGATTATTCCAGCTCCCCTTGAACCACTACCATGTGATGAATGAGAAATTCATTGGTCCCAACTATTCAAACAGGACAAACAACATTGTAAAGAAATCATACCTCTATAATCACCCACCATGACTTCTCTTAAGAGAAGGACTTTCCTTAGGAAAACAATTCCACAAAACAACGAAAAACCCATGCTTTCTTCCCTCTTCAGAAACAAAACCCTAATCCTCAAACAACAACTCAAATACCTTTCACCACCGATACCACTTTTAATTATCACGTATCTACATTAATCTTCGTTTAAATTGTCACTTATATGAAAAAATTACACTTTATTTACTCATAACTCACGTGAACATGGTATTGTTAATGATTTAGATATCATCATAAAAATATCAAATTAAATAAAAATTATAAAAATTATAATATTTTAAATATATAAAAAAATTGAGAACCACTTTAAATAAATAACTGAAAAACATAAGATATTTTTTATCCGACTGACATCAGGATATCTGCATAACGCTATTTCATACTTTATTCCATTTACATGAAATAAAGAAAAATCATCGCAGTGTAGTGTCCGCTGTCATCATTAACATCAAAATATTAGCTAAACGGATAATGATACTTAGACAACAATTTTTTGACAATATTTGAACATCATCTACGTGTCATACTGTGATTGGTTCATGATAGTGTTTATGATTATTATTATTGATTGTGGAGTAATTTTGGACCAATCACAAAATAACACGTAAATAATATTCAAATCTTGTAAAAAAAAAATGTTATCAAAATATCATTATCCTACTAAACAAAAAAGAAAACATGCCACCTGTAGGTTATAGAAACCTTGCATGATACAAAAGGTCCCTGACATGTGATGATGCAACATAACAATCATGATTGCAATCATATTTTTATTATAATTAATACCTTACAAAACAAAACTTTTATCAAAGTTTAATAGTGAACAAGTCAAACTAAGGCACGACCAACTATTATTTCTAACCTAAAACTTTTACATTATTTGCTTTTAAATAAAAAGTTTAGTTTACATATAAAATTTAAAAAACAAAATTATAAAACAAAAATGAAAATCATTATTTAGTTTACACTTTTTTTATGGAGTAAGAAGATTTGGAAAGGAAGTTGAAACTAATTCGATTATATAAAAATATTATTGATTAGCATTTAATATAATTAATTCTTTTTTAATATAACTTATATGAAAATTAAAATACTAAATTAACAAATAAAATAAAATAAACTAATTTAAATTTATTAGTATGATTTTTATTAAAAAAACATCTTCGTAGATTATTTAAAAAGTACAGAGTAATATAGTAAAAATGTTTAAATTCCTCTAAATCCTTCTTAATGTATCGAGAGTGGATGACAATTTCATAAATCTTTCTGTGCTATTATTTTCAAATCAGGTCATACAAACGTGAAATATTTCTTAATTTCTTCTTTCTAAAGTATTACATAGCATCAGAGTTGCTTACTTCTTACTCACTACCTATTGTAAGTTGGATTTTTCTGATGTCTTGTGCTTCTGGCTTTAACTTTTGGACTTTAATTTAGACTATTGCATACACATACCAAGAAGAAGATATCACTTAAAATGATTGGTTACAGAGTCAAGAACTTCAAACAAAATGAAACTTTCTGGTCAAACTCTGATTTAAAGCATGACAAGTGTAAATGTGATGGACATGGTGTCACTAATGAAATATTCAAAATAATTATTCTGTCGCACCGCATATTTTATAAAGGTAAAAAATCAGAAGTTTAGTAGTCAAATATAGATATACACTACTTTGTTATAATATAAGGTTGTGAAATTAAAAAATTTACGGGAGATTTTTTAAATTCTGATAGTAAATTCGTAAGAGTTTTATATAAAAATATTTTAAAATATTTATAAATAATATAATAATTTAATATTTACAATATTATAAATAATGTTTTTATTTTTTATAATATTATTATAATTATTAGTTTATCATATTATATATATTTAAATATTTTTCAATATTATTATTCTTTTATCATAATTTTAATTAAATATAGTTCCTAATTCATATAAAAGAACAAGCTGTTGAACTTAATATTAGCTCAAAAATTCAACATAGTAAAGAGAAACCCAATTATGCAAAATAATAAGTGGCATAAGAAGACTAAGTTTTACTTTAATATTAAATATTTACATGTTAAAATAAAAAACATAAACACTGAAAATGGAATCTCAAAGAGTGGAGTGAATTTCATTTCTTTAATAAAAAGATTTAATTTCTTTAACAAAAGCACAATTAGGGGTTATTTTGTAAAATTAAAATAAAAAACTTCACTCCAAAATCAAAGCTCGAAGGAAGAGAGATTAGAGACGACAACGAACACGATAACAAGGGCGAACTAGGTAAATAGAGCGTCATGGTACCATTTCTCTTAAAAATCACATTAGCACTTAATATGATTATATTAAGTTCTTTCGATTTGATCTCTTAAAAAAAACATTATATCTAAAAGGAAAATGAAACACTATTTATCCATTTGCATATGAATTGTTATAGATTTAATATAAATTATAAATAAAATAAATTTACAAATTAATTTTATTGATTTGAATTAATATGTAATTCTATTCTTGAAATATGTCTTAACATAAAAAATATATTAAATATTTTATACTAATAAAAAATAAAACAAATTTATCATACATAGTATAAATTTGACCTTAGTTATAATTAAATTAGATTTAAAGCATACATTTTAATATAAAATTCTACCAAACCTGAACCAAATGGTGTGATTTAGTAAGATGCATAGGTCATCTACTAGCATATGCTTTCTTGCTATGTAACAACAATGCAAAATATTCAACAAATAGTTATTTAAAAGAATGTTTCTAGGTTAATTTTATGAAGCAAATGACAGGATTACTTGGCTTCATCACAAGTCACAATCACAATCTGAGTTTCTCAAGCAATGTTTAGAGATAATTACTAAGAACATTACGTGTTGGGTTTGGGTATTATAATTGATCATATCACTTCTTTTGGCTGTAACCCAATCATAATCATTCAAACAGTTTATAAATTACTTGTGCCGCTAGCAGTTTGGCATGTTTTGTTATAACAGTATACGAAATTGGGACAAAAAAGAAATGAAGATAAGTTCAATTCCTCCAGTAAAAATTAACAAAAAGTGAATTTTAAATCTAACTCAATTCAATTTATAAAATGAGGTTTGCACCCACTTTTATATATATATATATATATATATATATATATATTTTAAATTAGACTTATTTCTAGTCGATATAGGAATTTCAATATTTCCCTTCAAGTTGAAGTATATATATCTCCAGCGTGAGACTAGACATTAATTAGTGGTCCGACCCGATAATGGGTGAAACAATATATCAACAAATAATAAATATAACTAGAATATGATACCATGTTAAGAATAAAACTTTAAATTTAACTCAATTCCACGTAACCGACCTTGATAAGTTCAATTCTCCCATAAAAATGGTCTTAATGTAAATCCAAACAAAGATTCTTTTGTAATTCTCAATAACTCGCAAATTGAGCATCTTCATTTCCTTTGAACAGATATATAAGGACAAGAAGAATCCCTCTAGACCAATGACAAAGGGATCCTCTTGTTATTTTAGCATTGCAATTGTCAAAACCAACCACTACTGTATTATATATATATATATAAAAGCCTTTTGTAGGCAAAACCATAAAGGGTAATAAACTCTGCATAAAACTATTTGCAATAAGAATGGTGGGAGGCATGAAGATGGAGTTTTCTTGCAAGGACTTGAAGGTGGGAAAATGTGAGGGAGAAAAAGTAGTAGATGGGGAAACCATGCCCTTGGTGCTAGAACCTCCTGCACCTAGCAAGAGTGACTTGAAATCCTTGCTCTTGGCTCTGGAGAACAACAAAGACTGGTTTGAGCAAATGATAATCAAGAACAGTGCTGTTCTCCTCAGAGGTTTTGATGTCAGAAATGCTGAGGACTTCAATGAAATCGTAGAAACATTTGGGTGGGAAGACATTCGTTATGTTGGACCAGCACCTCGTACACATATCTACAAAAGGGTGTGGACTGCAAATGAAGGACCTCTCTCAGAGTTCATATACTATCACCATGAAATGGTTCTGGTAAGTCAACTACACATTCACATTAGCACCATCATGTGTCATGCACTTAACCAGTTTCTTGATATCAATATCATATAATCATTTCTGATAAGCACTTTCAAACAGATTTCATGTATTTTTGTTTGCAACTCTAATTTCTGTTGCACTAGGAAGTTCCAACTAAAAAATCTGAGATCTTGTTTGACCCAATGATTTTCATCAGTTAATCTGATAATCAATCTGTTTGACCAGGTAGAAACAAAGGTTGTATAGACATAAAATTATGTTTATAAATAATATCACTAGTATACAATGTTTGACAATATTCTCTGCATATTCTTCTTTTCCTGATATTAAAATATTTTGCTTAACTCATCCTTCGTACGTTTGCACACACTATGATTGGAGCGGAAAGTGATGATGTGATGAGAAACTAGCAGTCTGGTTATTTAATAAAAATATTTGAACTGGTATTGTATCCTTGAACAGCAAATGTCAATATCTATTTTTAGTTCATCTATTACATCATGTAGGAACTTCCATGTTTTTCCTAAATGATCAACACTATAATCTCAATGAAAAAAATGGTAATAAAATTTGTGATTTGATTTCCAGATCAAGGAATATCCCAAGAAAGTGATACTCTTTTGTGAGATACCTCCTCCTGAAGGGGGAGAGACCCCTTTTGTTCCAAGCTTCAAAGTGACAGAAAGGATGATGAAAGAGTTCCCAGAAGAGGTGAAGGAGATGGAGGAGAAGGGTTTGAAGTATTCATTTACAGCTCGTAGTACTCAGAATGATAACTCCTCCATGAGAGGTAGAGGTTGGGAAGATGCCTTTGGGACCTCAGATCGCAAAGTAGCTGAGGAAAGGTGTGTTCTTCCTTCAAAATGCCAACACAGAATATGAACTAGTTTTGTACATGCATGCATGCAAGGTCTAAGACTATTTGATCCCTTTCAATCTACACCTGTGATACATTAATAACATGTTGCATAAAGATTGGTTCATTCTGTAACATAATGGATAAATGAATAAGCTGCAATACTAATGGCCATGCTGTCAACTATGAATGTAAAAACTTAAACACAGAATCCAATGAAAGTATCTATTTGGCTGATTGAACCTTACTTACAAGATTTGATTGAAAAACTGTTGCAGAGCAAAAGCTCTAGGAATGGAGATGGAGTGGCTTCCAAATGGGGGGGTGAAGACAATACTTGGACCAAGAAATTTAACAAAGGTATTTGAAGGAAGGAAGGGAAGAAAAATGTGGTTTAACACATTGGTAGGGATGTATGGGAAGGAGCTTAGCTCAGCAATGATGGCTGATGGAACAGAGATTCCAGAACATGTAGTAAAAAGATGTGAAGAAATCATTGAAGATGAGAGCATACAGTTCAAGTGGGAGAAAGGGGATGTTCTCTTCTTTGATAACTATGCTTTGCTTCATGGTAGAAGGCCTTCCCTTCCTCCAAGGAAAGTTCTTGTTGCCACATGCAAGTAATTGGATATTATAGTATTCAAATTATATGCTAAGAGAGAAAGGGTAAGGAGGATAAAACCTATGAATAAGTTTGTCATTTCATCAATATGTGACAAGTAAAAAGCAGTGTATGCATCATTTCTTGAATAATTAGTTCTCTGCAGAACCTACTTATAAAGCACCACCAAACCAAATAATATGTGAGTATTAAGTTGTATACAAAATTGTTAGAATATGTTTGCATGATTATATATATATATATATATATATATATATCAATAACGAGAAATGAAAAATATCACACTTTTTCATTTATTTTCAAATACTTTATATTATTGATTATGCTGTAGCTAAAGTCTCAAGGGGATTCCTATATATTTTGTGTTTCTTGCCATATCGTAACAGGATAATTATAATTTCGCAATTTTCTTAGTAATAGGATCCGTTAGTTATCTTACTTGCTTTCCAAGAAATTGTGTATTTTTTATCAAGTGATCTGATTTATTACTATTTTTTTTTTCAAGTGGCCACATGTTCATAAGAAGATTTAGTGGTTCTCAAAATCCTAGACTTTATTTACCATTTACAATACTCTTTGAACTAATTTGGTTAATGTTGTCCTTATATAATATCTTAACTAATAATTACAATACTTTCAACTAATTTGGTTAATGGCGTCTTTATACAATATCGATTTATGTCACAAGTAGAAGTAGCATAAGGACAATTCAAAAAAGAAACTTGGAGGAGAATAATTCTTTTAGAAAGAATGGACAAGTGTCAAGTAATCCTATGATTATGAGCAACCGAAAAAGTGCAAGGATGAGGATGACCCGCTTCACATGAAAGATTGTGTGAGGTTGAAATTAGTTATATAATATTTGAGTGGGAAAAGGGAAAAAAGGGAGCATTGTTGCATTTTGTTTTCTCCTTTTCTTTTTGTAGTTGCTATTGTTGTATAGTAATCTTCATTCTTTATTGTAATGGAACTCTCAATTCAAAAATACATTAAGAGAATTATCCATACTATTCATTTGCCTATTCAATCATTATTCATTTTTTTTATCTCCATCATTACATTGGTGCTTTCATTCTTGACTTTTCCTTCATGGCTAAAAATACTCGATTGAAAGAGTTGTCGTCATGTCAAACACATTTTAGAGTTAATGGAATCTCGACACATGGAGTACTCTACTTGTTTTGAGAGCCTTGAAACTGGAGTTACGTCATTACATGTAGTGGGTGTGTAATGTTTTAATGGTTCAAATGTGTTGGATTGAATTCTTTGGGTAGAACAATTTTTCACGTTTTACAATACTCTAGAGGAGCAATGTCTTACCATTGATGCAATTCATATGGGGAATATGTGATTCCTTGGTTCCAAATGATAGCTAAGACCACTCCCTTTCAATCTTGGATTGGTTTCACGAGATCCTTGCAATTGGAGTTTGGCCCCTCCCCTTTTAAGTGCCCTCGTTCTACCCTTTTTAAAATGATGCAAACGGGACCAGTTCAGGATTATTAGCGAGAATTTACAGCTTTGGCCAATCGTGTTTAGGATTTTACTCTTTATAGTACCAAGGCTTGTATATACACACACCTTTGAGCTTAAAACAGAATTATTCACCCTTATCACGAGGAAAGGATGAGAAATTAGGTGTGATAGTGAACTTGAGAAAGAGAAAGGAAGGTTGAACAGATTTTGATGTAATGGACCTGAATTGGAAAGAGAAAAAGAAAAAGGAAATAGGCTCTAAGTAAGCACCAAAGAAGAAGAAAATGAAAGAGTAAAATTGTAAACAATGTGCACGAATAAGGATTTGAAAAAAGGTCAAATAGGCAAAACGAAAATATGTCAAAGACCTTCAAAGGTTAAAACGAAAGTTAAGAAGTCATTGTGCTACTAATTGATCATATTTTCCTATGTAGACCTAAAAATCGGTAAAACCGAGAAAAATAGTAAAGTGCATCTAGAGGTCGAATTTCAAGCTGATTTTTTCCAGTCCACTATATAACAACATAAGTATTCTTCCCTCCAATTTTCATTCAATCCGCTCAAGGAAATTAATTTTTATGACTTTTAAAGAAAACATTTAAACTTCTAAAATTTTAAACTCTTCAACATAGGTTAATTTTACAACCAAACCTTCACAACACCATTTTCGGTCCATTTGAAGTGTTTTCCAACCCATAAGTCTAAAAAATAATGACTTTGAAATTTTCACAAATCTTGGTCCCAAACACCAAGCACCAACTTAGTCAAGTCCCACCACCAAACTTAGTTAGCTTGAAAACCAACCAACAAGACAAATTTCTTGCACCAAGATTTTGACAATTGTCATTTAGAGACATAAAGAGTGCATTCCAACCCCTAAGTCCCAAAAACTATGACTTCGAAAATTTTCCACATCTTAGCACCAAGCACCAACCTAGTCAAGTCTCACCACTAAACTTGATTAGCTTGAAAACCAACCAACAAGACAAATTTCTAATTACACCAAGATTTTGGCAGTAGTCATTTGGAGACATAAAGAGTGCATTCTATCTCTTATGTCCCAAAAATCGTGACTTTGAAAATGTTCCAAATCTTGACACCAAGCACGAACCTAGCCAAGTTCCACCACCAAATTTGGCTAGCTTGAAAACCAATCAACAAGACAAATTTCTTGCACCAATATTTTGACAGTAGTCATTTAAGACATAAAGAGTACATTCCAGCCCTTAAGTCTAAAAAAGCATGACTTTGAAAATTTCCCAAATCTTGACACAAAGCACCAACCTAGCCAACTCCTATCACCAAACTTGGTTAGCTTGAAAACCAACCAACAAGACAAATTTCTTGTACCAAGATTTTACAATAGTCATTTAGGGACATAAAGAGTTCATTTCAGCCCCTAACTCTCAAAAACCATGACTTTGAAAATTTTCCAAATCTAGACACAAGAAAGTTTCCAATGGCGGCGTCGTTGCTGGCAGCAACTGTAGACGGTGTTGTCGTCGACAACAGCGATAAGTACAGTGGTAGAAGCGACAGATTTTTTTTTCCTAGAAAAAAACTTAAGGCTCTAAATACCATGCTCAATATAGTAAAACTATGTATAAGATTAATCCCCTTTATGTTGGATATACACATAGGGTACTCTATTTATAATAGAAAAAATATGGGTTAAGTGCAAAATATAAATAAAGAATAATAATAAACTAAAGATAAAAGATAAATATAAAATAAAGATAATATATCTAACACTCCCTCTCATGTTAGTATATACTAATTGTATGTACTAAACATTAATGGATAGTCTGATGACGAGTAGAACAATATGCCCAAAATACAAAAATATTTTGATAGCAGGTAGCACAATAGGCCGAACAAAGAAGAAATCTCGCTAGAATAGGCCTTAACGCATGACTCTGATACCATGTTAAAAATGGATTAAGCCTAACTTAATCCCACAAAATTGGCTTGTAAGATGAAGCTTGTACCCACTTATATACTATGAAATAATGTAAAATTTTCAATACTATTCATTAGTGATACATTTATTGGATCATTTACGCACATATTAAACATAGGACTTAAAATACTTATTAAAAGAATGGACGAAGAGAGAGAGAGAGAAATAAAGGAGAGAAAAATGATAGAGGATGAAACAAGGAATACGAAATGAGAAAACAATAGGAAAGAAGAAAAAAACAACTTTTTCTAAAGTTTTCTTCATATTTTTTTTCTTAAAGAAGCTAATTTTTCTTTTGTTTTAAAAAATAAGATGTTTAACATTTTATTAGTTTTTCAGAGAAGGGTATTTAATTTAGTTTATTCTTTTTAAGGTGCAGAGTCCTTTAAGGTCTTGTTCACTTAAGTGGATTTGAGGGAGAGTAATTGAAAGGATTTAAATGTAATTTTTGTTATTGTTTATTTGAATAGATTTGGAGGTAAGTAAGTATAGATTTAGAAGTAAAATTTGTGAGAATTAGTGTAAGATTTAATTTATGTGACAGATTAAAAGAATTTACTTCCAAATTCACTCTCACTTACCTTCAAATCTATTAAAAAAATAACAAAAGAATTTATCATCAAATCCTCTCAATTAACCCCAATGAACAAGGCTTAAAAGTTGTTTAAATACACATTTATAGGATAAAGTACGAGTAAGTTATAGGTATTTAATACCAATGTCTAAATCTATAATCAGATTTTTAGAGAGATGGTGAGGCATTATTTATTTCAGATTTACCTTCAAGTTTTACAAGGAGGAGTAATTTGTGTTCTCCTCCCTTTATATGCTTTTTTGAGAAAAAAAGAGGGAGAAGATTGCTAACTTCCTTTTGTCCAACTCAATGACTTTCTCTCGCATATTTTCATGTTACTAGAAATGGCGTAGCTAATTCAATGGTTCAATATTAGGATTAAAAGTAAAAATAATAAATATGGTGGTAATAATCAAAATATCACAAGGGTGGTTATTATTGATGTACATTATTGCTAATGTATTGACGATATAATCTGTTATGATATGAAATAAAGACAACTATAATAAATACAATAAAAACTATGCTGATAATAATTATTAGTTTTTTCATGAAAAAAAAGACAGGAATAAATAAAAATTATGGTGATAATTTGTGATGATATGGGGAAATGAAAACTATAATAAAGCCAATAAAAATTATGGTGGTAATAATTATTAGTTTCTTCAAGAAAAACAAAAGATAGGAATAAATAATTTAGTCTTACAACCAAAAGTGAAAACTATATTTCATTTAAAAGTGATTTATTAAACAATTTTCTTCATAAACTCGTATAGAAAAGAAATAGAGATTAAATGAGTAAAATTATCATAATTTAAAGATAACTTGTATCTACAATTTTTCTAAAAAAATATTTTAACTTGACTATAAATCAATTTTCACTTGTAAGGAATATTTTCCTTTTCATATTATTTTATTATCAAACAAGTTTTCATAGTAAAAACATGGCTTGCATGCATACAATAATCCTGCAATGAATTAATCTAAACTTCTGCTTTGTTGATATCATATAAGCTTGATAAAATGGAGTAACATTTTTCCACCAAACCAAAGGGACTTGGGTAGAGCAGTAACAAGAGGGTAACATGACAAAGAAAAAAAATGTCTACTTATTGTGAAACAAACATATAACAGGCAACACAACAATGAAGCATGATCTCTAACATAACTACGGTTGTAATGGGAGGCTCCTACTCTCTTGTTCTCCACCATGTCCATCACTAAACATTAACTGCCACCTACACATTGCGACTGGGCATGCCACGGCCCCTACCTCGTCCAGAATAGCCATACCCTCCTCCTCCTCTTCCATAATAACCACCCCGGAAACGTCCACCACGGCCAGGGCCTCGACCCCCACGGCCACCACGGTGTCTTACAAAATCACCAAATGTCTACACCACAAATCAGAAAAAGAATTGAATATTGTTCCCAAAATATAAAGTCCATGAGAGATAGAACAAACCTCAGTATCAATCTTGATTTGTTCAGAGTATCTAGTCCTTCCATTCTGAGGAGCATTATCATGCACATTGGAAGAGAGTGAATCAAAGAAATCATCCTTGTTATAAATAGGCTGTAAAAACCATGAAAAGCATAGTCAAAGCCATGACAGAAAGACCAGATAAAATACATTTAGGTCAAACCTGAATTCACATCAAGCTGCGCACTAGATATACATTACCTTAACCTCAAAGTTTGATAAATCTTCAATGTCTTCGTCTTGATAATCTTCATCAAAGGCATTTCCTTCCCCATCCTTGTCTTTTGAATGAGACTTATTTTTACCAAGATGACCCCAAACTTCATCCTTATTGAACTTCTCATTCATTGCCATGAAATCAAAATCTTCGGTGAATTTTGTGACTGGGCGTGAACCCTGCGGCAGCAAAGCATTAATTAAATTTTCATGAAGTCAACTGAACATTACAATATAAAGGGTATTTGGAAGAGCTTATTTGGGTTATCTTATAACATTAAGTGTTTCGGAAAGTTTATGATACATTCAAAAGCTATTTTTAAGCTAATTTCAGTAGGCTCTTTAGAATAACTAAAAAAAAAAAGCTTACAACTTGCAAGCAAATAATTTAACCCTACTTCCTCTTTGTAACATATACCTAAGTAGTTACAAGATAAGCACTTATTGAATGACTGCTTCATTAAGCTCTCTACCCAAATGCACCCTTAATCTTTATCAAAAGAGAAAGTATTTTAAAAATGACAATTTGTCTAGTAGATCTATTTAATGGTGGAACAATTACTTGAAAGAGGGCAAAAATTATAGGATATTTCATTGTTTACAGGCTTAAAATAAGTGAAAAATGTTGTATGAAATGAAACCCAAAACTAATAACCCTTTAACAATCCAAACCACCAGTCCCCACTCCACTTCAAAACAGGAAAACTTTTAAATATCTGAATCATCCTATACATCCCAATTTCTTGATATACGCCATTTTAAAATCCAACATATGTAAGTGAAACAGTAAAATGACCATTACCCCAGCTCCTCTTCCTCTTCCACGTCCTCTGTAACTATAGCCATGATGAGATTGGGTAGGAACACCACCCGGCTTAAAAAAATGTAACCACATGTCAGAAGTCATTCTCAATCAAAAGAATATACAGTAAATAAGATGAGTCAATATAATGAAAGATCCATACTTGTGATCTCAAGTTTTAATCACTAGGTGATAATTTTATTATTTAATAAAAGCACATAGCAAACAGATTAAGAAAGGTCCATCAATCATTGCAATTCATGAAAGGCAAATGCCAATTAAAACCATAGAAAAAACAGATCAAATCCTACATCCAATTCTTTGCAAAAGAGACAGAAAAAAGAGTTGTTGGTCAGGAGGAAAAGGGCTTGTAGGTTATCTAAATTACAGGGAAAAATTGCCGTGCATTCCTGATTTTATCAAAGCATAGTTTGAAGGACAGGTCCAGTATGACTTGACATGGAAGATCAAATTTCCACATAATTGTCATATTTGCAGCATTTGAACTGATTAAATGTAAATTCAACTTCGGTAAACTCAACTCCGCATGAAAACTCATGCTTGTATTTACAAAAGCACATTTGATAAAAGGTGAAAATACAATCTTTGATTTTGTTGAAAATTTTATATTAAGTTTTAATACAAATTTGGTGTTTAGATAAAAGATTACAAATATATTAAGATTTCAAACATAACCCTGACCAAAATCAATTATGCACAATCAAATTCACAGTCATCTAAACACACTAAATATCTTTGGATAATAAGATTACTCCAGTTAAATCACAAGACTCTAGTCTCCACTATGTCACCATATTGTATAAAGCACATAAGCATGGGAAAAACCACCACAAGTGTGTGCGTGAGCATCTGCATGCATAAATTGATAGATCATAGAAGGATACCCTGTGACTAGGTCGTGAGGTTACTGGCAATGGCAGAATTGGTGGTTGAATTGCAGCAGAAACTGGCAGAGATGTCTCTGGAGATGATGGTGATGATACTTGAACCACTTCAACATCCTTATGAGATGCTTGCGAAGGCTGAGCTGAAGAAACTGTAGTTGGTCCATGTTGCATCAATTGACCTGGGGTTATCAGAGAAGGAGCTGATGGTTCTGCATGGATAGAAGTTGATGATCCAACAACAGCAGGAGACAACTGGGATACAGTTTGATAAGGCAAACTTGAACCTGAAATTGCATTTGGTTTATTGGAAATTGGTGGCACGAAAGCATTAATATCAGGACCAGAATTGGTCAGGGAAGTCAGTGATGGTAAGTTAGCAGCTAAACTGACTGCTGAAGTTGAAACATTGGGTGCCTTGCTTGTTACTGATACTGGTAAAATTTCAGAAGCAAGTGTTGCAGAGGGTACCGGAGATAAGGCAGAAGACGCATGTGGTAAAGCAGAAGGTGCAAGAGGCAAAGCTGAAGGTGCAGGAGGCATAGTAGAAGGTGCAGAGGGCAAAGCAGAAGGAGCAGGAGGCAAAGAAGAAGGTGCAGGAGGCAAAGCAGATGGTGCAGGAGGCAAAGTAGATGGTGCTGAAGGCAATGAAGAAGATGTTACACTAGGGATACTACTCACAGGTAGCAAAGACGATGGTAATTCTGGCAAATTAGAAGATACAGTAGGTAAAGGATTGAAATTGGGATACTGCATTGGCTGCTGCATAGATGAAGGCATTGATAAACCAGGTGGAGGTTGAAGCAGAGACTGTTGGTGTAAATGAGGAAGCCCGTTTGGGGCACCATAATATCCTTGCCAATACATTGGCATAGCAAGTCTACCACCATTTGTATTTGGAGCAGTTGGAGAAGCTCCCCATGATCCTATGTTAGGTTGATACAAAGGCAAGGGCCCTTGAAAATTTGACCCTGGATGTCCAAGCTGCGGGTTATGAGAGCTAAGATCAGTCAAAGACCCACTTACTGCAGAAGGCAAACTTGTAGATGTGGTGACTGGGCGAGGATAGTGAGACTGTAAATGCATTTCCATGTAATTAGGATAAGATTAATTCAACCGATTCAATATACAGACAATTTTTTTTCATCAACCTGAATAATAGCTGGGTCATTGTTGACTTGTGGGGTAGGCTGGACAGGTGGAGAAGATTTAACCTGTAAATCCTACAGAGAAAAAATAAGACAGATGCCTCAGCTGATCTGTTTCGTATATAATATCCACACAGCAAAGTATAAACAAAGCCTTTATCAAGTAATTATATACACTCATAAAATAGATTAGAAAATCAGGATCAGCCTTCAAATATTCCGTCTCCCAGTATATGCATCATATATTCTAAAACCAAGTTGTACAAAAGCAGTTTCTTTACAAAATAACACACAAGTGACATGCCATTGTTTCTAATGTGCACTCAATAAAATCAAGTACCAAAACATTGAATATATAGAAAACCACTTGTAATAATTCCATGCATAATACCTTGATGTCAGTCCCACGGAAAAGTATATATTCGTAGACTTTGTCACCAGGAGGAATCTGTGGGCCATCCTTTTTCCTTCCTTCTGTTCCAAATGATCGCACTGCAATACAAAAAACAGAATTATCACTCTGCCAATCCAACCCATGATAGTAAACAACATATTTAGAAGATAAAATTTGAAGCTGCAATAATCCACAAGGTTGCATGAAAATCTGGCAAATATTGAAAGCTATTGATCAACAGTTCTGAAAATATGAAACATAAGCACAGAACATAACCTTCATAACTAGTGTATTAGAAAGTGGGTTTTAATGCCTAACTCAACCCCACAAAACCGGCTTGTAAGGTGAGGTTTGCAAGTAGAAATTGGGTGGTCCAATAACGGCCCGATAGCGGGTGGAAACAGAAATGCCCACTTAGAACTCGCTAGGATAGACTCTAATCATGGCTCTGATACCATATTACAAAGTGAGTTTTAATGCCTAACTCAACTCTACAAAACTGGCTTGTAAGGTGAGGTTTGCACCTCACTTATATATTATAAATTGGCCTTATCTCTAGTCGATATGGGACTTTAAACATAGTGCATAAATTTGCTTAATTTTTTTTTTCTTTTTAACAGTAATGGGTTCAACTTCCAACCAATACTTATACATACATATAGTAATGGCCTCCACTTCCACCCAATATTTATACTCCTAAATAACAAGAAGGTATACTTGAGAAAACACTACATCCACTTATTTTAGAAGGAGTACTTCAACAAGCTACAACTTCAATCTTCTTACATGAGTATATTTTAATGCTGAAAAAAAAAAACTACACAAATATATATATATATATATATATATAGAGAGAGAGAGAGAGAGAGAGTACTCAATGAAAAACCATTTCATAGTTATAAATCCCAAACAGTGGCAAGGATGGCCCAACTCCAATACCACTGTAGCAGGATAGTGGATGACCCGTATTCCGAAATTTTTATTAATATTGATATTTTGTTTATTATATTATATGTTATGCTTTAAATAAAAACAAGAAAAAAACTGCATGCTAAACAAGGCTGAAATAGTGGTCTAACAGACCAAAAACAAGAAAAAAGGAAAAAACAATTTAAAGATATTTAAGCCACTGGCCAAATTCCCCCAACCCCAACCCTTTGTTTGACACAAGAGCTATGCATTGCATCCTGCATATCACCCATATTATAGAAGATTCAATCGTATATAGAGGAGAGACCAATGCAGACAACTTCACTGAGTGGGCATGACCCAACGGATCTATGGCATGTGGCAAGACACAACAGCTCTATGGCATGTGGCAAGACACAACAGCTCTATGGCATGTGGCAAGACACAACAGCTCTATGGCGTGTGGCAAGACACAACGTCTCTATGGCGTGTGCCAAGACACAACGTCTCTATGGCGTGTGGCAAGACACAACGTCTCTATGGCGTGTGGCACGACACAACGTCTCTATGGCGTGTGGCACGACACAACGGCTCTGTGGCGTGTGGCACGACACAACGGCTCTGTGGCGTGTGGCACGACACAACGGCTCTGTGGCGTGTGGCACGACACAACGGCTCTGTGGCGTGTGGCACGACACAACGGCTCTGTGGCGTGTGGCACGACACAACGGCTCTGTGGCGTGTGGCACGACACAACGGCTCTGTGGCGTGTGGCACGACACAACGGCTCTGTGGCGTGTGGCACAACACAACGGCTCTTTGGCGTGTGGCACGAGACACGACTCTTTGGCGTGTGGCACGACACAACGACTCTATGGCGTGTGGCACGACACAACGGCTCTATTGCATGTTGCAAGACAAAATTGCTCTATGGCGTGTGGCACAAGAAAACTGCTCTATGGCGTGTGGCACAAGAAAACTGCTCTATGGCGTGTGGCACAAGAAAACTGTTCTATGGCATCTAGCACGACACAACTACTCTATGGCATCCGGCACGACACAACTACTCTATGGCATCCGGCACGACACAACTGCTTCATGGCGTGTTGCATGACACAACAACTCTATAGAATGTGGCACAATACAACAACTCTATGATGCATGGCCCGACACAACATCTCTATGGTGTGGGGCATGATAAAATGTCTCTATGGCATGTGGCTCAACACATTTATGGTGTATGGCACGATACGTTGGTTCTATGCCATGTGGCACAACACAATGACTCTTTGGCCTGTGGTGCGACACAAAAACTCTATGGTATGTGGCACAACACAATGGCACAACAGCTCAATGGCATGTGACACAACACAACGGCTTAGCTTAATAGCATGTAACACGACACAACGGCTCAGCCTAATAGCATGTAACACGACACTAGGGCTCAGTCTATAGCGAGTGACAAAACACGACGGTTCAGCTTAAAAGTGTGTGACACAACACAATAGCTCAGCTTAATAGCTTGTGACATCATGACACAACGCTCAATGTGATGACAATCCTGGAATACAGAAATGTATGTCAATTACCATTCTCTCACTAACATTAATACTTCATACATGAAAGGGAAAAATATGAATCTTCGCTCTTTAATCTAGTGCCTTGGATTTTGGAAGCTGTGTCATTAATATAACAGTACTGGACTATCTGATTTTGCTCCTTTTAGCATTGCACATGATTCTCACAGGCTGACAACTTAGGGATTTTTAGTTACTCCTTGCATTTATCAATCGTTAAGATGTCCAGTATTCCGGAATGCAACAAATGTACAATCAACAAAAGCAAGCACCAAAAAACAAAGTCCAAGAATTACAAAAGTCAAACCCAGTTCCCTGTTCAAGTGAGAGTCACATGCTAACATTAACAGAAAAATAATTTAGATACTACAACAGAAATAGATTAAAACAACAAAACTCGCCAAGAAACATCAGTAAAAGAAGCAACCCCAGAAGCTACAGGGAGAAAAAAAATCAAAAGACCCTTCGTATCTTCTCAACAGAAGGCCTTCAAAAGCTATCAAAAGTTCAGAACAATTCCTTCATTGTGGCAAGAATTCAAACTCGTGACAAAGCCCACTCTTCAGAATTAAATAATTAAAATAACCATAAGAAATATCAAATTGAGACGGAGATTTCAAAGATCTGAAACCAAATTAAACTGAAAATGAACAAAACCCACAAAGGATTAAGGGAAATTCGTCGGGGGAAAAAAAAGTGGGTAGCAGAGAAGAATACCGTTTCTAAGGCCAATACTGGACTCTTCAGTGTTGATGTTGTAGAGAATGCCTTCGTATCTGATCTCACTCTTAGAGGTCAAGCTTATCAAGCTCCCAATGTAGGAATCAGCAGCGGAACTCGATCGAGAAGCGCTCTCAGACGCCATAATCACAAGCGAATCAGATTAGGATTTGGGTTTTTGGGCCTCTCGTTAGAAGCCTCTTTAATCTAATCGGTCTCAAGTTTCAACTCAGGTGATGGGATGTGTGAGCCAGACGATGCATTAGGGTTTGAGTTTTATACTTTGATCTTAGCTTTCAAAATAAACGATGTAATAACTCGTTTATAACACAATCAGTTACAAATTATATTATTAGGATATTCTTAATGTGTTTTCCAAATTTTGTGAATATATATTAGTATATCTATATCAATTCATAAAATGTATTAAATTATAATAAATATTTGTCTTATGTGAAAAATTGAATCAGATTAATTAGGAACAATATTTAATTGTATTAATTTTATTTAAGTGTGTAGATAGATCATTATTGTCCTATGAACTATTGGACTCTCCATACAATTTATAGAAGTCCAAAAATAAGGGAAAAGAATAACACTACAAATTGTATACAATAGTTTTTATATTTAATATTTATTCACTTATTATTAAATAAGGTATATGTCACTTAAGCATAGTGTTCTAAGAACGGTCATCTGGTCTCACCTGACCCAGTTTACTCTGGGTTGATAATTTAGTGAGTCAATCCAATCCGGTTCATTTATTAGCGAGTCAGAAAATATTGAATCTGGCTCGACCCATCACGGGTTGGTAGGTTAAACGGGTTGGCTGACTCACTTATTTACAATTTTTTAAAAATAAAAAAAATTACAAACTTTTTATAATTTAAATCTAAATAAATTTCACTCCCAAAAATGTTAAACTCAAAATAATTCAAAATAATAATAAAAAAGTACAATACATTCCACATATAATAAGTCAGATTGTATTTTTTACTATTTTATAAGATAATATATTAATAAAAATAAAATTAGGTGGGTTGGTCGGTCAACCTGGCTCACCACAAGTTCAACCCAGATGAGTCGGGTTTAAATGAGCCGGATCGAAAATTGGCCCGTATAAAAAAAATGATTTTTTTTCAAGTAATACTTAGGTAATAAGAAAATTATTTTTATGAAACCAGGAACCATTTCTTGTTTAATTTGTAAATACATGTATTAAGTAACTCATTTTAATGTTTTAGTGAACTTAATAGCACATAAATATGATAAACACGATTAAATATATACAATGAAGGTTTTAAAAACACTTCTAATACTTTAAATATTTGATTTCAAATATACTCGTCATTTTGTGGATTTTTTTTTCGGGATATTCGTCTTTCTTAAACAAATAAAATTTGTGTTTATAGAAGATATTACGATACTTAAGTCAATCAAGTGTTTCAGTAAGTAATAGATGCAATAATTCATTAACGTAATTAATATACCTGAGAATGTACTATTTATTATACTTTTCATGCACCCTTATTTTGGATGAGTTTGGACCACATAACTCAATTACTTGTTAATTTCATATCTTTATAGCTGGTTATGGATAATATAATTAGTGCAATGTCATCTTGATCTAACAAGTAGGGATCGGATATGTGTCAGCTTAGTAGACTAACATGTTCTTGATCGTGGACAACTCTTGTTGAGTCTAAGGGTAACTTGGTCATATACAATATAGATAAACACCAAATGAACAAAAAATCAATAGTGATTGTCTCGTTATGCAATCATCGTATCATTGTTCAAGTAATAGGGGGCTTCGTATAATAAGTGTAACACCCCAAATTTTGGGGTATCCCTAGTTCTTACAAAAATCGATAATTTTAAAATTTCTTATAACGCGAAAACGTATTTTTTCAAAAATTTCAATAGTTAATTATACGTAACAAAATCAAATCGTATTGGTTCCAAAAGCAACGTCCAATTACATCTTTCAAAATTAATTAAAATGACCAAGGAAATAAAAAAAATTTCACCTTACATTATATCAAAAGTTCAATTAAGAAAACTTTAAAGAAAACCCAAATCTTTTCCTCGTCATCTCACAAATCTATCATGCCTCTAAAACATTTGTAATATCATCTACTCACATAAAACACATTATACGATCATCATCGATAATTTCATTCAAAACACACAAACACATACACGTATGGGGTAAGTTATTGATAAAACAATCGTTCAAAACACACAAACACATACACAAACAATTCAATCATCTTAAATTACTCGATCATTGACCCTCGATCCCCAATGTCATCACAAACATCATAAACATAGACTAATTGGCTATCCTCTCAACAACACCTATACTAACTACACCATATGATATCATCACTATCATCATGGCATTCCTCTCGAGCATCACTGTCATTACGATCATCAACGTGTGTACCACCATCATGAATAATCTCATCATGACCACCACCATGAGCCTCCACAAAACCATAAACATCATAGTAGAAAAAACTCAGTCTCACTCTTGTACCCTACCTCAGATCATTTGTAGCCTCCATTACAGATCTAATGAATAGTCTCACAATCCAGCTAACGAACATGTATTTCTACCACACAAGGATAACGAAAACATCATCACTCCCACACAAGAAAAGTTCAATACCCGAACAACCCTTCCTTTGCACACAAGGCAAAAGGAAGCATTTATTTGTAGATAAACTCGGGATTTACTGGGTACAACAAGTAGACTCCCCCTCTCTTATGCTCATGCTTCAATCTGAAACATTCACTCATGCTCCAATCTCAAACACAAGTCAAGATTGACCCTAAACATAACCATAAATCTCATTCTCTGATTATCACCATGTTTTATAGCTCCTTAAGCTTGGTCCACGTCCATTCTTCATCAAATTTGTCATTTTTAACAAAAAAACAATGCATTGGGATAATCAATTATCATAAGTGATAATTGATTATTCCAAAAAACTTCACAATTACACAAAATACACTATGATAATCGATTATCACTTAAAATAATCAATTATTTCAATGGCCATAGCACATCAAATTCCCAATTTCGTCACACATGAAAGGATAATCAATTATCATCCAAGATAATCGATTATTCTCAAACAAAACTCTAAACCATTGTGCAAATAATCGATTATAACTAGTGATAATTGATTATTATCGAATCGAAACACATCTTGGACAAAATTCAAGTGTTCAAAACACACATACATTAACCCTAAATCACAAGTGAACATACCCAATACATCATGCATGCATTCAAGTCTCACATACCCTTATGAACAAACCCTAATACATACATTGCATCACTTGAATCATCAAAAACCCATCAATATGCATCTTACAACCCAAACAAACCCAACATATTGCATATGATCATCATACCACTCTTTATAACATATATTTATATGGTAAAACCCCCAAACAACATACATTTGTCCTCCCTTAGCATCAATAAATATTATCATAGGATGACCCAACAAAACTTACATACTTTCATAGGGAAAATCCAACACAAACATGATATAAACCCAACACATACATACTTTTAATATGTTCTTTGGTTAATCATACACACGCGCGCACACACACACATATATCCAGTGATTGACACTTAAAATGCTTGGAAAATGCTTTTGTTGATATTGATTCTCATATCCAAATTTGAATGTATGTTTGAACTAGTTTATGTTAGCAATTAAGTGTATTTTAGATTATAGTACATCAATTTGACATTGATATATATGTTTGAACTCAACAGTTTACCAAATTGATCTCATCATGGTACATAAATATGGTATTTGGTCTGTGATAAATACTGACACGTATAGTATAGAGAAAGTAATTCTGCAGGTGTAAACAAAAGTGGAAAAGACTGTTATCAATATGCTTTATTCACAAAAATATTGTAGAGTTTAGTCGGTTAAGATATTGGTATAATCTATTAGGTGACCAATTCTGGTTGAATATGCATTAATATATGCTTTGAGTTAAATGCACATCATATGTGTTATTCAATTTAAATTAACATGGTATTTCATTGTGCATAGAGATATATGCATCATTTTGATTTAAATCAAGCAATTCTAATTTTGCTGCATGACTTTAATGACATGAATCAAAATTTGGTTGCATAATACATGACAATTGTGATATAATACTCTATGCTAAAATTTGCAAACCATACTTGAATTGAGTATTGCAAAGTGTACTTGATATGATTATGATTTACCGTCTTTGACAGCTAATAGCATTGAAATATCTTATTTGTTTAAGTGAATTATGCTTTGATACATGTATAACATGCAAAGAACTTGATCACCATGATTGAAATTGATTAAAATGACATTTCATCACTGAAAAAGTGTATTGTTTATCCTGTTTTAGATCATTAAATTGTCATTTCTATCAATTGATCTAAATAGAACATTTTAATGCATAGCTAGACTGATTTAATATGAGATATTTATCTGTTGTTAGACTGATTCAAACCATTCCCGGCATATTTGTTTATATCTGCTTTGGAATAGTTATTTTGAGCTAATCTTGATCTTGGAATAATTCTTAAATTGCTCACAACATTACATAGTGCATCTACTCTTTTTGATAGGGGGAGCATCACATTCTTGATGTCATGCACATATGAATTCCATATACTAAATTGTTCTGCCAATTTTTGTTAATATCCAAAGGGGGAGAGTTAATGGAAATTGTAGAAAATGTTTGTCATGATCAAAAAAGGGGGAGATTGTTGATAGGGGGAGCCTAGTCTCTACACATATTGGTTTTTGATGATGAATAGGTTTAAATTATTAGAAATGGTTTTTGTTAGCAAAATGATAAAGATGAAGTTTTGATGATGCCCAAATCAAGTCAAGATTTATCAAGATTCATGAAGATCCTTTGAAGACTTGTTATTGTTGAAAGCTTTTGTAATAATCATAATTGATGTGCTTTTACTTAGATATGTAATAGGGTTTGATTCATGTACTCTATATGTGATTAATTGCTATTTAGAATCAAACACAAGCTGTTTTAATCGATTAAACCAAGTCATAATCGATTAAAACGAGGCTGGCACTGCAAACCAAAATGGCTCTGGAATAATCGATTAATTCGGGCTTTAATCGACTAGCTAATCGATTAAAATTAAGAATAATCGATTAATACTAGCCGTTAGAGGTTTCAGATTTGAGAAACTAGTCGTTGTACTCATTTTAATCGATTAACACTAATATTAATCGATTAAATGCTTTAAAATGGCCAGTTTCGAAAAATGGAAGAGCATTGGCTTGAGTCTATAAATTGGCTCATTGTTTCTACCTGAATCAACTCTTCCCTTATGCTTTAGAACTCAGAAATCATTGTTAATTGTGTGTTCTTGTTCGGCTTGAGAAACTCTCGTCTGTGGAGCTGGTGAAGTGCTACTACGGTGACGGAGGAATAGTCGACTCATCCTTCGTGTGTCTGAGGAGGTGTGTGGAAGAGGATCATCCTTCGTGAAGTATTTGGAGGAGGTGTTTCATCCTTCGTGAAGTATTCAGAGGAGGTATTTCATCCTTCGTGAAGTATTCGGAGGAGGTGTCTCATCCTTTGTAAAGATTCAAAGGAGGTGCAGGTTCATCTCTTGTGGTATCAAGAGAGGTGGTTTCTAAACTCTTACAAATTGTTTCTTTGTGAATGTAGTTTGTAATTGTTTTGTGCTTAGTGAACTGTTTATCTTGGTTTGAGATAAGTGACTGGACGTAGGATTGGTAAGATCCGAACCAGTATAAAAATCATCTGTGCAAATTTCTCTCAACCTTACTCTTGTTATTTATTATTATTATTATTATTTGTGTAGTAAGATAAACCGAGAAGAAATTAAAAGGCACACGTTTGAATTAAAAACCCTCTTAGTTTGTTATTCCACGCTAACCATTCCGCTGCAGCCGCTCTGACAGTTTTAATCATTCTTGCACAACAAAATAGCATAACAAGTGTTTAAATCATTAACATGTTAGTACTAGATGTTTTAATCCATTCATGATTATTGAAATAAGCCTAAAACAGATTGAAAATCTAGTTTCTGGAAATTATAATCGATTACATAACTGGTATAATCCATTAGATTAAGTCAGAACACTTAGAAAACTAAATAGGGACAAATCACTTTGTTATACTCGATTATATAAGTTACATAACTGATTAAAATAAAGAGAAAGACATAATTTATTATATAAGTAACATAATCTATTAAGAAAGGCAAATGGATGACTAACTAGGCTAAGTGGCAATATAATCGATTATATAAGTTCCATAATCAATAAAAACATAAACAAAGGTCTAATCCATTATACAAACAACCTAATCTGTTAGGTTAGTTGAAAGAGACAGTTATAGGCATAAATGTTGAAATAATCGATTATATATGTGCTATAATCTGTTAAAACATAAAGAAAAGCATAATAGATTATGCTAATAATATAATCGATTAATCTGCGTCATGATTTGGTTTTTATATATAAACTAGACTTGAGACATGTTTCATTAACGATTTTAATTGGCATATACTGACTTTATTTTTTAGTATATGGTCTCTCAAGAACTGTTCTTGGAGGAATTCAAGCTTCATTAGGTGATCAAGCATCAAGATTTCATTCAAGATCATTTGGACTTCACATGTTCTTATTCATTTGCACTTTGAGAGTGTTATTCAATTAAGTTCTTTACCAATTCATGCAATTGGATACCTGTGCAAGGAAAGATAGGGTTGAGAGTGGGTGTTTGCTCTTATGGGTTGTAAGAGATTGAGTGAGTAATCTCTTTGTTGATTGAGAGTGAGAGATTCCTCTCTTGTACTTGTTATTTATGATTTGAGTGGTGTGAGGAGTGCAATTGAGAGCTTCATTATATTCTTGTAAACTCAAATCTTTATTAGTGGAATTCCCTTCAACTAAGGTTGTTGAAGGAATACTGGATGTAGGCTTAAGAAGTTGAACCAGTATAAATCTTGGTGTTCTTTGATCTTTCTTTTATATTTCTTTACTTAGTTGATTCATTTAATCTTTGGTTATTGATTTCAAGTTTTAAGAACTCTTTAAAGATTTGAAAAAGATTTTCAAAAAAGGTTTAATCCAATTCACTTCCTCTTGGATTGAGATATATTGGCTCTTATTTCTAACAGAGAGAAAGAGAAATATCCTTCGAAAGAACCTTCCAAAGACATTAGGAATAAAGAGACCAAATGCTTTAGATGTGGGGAAAAAGGACATTATGCATCTAAGTGTCGTAATAAGAGGTCTACTTATATCCTATAGAATGAAAGTGAAAGTGAAGGTTCTTCATATATCGAGTCTAGTACCTAACACCTCATCCTAAACCCTACAAACTTCAGTGGATTAAAGAGGATGAAGGAATATTAGTAAAGAAACAAGTGAGTGTATCAATTTCTATCGGGAATTATGATGATAAAATTGTTTGTTATATATTATCAATGGAAGCTAGACACATTTTACTTGGTAGGCCTTGGCAATTTTATAAAAAGGCTCTCCATGATGGTCTCACCAATAAGATAACCATCCATCACAAGGGAAAAAAGATTGTATTGTGTCCTCTCACACCTCAACAAGTGAGAGAGGACAAATTAAGTCCAAAAAAGAAGATGGAGAGAAAAAGAAGGAAAAAAAAGTGAAAAAAAGAGAGGAACTTGAGTTTGGAACCTAGTGCCTCTTCTAAAGAAGTTGTTTAATCACAAGCCTTGAAAAGTTTAAAACATTTTTTCTTAGACAACCTTATTTTCTTCTCTATTGCAAAGAGACACTCACTTCCATAAATTATGAACTTGAATCTTTGTCTAAGGGGTTACAAAAGCTTTTAAGAAAATTTGATGATTTGTTTCCTAAAGAGGTGCCTGGTGGTTTGCCACCTTTAAGAGGAATAGAACACCAAATCGCATTGGTTCCTAGGGCAAACCTTCCTAATAGGCCAACCTATAGGACTAACCCCAATGAAGAAAAAGAGATAGAGAAGCAAGTTAATGATTTATTGCATAAAGGGTGGATACAAAAGAGCCTAAGTCCTTGTGTAGTGCCAATGTTGTTGGTTCCTAAGAAAGATGGGTTTTGGATAATGTGTACAAATTGTAGGGCCATAAAAAACATAACCATTAAGTATTGACACCCCATTCCTAGATTAGATGACATGTTAGATGAGTTGCATGGGGCAAACACTTTCACCAAGTTTAATCTTAAGAGTGGTTACCATCAAATAAGAATTAAGAAGGAGATGAATGGAAAACCACTTTCAAGACCAAGTTTAGTTTGTATGAATGGTTAGTCATGTCATTTGGCTTGACCAACGCCCTAGAACTTTCATGAGGTTAATGAACTATGTCTCTAGGGAATGCATATGAAGGTTTGTTATAGTCTACTTTGATGATATTTTAATCTATAGAAAAGGTCTTCAAGAACATCTTAGCCATATTAGGTATGTTTTGCTTCTTCTTTGGGAACATTACCTTTTTGCCAACTTTAACAAGTGTACATTCTGTCAAGAAAATGTAATCTTTCTTGGATTCAAAGTTGGAAAAGAAGGAGTGCATGTTGACCTCGAAAAGATCAAAGATATACAAGAGTGACTCACCCCTTAGACAATAGGAGAAGTGAGAAGTTTTCATGGCTTGACTAGTTTCTATAGAAGATTTGTAGAGAACTTCTCCATCATTTCTGGTCCTTTGAATGAGCTTGTGAAGAAAAAATGTACCATTTGTTAGGCATGGAAAACAAGCTTTGACATTTGAGACCTTAAAAACTAAGTTAACTTATGCACCTATTCTAGTTCTGCCTGACTTTTTCAAAGCTTTTGAACTAGAGTGTGATGCATCTAGGGTAAGAATAAGAGTTGTGTTGATTCAAGGAGACCATCCAGTGAGAAACTTAGAGAGACTATCTTGAGCTATCCTACCTATGATAATGAACTATATGCCCTTATTAGAACGCTTAAACATAGGAACATTACTTGGTGACTCGCGAATTCATCATACACGGATCATGAGTCTGTCAAGTATCTAAAAGGCAAGAAAAGCTAAACAAAAAAGATGCAAAATTACTTGTAAAATTTTATATACGACCTATACATTATGATAAGATTTAATTATATTATAAAATAAAGTTATCACTTGCAAAATATTCTAAATAATAATAAGCAACAACAAAAATTTAAAACATAAGGAAAAATATGGAGTATAACTAGATTATAAATTTTAGGTTTAATGTCTCCTTAGATCCTTATTTTCATCCATAATTTTAAATAGGTCCCTTTCTTTTTTGGCGTCTCAATTAAGTCCTTATTTTTGTAAAATTGAATCAAATACACCTTTACAGTTAAATTGAAACTAACGATGTTAGTTGACATGGCATTATCATCTTAATTTTTAAATGACATGGAATTTATTATATTCCGACGTGTCTTTCCGGTCACCTCTACCATCAACTTTATGGTCTTTGCTACACACCTCCAAACACAACTCTAAAGACCATCGACAAGGATGTCGTCGCGACAACCTCTACACGCCATCAACCATCCTAGCCGTCACCACCCTATCGCGCTGCCAACATCCACAAAACCCAATCGAAACCAAACCCTTGTTCCTCTACCATTAACGCATCTGCAGAAAAACAGAGAACCACCATAATGCATCAATCACGCTCGCCACCACTAAGTGAGTCTCTCTACATTGCGCAAGCAAACATACTCCATAAACCTCCGTTCATCTTCTCCATCCACCATTGCCAGAGCATCGCGAGCCATCATCATCCACGAACCCCAACCCTCGTGTGCCCCTGAAGAAGAACCCTATTTAAAAGTCTCTTTCTTACAACCATAAAACACATCGTGTGTCACAAAGGTCAAGTCTTTTTAAACATGGGCCCTTGAGAATGGAAGTGGTGGGTCATTATCATCAATCACCAAGCATATCGCCGATTCCAGCCCTTTCCGCTCTGCCATGCCAACATCGTGGCCGTTCGCTCTGTCACCAACACTGTGTGCATTGATAATGGTTGATTTAACGTGTTTGTGTGTGTATATTTTGTGAACAAATCAACTCCTTCATAGCTTTTACCTTGTTTTATCCTTAAGTTTAGTGTGTTTTCTAGTTTTCTTGTGTTTTATTTAGTATATGCTTGTTTTTACCTCTAATCTCTTTGTTTGAGTGTGTGAAATAAATGAATAGGAAGCAATTCTAGTGGAGGAAAACAAGCAAGAACTCAAGGGAACATGTTTTAGGACAATAAAAGATCATTTTGAAGCAAATACTCATGTTGGACGTCTTTGGAATTGCACAAGAGCCTGAATTTTAGAATGCTGTCAAAACTGTCAGGCCCGGGCCCCCCAAAAGGGGGCTCGGGCGCCACAGAATGGGGCTTGGGCGCCCTTTGCTTCAACTAATTAAAATTTGCTTTCTTTGTGTTGTGTTTTAGTGCAGTTTTGTTCCTTTCTTGGGGTAACGTAGTAACACATTCTCCATTTGCTAGCTGCCTCCCAGAAAAAGCGACGTCTTGTGAATTTCTTTTGGTCGTTTCAACCCAAAAACAACCCTGGGTTGCCTAGTTATCGTTTCACCGTAATTTTTCCCTCTTGCGGATGAAAATGGAACTAACCCAAGTTTGACTTTGGGTTGAAAGGACCCACAAGAAATTCAAAAGACGCAAGTTTTTTTTTTTTGGGAAACTAGCAAAAGGAGATTGTGCTACTAGGCTATCCAAAGACGGGAACAAAACTGCACTAAAACACAACCACTGGATTAGACGTCGGTTAATGTGTACACCGACGTCTATAGTACCTTTTAGACGTCAGTCAATGTCAATTTCGAAGTCTTTAATGCCTCTTCGATGTCAGTTATTTCGCAGACCGACGTCTATATAATGCGTTTAGACGTCCAGTTAGTCCTACTCTGATGTTTTAGTGACATCGGACATGTCAGTGACTGACGTCGGTTATATGCTTGTCCGACGTCCCATTGACGTCACAGAAATAGACGTCGGTTGTTTTGTAGACGTTAAAAGCCCAAAATAACCGACATTAAACAGCGTTTTTGCACTAGTGCCTCCTTGGGTCTTCAAGCTTCATCAATGGTGATTTTGCCCCTTTTGGGTTGAGGAAAAAGATGGGTCACAAATTAGAGATGGAGATGCGAAGGGGAGGCGCAAATGGAGCATGGAGCAACTGCCAAGAACCTTGGGAAAGGCTTTGCATCTTCTCTTTGGTTCCAATTTCTTCCCTATCTCTTCAATTTTGTGAACCCTAAGTTCTCCACCATGGAGAGTTTTTCTTATTTGTTGAGATTAGGTGTACTAAACTGAATCTTGTGTATTTTGTGATGTTAATGCATATGTTTTTCCATTTCAATGTTAGTATTTGATTTCTATGCTTAATGCTTGCTTTGGATTGATCACCCATGCATGAATTATGGTTCTTGATGTATTGGAAAATATGACTTGAACTTAGAACTGAAATTGAACACCTAATTGATGGAATTGAGTTGTTTGTAAGTGCATGAGAATGAAGTGGATGAACTTCAGTCTTGACAAATTGTAAATACACTATGTTAAATTCCTTGCACACCAACTGTTTGATAAAATACCAAAAAGAGTTTCTTGTGTTGTTTTGTGTACTTTGATGTCTAATTGAGTTATAAAAGGAAGAGTTGTCATGTGTTGCACAAGTCCCTTGGGAGAGAACGATATTTATCACTTGCTACGCTGCGACCGGTGCACTTGCCGTTGGTTTTGCAGCCAACAAGTTTTTGGCGTCGTTGCCGGGGACTTGTGTTCCAACACAAGGCAATTTTGGCATTTATAGCTCTTTTAGACTTTGTTGTTTGTTGTGTCTTTGAATGTTGTTTTGTTTGCAGTTGGCTTTAGTTTCTAAGACTTTCCATTGATTTAGTTTGTACTTAATGCTTGTCTCGGGGTACGCCTTAGAGCTTGATACAGTCATTGAAAGTCTTAGGGATAAGGTTTCAGTAGCGGAACTAACTAAATCAAACCAGATGTGCAAATCACCAGGGATGGGATTGTATGTTTGAATTCACTGTTTTGGAACTTAAGGCAAGTTTTGATGGACTTCTTACGCTAAGGGATTGGGTGAGGGTTTGTTATACTTAGGTAGGCACAACAAGAGGGATTTGAGTGTTCTAACTTTATAAAACAGGAAAAGTGGAATTATTTGCCAATTGTATGTCTGTTTTGTTTGTGTTTTTTTATGCAGTTTGCCTTCAGATGTTTATACTTTCCACTGGTTTGGTTTGTGCTTAAAGCTTGTTTCGGGATACGCTTTAGAGCATGATCTAGTTGTTGGAAGGTCCTAGGGATGGGATTTCAACAGCCGAACTAGCTAAATCAACCCAAATATTACTAGTCACCCGAGTGACAGACGGCGTGATTGTGTATTTGGACCCCACTGTTCTGGTTCTTAATGCAAGTTTTGATACATTCTTATGGCAAGGGATTGGATGAGGTGTGTCAAGCTTAGATAGGCGCAACAAGAGGGATCTGAGTGTTTTTACATTAGAGAACAAGGAAAATGATATTCATCACCTTAGGAAAGTACTAAGTGATCTTGCAACAAAAGGGATCTTAGTGAGGTTATTTGGGAAATCCATTTCAATCATTCTGCATATTAGAATTGTTGTTTGGTTGGTGTGCTCATGTTATGCAATTTTTGTTTCTTCTTTTCCTTGTCTCTTTGTTTGTGTTTTTAATTTTTCTATTTCACTTCTCTATATGTTACTTTTGTTTTTATCTTTATGTTTTTCAATTTTCAATTCTCAAAACTTGGTTTCTATTAAAATTGGACTAACGTGTTTGTCCGAGTTTCTTGGTGTTCTTGCAATTAATAGGTATGAAAGTGGATGAAGAATAATATGCAAGGAGTCGGGGAATTTGAGCAATAAGTTGGTCCACCAAAAAGAGAGTTTGCTTTTTCTTTCCCTTTCTATTTTCTTTTCTTGTTTGTTGATAATAAGTGTGACTTGGCTGGTTTGACAAATATGATGCATTGGTTATGTGACTTTGAGTATGTTTTGCATGACTTTGAGGAGAACTATTTGTGTTTGCTCATAAATTGGGTTTTGAGTACATTGAGAATGTGTTGTGATTAGTGAAAACTTATGCTTGTGGTTGTTCTCGTGTAGGTATATTGAGAGTGTTGTTATTGTTTTTATTGTGGTTAATGATTGTGGCATGGTGTATGACAACCATAGGAAACCAAAGAACTTAACCGGGTGAGATTTTGTGCCTCGGAGTTTTTATCTATGAGTGCTACCTTTTGTGGTTACAATTAACTTTGCTTGGGTTTCATTGCTAGTTATTATTCACTTTCATGCTTACATTGAAACAAGGTCGTCTTTCTTTCCATCTTTGCATCATATACCCAGAATAGCCAATTGTGTTTCAAAGATTAGAACCTTTGTGCAAACTTTTCAACATTTAAAGAAACTTACCTTCACTTTTGAAACCTTGAGCCTTGTTGAATATGATTGACCATCTCACCTTGATGGGAGAGTAAGGTTTCCATGGTAGTAGTATGATTCAAGTGTGGGGGAAGTTATTATTAAAAAGGAAGCATGAGTAACAATTGTGAATTGGTGTTGGTTGATGTGATGCATTCTTGTATATATGTCATCTATAAAAGAAAAAGAAAGAGAAAAATAGAAACAAAAAAGAAAGAAAAAGAAAATATATGAATAAGGTGACTACAAATTGGTGTTTGGTTGTTCTAGTTTTCAGATAAAAGAGAGTAGAGTGATAAAACTGTGAAATTGATGTGGGTGCTCTCTTTGCTCATTCACATTACCTAGATACACCAATTTCCTTCTTTGCCTTGTCAGACCATCAAATAAAGCCCTTGTTGTGTTTGTATGTTTTGATAATTCTTGGCTCTTGAAATGAAAAGCAAAATCAAATTGTGTACTGTTAGAGGTAGATGAGAGAATGACACACCCTTATACACTAGTGTGCTTGAGTGAAAACACTTTTTCTAGTGAGGATTGGTTCCTTTGGTTTATCAATGAAAACATTTTTGCCATGATTGTTAATCTCTCATAAAGCATGTACATTCATTCTTGTAATATTTGCATTGTAAGCACCATAGCTAAGGATTTACAACGTTACACATATTCTCTTTGGATTGGTATTGAAAGAAGAGCACTCATGAATGTTATCTAATTTGATTGTGTGAACTTGCTTCCTAGTTATTTGACTTTTGTTGAGTAGATGTTCTTCTTAGCCAAGTTACCTCTTGCTTGAGGACAAACAAGGTTTTAAGTGTGAGGGAGTGATAACGGTTGATTTAACGTGTTTGTGTGTGTATATTTTGTGAACAAATCAACTCCTTCATAGCTTTTACCTTGTTTTATCCTTAAGTTTAGTGTGTTTTCTAGTTTTCTTGTGTTTTATTTAGTATATGCTTGTTTTTACCTCTAATCTCTTTGTTTGAGTGTGTGAAATAAATGAATAGGAAGCAATTCTAGTGGAGGAAAACAAGCAAGAACTCAAGGGAACATGTTTTGGGACAATAAAAGATCATTTTGAAGCAAATACTCATGTTGGACGCCTTTGGAATTGCACAAGAGCCTGAATTTTAGAATGCTGTCAAAACTGTCAGGCACGAGCCCCCCAGAAGGGGGCTGGGGCGCCACAAAAGGGGGCTGGGCGCCCCAAAAGGGGGCTCGGGCGCCATAGAATGGGGCTCGGGTGCCCCAAAAGGGGGTTGAGCGCCCTTTTTCTGCAGATTTCACGCCTGGGTGCCCCAGAAGGGGGCTGGGCGCCCTTTGCTTCGCTGTTTCACCCATAATTTGGTGCCTGGGCGCCCCATAAGGGGGCTGGGTGAGACTTTCCGCTAATGTGTCAAAATGGGTTATTTAAACATGGGTCTCGCGATTTTTTGGGCATTCTTCTCCTCCTACACTTCATTCTTCACCTAGAGAGATTGGGAGAGGCCCTTGAAGGCTATTTGGGGTGTTGGGAAGCTCTCCTACTCCTCCTTGGGTCTTCAAGCTTCATCAGTACATATTGTCATCATTCATTCAACCTTTAATCAAACACCTAGAGGACGAAATGGTATTAAGGTCCTAAAAACACATAACTTAAATACTGGAAATAGGTGAAAGAGACAACAAAAACTTGTTCAGATTGCAGGAAATGCAAGCATAGGAATGAGAATAGACATGAAAAACATGGCACAACCAACTCGTTCAAGTTCAAGCCTGTAAGATTAAGCACATTGCAATACGGTCCCAAAAAAACAAATCGTAGCAGCGAAAGGTTAAGCGAATGAACATAAGCGAGTACCAGAGTGGTGATGAGCTTGGAGTTCTTGTCGCGCTCTCTAGTGACGATGACTTTGGACGCGCAATTCAAAGCGAAAGAGGAAGTGGAAGTGGAAACATCGTCGGTGGTGGAAGAGACGACGGTTCTTAGAGGAGGAGCGAGAAAGATTCTTGGTGGAGGAGAGGAAGATTCCACGTTTCAATTTTTTTCTAATTTTTTAATTTTAAAACAACTTAAATCCAAGTCATTCAGCGTGAATTAAAAACATAGTCTACTGTGCCAGGTCAAAGAAACATTAACGCCGTTAAGTCCAATCTAACGGGAATGGTCTGATTGATGCAATTTTCACAAAATAAAAATCTAATTAAGACACAAAAAAAAGAGACCTATTTGAAATTCTGGACGAAAATAAGAACCTAAGAAACATTAAACCTAAATTTTATCTTCTTATTTTAATCAAACACGCAAAATTCTATATTTGAACTATACATTAACTCGTGATTTTAATATTTATATTTTGCAAACAATATTGTATAGATCCCAGAGACTTAAAAAAGTTGTGTTTTAAACATAAAATTTATAGAATGATTTTTCAGGAATTTAAATTCAATAAAAAATACTTTTTTTTGTTTTGTTTTATATAATCAATCAATTAAAGAATAATTAAAATCTTTCATAAAATATTTATTACCAAAGTAATTGACATTTAATAATCAATAAATAATAAATAGTTAATAGTAGATAATATAAAAAATCTTGTAATTTAATATATACATATCCTCAGTTGGAGTGTAATTTAAAAAAATAATAAATAATGTTCATACCAACTCTTATAATATTAATTGAGATCTTTTTGGGTAAATGAATTGTTAGGACAACACTCATACAAGACAAAATGTATTTTATTACATCATCTTAGTCACAATATCCCATTCCAGTCACAAACTACCATACATTATTACATCATTACAAATATACAATGTAAATTATAACATCATCTCATGCACATGCCATCCTATCCCATTCACATACTACTATACATTTTGTGCATATAAAACGTACATCATTTCATTCACATCCCATCACCCCGGAGACCCCATTTGAAAGTTGGAACAGATTGTAATAGGGGCTTCATAGGGCCCCAAAACCCAAACCCTAACCTCATTCTCTCACGGTTATGGCGTCCGAGAGCGCTTCTCGATCGAGTTCTGCGGCGGATACCTACATTGGGAGCTTGATAAGCCTCACTTCCAAGAGTGAAATCAGATACGAGGGCATTCTGTACAACATCAACACAGAAGAGTCCAGTATTGGCCTAAGAAATGGTATTCTTCTGCTAACCACTTTTTTATTCTGACCAATTTCGCTTAATCCTTTCTGGGTTTTGTTTATTTTCAGTTTAATTTTGTTTTCTTCGTTTCAGATCTCTGAATTCTCTCTCAAAATTTGATCTTTGTTGTTGTTGTGCTTTTTTATTTATTTTTATTGAATTCTGGTGGGGCTTTGTCACTGGGGTATGAATTCTTGCCTCAGGGAAGGATTTTTCTGAAGTTGTGATAGTTCATGGGTCTTCTGCTAAGAGATTGAGAATGATCTTGATGTGTCTTTATCCCTGCAGCATCTGGGTTGCATGTTTTACTTGTCTATTAAGCGTGGCATGTGGTTTTAATCTATCTCTGTTGAAGTATCCGGGTTAACTTCTTTCACTGTTTGGATAAGGTTCTCAGATGGACGTAGGCTTACGTTTGGTTCCTGTAATTTTTTTTATTTTGTTATTTGCTGCTTGTTTTTGTGGATTGTTTAGTTATTGCATTCCGGGTTAATGGAAAGCTTTTTGATCAATAAATGCAAGGAGTAAATAGTGAACTAAAAAATTTAGTCCCTCAGTGATATATCCGTGCGACACTGAAAGAAGCAAAATTCAGATACTCCGGTGCTGATAGATTTATGAAAATCTAAGGCCAAACTGGATTAAAGAATGGAAATTCATATGCTTCCCTCTTATGTTTGAATTTTTAATGTTAGTGAGAGAATAATAATTGGCAATTTACGTATATATCTGTATTTTTGGATAGTCAATCACGCGCTATAGAGCTGTTGTGTGTGTTACTCAATCTATAACCATTTTAGCCTGTTGTGTTTCCACGATGTGTCATGTCTGGAGGGTTCTGAATCGCAGTCTTGTGTAGCATTAGTGGCCGCAACATTGTCTGGACGAAACCCGTCTTTAACCTCCATAGTATAGTGTCATTTAAGGTTTACTCTGGGAGACATGTGCGTGATTTTATACTTCCCTTAATCAAGGTTTGAAATAAAACCCTATTTTGAAACATGATCCACTATAATTGGTGCGATCTCCAGCATTTTCTAATGGTTTTTGACACCTTCCCGGTGTTTCCGGCCTTGATCTGTTCTTGGGCACTATCTTCAATGTTATTTGGTATTGTTTCTATTCATTTCACCCTTACTTTTCCGTGCTCTCCCTCAGATATTGCTCTGCGCTTTCAGTTTTCTGTTATTTTAAACGTGCAGTGTTGTGGCAATCATGGGTGCTTTTGCAGACAAGCACAGCTCCTGGGAGTGCTGTATCACACCTCTTAGGCTATTTTTTGTTTTGATTATGTTGCAAGCTATGTTTTGTATTGGAATTAGGGTATTCTAAATGTGGACTTGGGCTCATCCACCACACTAACTAGCTTTGGTGCGGGTCTTCTGAAGTATATATCAATTGATCTCTCAGCCTGTACATAGTATTCTTCGAAGATTGCATAGTGTGGTGCAATGTTACAGCCCTATTGCAAGATATATAGGGCATGACTGCTACACAGGAATTGTGGGTTCTTGATATGAATTAGGTCTCTCCCACCACAACAGCTACATTTGTTGTGGGGTAATTGTAAGATTTGCGTCATAGTTTACTTATTTTCTATCTATGTATGTGCATTTATCTTTAATCTTCATTTAAATGTGATTGAGTGTTCGATATTTGTTATTCTTTTATCCTATAAGGCATGATACCTATTTCTCACTTGATATGCTTCCTATGTGTGTATTGGTTGGAAGTCAAGTCATGTACAGTTGAAAGTTTATGTAGTATTTATAATGGTTGTGCTCTTCGATTGAATTTCAAATCATCAGGACTTCTGATCAATAGTTTTCATAAAACTGTGTGGATTATTGCAGCTTCTAATTTTACCATCTAAATATGTTGTATAATATCATGGGTTGGATTGATAAAGTGGCGCTTTTGTTTTTGTGTTGCAGTGCGATCTTTTGGTACAGAAGGAAGGAAAAAGGATGGCCCACAAATTCCCCCTGGTGACAAGGTTTACGAGTATATACTTTTCCGTGGTACTGACATCAAGGTACTATGCATGTAATATGTACTCGTTTTTTTTTTTTTGTAAATAAGCATGTATTTGTACCTGGTTTCATTGAGAGTACCTTAGGAATAATGGCATGTAAATTGAGTGAGTTTTGTGAAGAAACGTTTTTGGTACAACTTGGTTCTAGAATCTTTGATTCAGTAGATGGAACATTAGAAGGTTGATCCAATTTTTCTTATCCGTTTTGAGTTAATCTGTTTAACCTACAAAGGCTTTGTATAGATGTTACTGCACGGAATATGGATTGATTGATGTTCACATATTTTATATATAAATCAGATCAGCTGAGACATGTCTTATTATTTTCTGCAGGATTTACAGGTTAAATCCTCTCCACCTGTGCAGCCTCCTCCACAAGTCAACAATGACCCAGCTATTATTCAGGTTAATGAGATTTCTTTTTGTGTAAATAATGAATCACTTAAATAATGTCTTCCTAATTATATGGTATGGCATTATGCAGTCTCACTATCCTCATCCTGTCACCACATCTACAAGTTTGCCTTCTGCTGTAAGTGGGCCTTTGACTGATCTTAACTCTCATACCCCTCAGCATGGACTTCCTGGGTCAAATTTTCAAGGACCCTTACCTTTGTATCAACCTGGAGGGAACATAGGATCATGGGGAGCTTCTCCGCCTGCTCCAAATGCAAACGGTGGTAGGCTTGCTATGCCGATGTATTGGCAAGGATATTATGGTACTCCCAATGGGCTTCCTCAATTGCAACAACAATCTTTGCTACGACCTCCACCTGGTTTATCAATGCCTTCCTCCTTGCAGCAGCCTATGCAGTATCCCAGTTTTAGTCACTCTTTACCTACTGTATCTTCTAACTTACCAGAATTACCATCATCTTTACTACCTGTGAGTACTACTACCCCTGGTGTAACATCTGCTTCCTTGCCTCCGTCTAATTTTGCCCCAGCACCTTCTGCTTTGCCTCCTGCACCTTCTGCATTGCCTCCTACACCATCTGCTTTGCCTTCGGCTTTGCCTCCTGCACCTTCTGCAACGCTTGCTTCTGAAATTTTGCAAGGATCAGTAACAAACAAGATACCCAATGTTTCAACTTCAGCAACCATGTTAGCTGCTAGCTTACCATCACTGACTTCGCTGACTAATTCTGGTCCAGAAATAAATGCTATGGTGCCACCCATCAACAGCAAACCAAATGCAATTTCAGGTTCAAGCTTAGCCTATCAAACTGGATCACAGTTGTCTCCTGCAGTTATTGGATCATCAACTTCTATCCATACAGAAACATCAGCCCCTTCTCTGATTACCCCAGGTCAATTATTGCAGCCTGGACCATCAATAATTACTTCAGCTCAGCCTTCACAAGCACCTCATAAGGATGTTGAAGTGGTTCAGGTGTCATCAATGTCATCTTCTGAGTCATCTCTGCCAGTTTTTACTGATGTTCAACCACCAATACTGCCTTTGCCAGTAACTTCACGACCCAATCACAGGGTATCCTCTCTTCTTGATCTATTAGTTTGTTTTTTATTGTTTTTTATATGATTGTATGTTTCCACACAACATCGTAATATGGGGGAGGTTTTGTTAATGAATTTGAATAATCTCATCCTCTAAAGGTATTTAGGGTGCATGGATGGACAGTTGTAAATGATTTTAGATTTTCCTGATTTTGGTTAGAATGAAGTGCATGTTTGATTGAGCATTTGCAAAATTCTATATGAATGTAATTAATTTTGTAAATTTGATTTATAAGGTAAGTGATTTTTGTTTGGATGCATTAAGCAGGTTTAGCGTAGTGAACATCAATAACACTACTGAACATCAATAAAAAAAACCTATATTTTTACTAAAATCATGTTGGACTGGAAGCAAAATTAAATTCTAAAGCTGTTTGCCGTGAATCATATTGTACCAAGTTTGAAGAAAGTGGTTTACATTTGAAAATTTAATCTAAAAAGCAAGTCCGTAGTATGGCACAAAATATTCAGCCCTATGCAGAAGTTATATATTTTCACTTCTTAGCGAAAGTGTTTTAAAAATTTAAACCAAACGTTATTTTTTAAGCAAAATCACGTTTTCCCAAGTTGAATATGCATTTGACAAGTTTAAACGTTGTAAATGTGAAAATCATGACACTTTCCCTCTGATCTTTCATGGCAACTTGCTCTCCTCATATACATTAAGCTAGGCTTTGATCTAATGAGGAACATGTTGAAATTGTGCTCTGTAATTTAGATGGTCTGCAAACTCTTCTCTGCTGATAAACTTTTCTGTATTCTTTTCCATTTCTTTTTGCAGAGAATTAAAGTAGGATTTGATTTGTTTTGTGTATGGTTTTAATTGTCAGCTTCCATATAATGATTGATGATTGTTTCTTAATTTGTATGCCTTTTGCTTTTATCAAATAAAACTAGCATCAAGTGACGCATGAATGCTTTATTATGTTAGTTATTGTATTTAGAGTTTATTTGTTTGATTGAGAAGGACTTCTGACATTTGATTGCATTTTTTTAAGTCTGGTGGAGCTCCTACTCAAACTCATCATAACTATAGTTACCGAGGACGCGGGAGAGGAAGAGGAACTGGGGTAACAACATTCAAATTACTATTTCATTTATAAATGTAGTCATTTCTCAAGTCACTTATTATAAATATCTACCATGAAACAACATGCTCTCTATCCCTTTTTTTTTTAAACAATTTTTGGACCATTGGGATTAGCTAAATGAAAATTATTAATGCTTGCAGGGCCCAGTCACACAATTCACTGAAGATTTTGATTTCATGGCAATGAATGAGAAATTCAGAAAGGATGAAGTATGGGGTCATCTTGGTAAAAGCAGGTCTCACTCAAAAGACAAAGATGGTGAAGAAATAGCGTATGATGAAGATTACCAAGATGAAGAGAATAATGATTTATCGAACCTTGGGGTTAAGGTAATATAATCGAGTTTGCAGCTTGATATGTATCAAGTTTTCACGTAATGATTTTGGTTTTTAGTCTTTGTATTGTGTTTTTGACTCTGCTTTTCATGATTTTTGCAGCCTATTTATAACAAGGATGACTTCTTTGACTCGCTCTCTTCCAACGTGCATGATAATACTTCACGAAATGGAAGGACTAGATACTCTGAACAAGTCAAGATTGATACTGAGGTAATTTTTCTCTTTAGTGGATTTTATATTTCTGGGGACAATGTCAAATTCTTTTGCTGATTTGTGGTGCAGACGTTTGGGGATTTTGTGAGGCACCATGGAAGCCGAGGCGGCCGTGGCCCTGGTCGTGGTGGACGAATGCGTGGTGGTTATTATGGAAGAGGAGGAGGATATGGATATGGATATGGCTATTCTGGACGAGGCAGGGCTCGCGGTGGCGGTGGTGGTGCCATGCCCGGCCGAGCTTTATAGGTGGCAGGTAATGTTTAGTTATGGAGATGTTGGAGGGCAAGAGCCTAGGTAGCCTCCAACTAAAGTACCTTAGTCATGTTAGGGATTATTATGCTTCATTGCTGGGTTACCTGTGCTTGTTTAACAGAAGAATAATAAGTAAGAACTTTTTCTATTGCATGTTACATGCCTCTTGTTACACCTCTACCAAATTTACCTGGTTTGGTGGAAACATGTTTGTACACCATTTTCTTTTAGTTATATCAACAAGGCAGAGAAGTTCAGACAATTTTTTGCAGTATTGCAGCTTAGTCATTTGTGCTGGGGTGCCACCAAATGATTCTTAGTCCTACAATTATTATTTATGTGATTTTGGTGTTCAATGCTTCCGCCATTAATGTTTTTCTTTATTTTTTACTATAAACTTAATATTATTAAACGTATTTTCAGAGGAAATTCACTTATAACTCATGATGAACTTTGGATAAATTTGTTTTTATAATGGATGCTTGTTGTTTTCATAGATTTTGACAATCTTTTTTATATGGTAGCATGAGAAGCAGGCAATTTTTCAAGGGCATAATAAATAATTGCTACTATTACTATTAGGAAAATGTTTTTTTAACAATTTTTTTGACAATTTTTTTTTTATAATAGATTATATGATAGTTTGTGATTGGTTTGTTTTAAATATACAAACTAATAAAATAGTGACACTATTATCAATAAATTATTAAAAAAAGTTATTAACATATCAAAGGGTTTATAGAATTTAATACTGTACTACATATATCCGTTTCACTTACATGAAAATTCATTCAATAAATACTTTGTAGAAAGTATACTAAAGAAGGGTCGGTTCAAATAGCCTTCGATTTTATGAATAATTAATGATCCACAAATTATTTCTCAAAATTAAATAGTTATGTATCAAAATTAATTCAACTAGTTTTATCATAATTAAATATCTTAAATCTACCTTTTCAAAATTATATTCTTGAAAACTTTTTTAATTTCTTTTAAAATGTTACTTTTATAGATAAATTGATACATATTCATGAAAAATTATCATTACATGAATTGGATCGAAATTTTAGTGCATGGAGAAAATTGAATTGATTTGTCTTAGTTAAAATCTAGATAAATGAAGGGATTGATATGTTTTTTTTTTCTATCCAGATCTATTATAACTAAAAGTAAGATTATTTGATCAATAAATGTTGTCACCTTAATACTTATTATTAAAGTTACGACAATAATTCCGATTAA
This sequence comes from Vigna reflexopilosa, assembly GCA_027742785.1. Lineage (NCBI taxonomy): Eukaryota > Viridiplantae > Streptophyta > Magnoliopsida > Fabales > Fabaceae > Vigna > Vigna reflexopilosa. Next base: position 28,760,409 of record CM050930.1, on the reverse strand, counting down.
CATACTTTCCCACGTTTCTAATTTCTTCATTATTATTTATTATTATTATTATTTGTATTATTATAATTTTAACTATTATAAATATTTTCATCATTATAATTATTCTTATTCTTAATGTAATTTTTGTTATTATTTATAATTTATATTTATATAAAGGTGATTTTTCGTATTTATTTTTTAAGTAATTTTTTTAAATTAAAATAAATATTTTATTAATATTATTTTTTAGGTAACTGTTTAACCTTTTTTTTCAATTTGATCAATTTTTAAACTTTATTATTTTTCAAATTAAAAAATTACATTCAAAATTAATAAAAATTAATTATAATAAAATTATAAAAATTATTCATATTTAATTTTGTAGTAATAATAAAAATAATAAATAAGAATAATTAATTTTATAATTTTCTATTATCATAAAAAGAACTGAAACATATATATGTTTTAACAGGTGTTTTCACTGGTTATTTGTTAATTACCATGTAACCGTTTTTTCATTACACATTCTAAGCTCCGTTTTGCTCTTATCAATAAAATTACTTTATTTATTGTTTACTTTATAGATTTTGTAACTATTTTTTATAATTTTAAAATATACTTTTATAAATTTAATAGTTTTTATTTTAATAATAATTAGAAAAATTAATTTTTATTTATATTATAAGATAAAAACATCACACACGTGCGTAGTATATGTTTTCACAATAATAATAGTAATAGAAAGACATAATTATATCTTCTTGTGTGTCTTATTTATTATATTTTTATATAATATTTTAAAAATAATATATTAATTTTTTATTTTTTACATAAAAAATAAGAATTTAATGTGTTATTTATTATATAATATATTTAATTGGTGTCATAAAGGAAATTGAAAATGAATATCATAAATGTTTATAGTTTAATTTTACATATAGTGTGGGTAGTTACTTTTTTTTAATATATGTGAAGTGTCTTAGAACTTCATAACTTAATTCTACATAGTATATGTAGAGTTTTAATTTTGTTCATTCTACAATGTTTAACCTACCCCCATATAGATTGGCATAAAAAATAGTTCGTAGACCAAAAAGTTGAAAAAGTCTATAGAGTGAATGTTAACAAAAGTCTTATTAACCAATGTTTTCTAATGACATTTTTAAATATTAATTAAAAAAATATATATGATTGAATATATAAACAACAATCAATATTAAACCAAAACTTCAGTTCAAACATATATTTGATTCAAACTTATTCGTCTCGACTTTTATCGTAGATTAATTTATTCTAATTTTATGTTTGGATTGATTATAACACATAAATTATTATATAAATCATTATTATTTGATTAAACATGAAAGAATTAATTAATTTTTTTGTTCACAATTATATTAAAGACTCTTTCTTAACTTACAAACTCTTAAACATTTTCAAAGATCATAAAATAGGATGACTACATTCTTAACCAATAAAAATAATGATACTTAGATAACATTTTTTTTCTGACAACCAATAATACATGCACCATTCACACAACAAAACATATATGATAAAATAACATGTGACTTTCTTTTATCCAAGCTTATTAAATAAAATAATATTTACTTTCACTTTTCGAATCATAAAATAATGATAAAATAAAATAAGAATCAAGGCAAAAAGTTTAAAAAAATAACTACATATGGAATAGAATGTTATAAACAAATATTAATAACAAAAATATAAATTCATATAAAGAATCAGTACATAGTTGAAGATAAACTAAATAAAATAAATAAATATGACTAATGCATAAGTTGAGATACATAAAATAAATAAATAGGATTAATACGTAATTAGAGATAAATTATAAATAAACAAAATCAATGCATAATTGAGGATAAATTAAATTAAATAAATAAATAGAACCATGTGTAATTGGAGGTAATTTAAATTAAATAAATCAATATCACCATTGCGAACTAAATTAAATTAAACAAATAAGTAAGATATGTGTATAACTGAAGATAAATTAAATAAAATAAATAAGAATGATTAGTGCCTAACTGAAGATAAATAAAATAATATAAATATAAATAAATAGAATAAAAATTAAAAATAAGTTAAATGGAGTGAATAAAATAATATATAATTCAAAATAAATAAAACTTTACAAAATAAAAACAGTTTAACCTCACTTCCTCTTTACCTTATTGATTAAAGTGATACATTAGAAATTTATAATAAAAATGTGGGAGATTGTGTTCTATTTACTGGGAAAGATTTGCATAAAAGCACAAAGATGATTTGTAAAAGAAATATATATTTAATGAAAGTAATTACATTTTGGAAGGTTTCTATTGAAAGAGAAGAAAAAATTCTACCTAAGTTTATTCTTTATATTAAATTTCAAATGGCATGTGGCTAAAGGAATCTTCCTACTTTGCTCTTATCATGGATGTAAGAAATTTCTTGGAGAAATGAGCTTGGTCCACTCATTTATATTGCTTTCAATTGGGACTAAACAATGAGCTTGAGTTCATTTTTGTATTACACAATTTGGCTATTTTAACCCCTTAGTAAATCCAAAATCATGTATTTTTATACAAAAAAAAAAAACAACTAAATCATTTCTAATAAATTCTAACATCTATTTATATGGATAATTGATGGTTTTGTTTTATTTTCATTTTTTTAAGATTTCAGAAAAAAAAAATCTATGAATTTTATTAATGATGAATTTTGCAACAGAATTAGCATTAGAATCCAAAAATATTGAAAATTTTAGTTTAAAATTCATACTAGAAATCAAATAAGAAAGAAGAATAATTATTAATTTAATAATTTTATATTGAATAAATAATTTTCATTGAAAAATAAAAAATAGACAAATAGTTCATTATTTATCAAAATATGATAGGGACTAACTTGAAATTAATAAAAATATTCAAGAACTAAGTTGCAAATACTGAAAAAAAATTAAGCACCAATTTGAAATTATTATATATATATATATATATATATATATATATAAAACAGTGTGTGTGGGTGGTGTGTGAATTTAAAATTTTAGGGGCTTATATGTAATTATAAAAATTATTTCTTAAATTAGTACTTGATGTAAAGTATATATTTAAGTCAATAATAAATTCAAATATAAATAATAATTAATAATACTTTTATGTATATAAAAAGATCAAGTGTTACAACTTTTCTATTAGGAATTTTGTTATCGAAATTTACTAAGTTTCAAATAGATGTGGATACTTGTCTTTTATTTGATCTCTAGATATTATGCTACATCTCTGAACTTCAAATTACCTTGATCAACAAGATAGTTTTGTCAAGTAGTTGTTTAATTCGACGGTCAATGGTCTTCAATGGTAAAACGTTGTATGTCAAGTTATCTAGAACTTGAATAGGATCAAGCTTTATTACGTGAGAAGTTTCATGAATATATTTTCTGAGTTAAGATACATGGAATACTAGATGTTGATTTGACAAGTTTTGGGGTAAAGTTATCTGATAAGCAACTAAAACAACTCGTTTTAAAATATGAATGGTCCAATAAATTTTGGTGACAACTTTCTAGATTTTAAGGCTCGAGCAACAACAATTGTAGGACAAACTTTCAGAAAGACATGGTCTCTAATATGGAATTCAAGATATTTCCTCCTACGATCATACTAGCTCTTTTGATGATCTTGTGATGCTTTCATATTTTTCTCTTATCATTTTGATTTGTTCATTTTAGCTTTTGCACAAAATCCGATGTCAAAAGGAGTTGTTCACTTATTTCATACCAACATATTAGTGTTCTACACTTTCTACCATATAGAGATTTGTAGGGTGTCACCCTGATGCTTGTATGAAAGGTATTGTTATATGTGAATTGTATCAATGGAAGATAAACATCCTAATTTCTTTGTTGTTCTATTACATAAGCTCGTAGCAAATATTCCAAAGATTTGATTGTTATTTCTGTTTGTCCATTTGTTTGTGGGTGGTATGACGATCTAAGCTTTATCTTGGTCCCTCGTGCTTTTTGTAAGCTTTCCCAAAATTTGGATGTGAAGTGAGGATCACGATTGGAGATGATGCTTGTAGGAATTCCATGTAATCTCACAACTTCCTTTATGTATAACTTCGTTAGCTTCTCCAATTTATACTTCATGTTAATCAGCAACAAATGTGCAGTCTTAGTAAGCCAATCAACAATCATCCATATTGCATCAAAATTTCATTAGGTTTATGGCAATCTAGAAACAAAATCCACGGAAATACTATCTCATTTCAATTATAGGATTTCTAATCTCCTTGTATCGTTGATGTCCAACTTTTGATTTTTTTTGCATGTTAGGCATTTGGAAACATATTCTTTTACATCCTTTTTTCATTCCATACTACCAAAAATCTTTCCGTAAGTCTTGATACATCTTAGTCCACTGGTAGTATGATAAAATTCTCCTTCTACATTATCAAATCTTATAAATATTGGTTAGTTTGTTGTGCCTTTTTTATTTGTCTTAGAAAATTATTGTTGATTTTTAAACTGTTCAAGTACAAACTCTTAGGTCGCACTTTTAGTGCTGAGTTCAAATTATGAAATTTCTCTAGTAATTTCCATTCCTTCACCATCATATTAGAGATATGTAAGGACTTTTTGCTCAAGGAATTTGCTGCTACATTTTCCTTTTTCGGATGATATGATAGTTTGAAGTCATAATTTTTCAAAGATTCTATCCACCAACTTAGGTTTTGAGATTTAACAAACAACACTTAACGAAATAATAATCACAAGATATAATGTCTAAACGATTGGCCTTGCTAAGGGATTACGTTGGATGAAACATGTGTCTATCATATATAACAATGTATCCATTAAAGATAAATGATCTTAGAGAATACAATACCTGGAGTAAAATTTATGTCTAGATGAAAGTAGTGTTTAATGTAATTGAAACATAATTTATGCGAATGTTGTGCTAAACGCTAATGCTTAAAAGCTCAACATACAAACATGGAAAGCCACCAAGCGTTTTACAGAACATTCTAAACGCCATCAAGAGATACACAATTATTTGGTATCTCAAACATGTCCAAGGCTTGAGATGCAAAAAGCGATCAACACTATAGAACACTTAACAAAGTGTCTAATCATCATTGTGCTTAAACAAAATGACAAGGCATTTGAACATTAATTTCTGCTAAACATTGCTAGACAATATATTTATACCTAACCGAGGTTATGATACAAAAAGCTTAAAAGATCATATCATAACATACCAAAATACATTTATCAAGACGTGCTGACATGTGACAAAATGTTTTGAATACGCAATGTGCTTAACGATCATAAACATTTAAAACATTTAATGTAATGTCAATACTAAAGCTTTATTTATAAGCACCGCACAAAGGATATAAAGACATTGAGAGATAAGAAGACATTCCTAGGATGTTTCCTCAATTTTTGTACCAAAAGGTTGTACAAGCTATGTTTGAAAAAAAGCACTGTCTGGTTGCAATGTAGACTTGAGTTTGACCCGTTACCTAAAAAGGCTATGAAGTCTAATCTAGAAGTCAACACTATGTCCAACAATCATTTTTCAAGGAGGCTATATAAAGAAGATCCACTGAAGAGAAGATGTTGTTGAAGTTGAGAGAGGTGAAAATAGAAAAGATAAAAAGAGAGAAAGAGAACATGCTCAAGAAAGATCATTAAACACTATCTCTACTCTACCTCAAGTATATATTGTTTGATGCTCTTCAACCTTTGAAGAAGAATCTTATGTGATTACAGATTGAATTGTATTGTACTTATCCTTTCCTTGAGAGTTATTCAAATCTGTATTTGTAATTAAACACAAAATATGTTTACATTAAATATTGTATTGAGTGAATTGTTCTAGTTAGGATTGATTAATGAACCATGAGTGATTGATAATACTCAGAGTTTATCAGGAGTGATTATAATACTAACAACTAGGATTGAGTAAATTTGAACTAGTCAGGTTGACTAGGAAAACTAGAAATTGTTTAGAATACTTAACTAGTTAGGTTGATTAGGAAATCATGAGAGGTTTTGAATACTCAAACTAGTCAGGTTTAAAAGTTTTATTCAATAACTTAAATGTAAATTTTGTCACTAACCTCAATTTCTCTAAAATATATATTATGGAAAGAGAAAACGAGAAAAAAAGAGTCACATGTTAATTCATTAAAAGGATATCACATAAAAGAGTGATTAACGTCGATTGAGAATAATTATATTTATTTTTTTAAGGGCTTAAACTCTTCATTGGTCCTCATATTTGTGTGCAAATCTCAGTTTGGTCCTCAAGTTTTGAACTGTCTCAATTGGGTCATAATTTTTGTAAAAATGCACACATTTTACCCTAACCGTTAAGTTGTCTCAAACGATGTTAATTGATGCTGGGATGAATTTTTTATTTTAGGCTTAATCCCTCCCTTGATCCTTATGTTTGTGTGAAAATCTCAGTTCGGTCCTCAAGTTTTTCCCTCAAGTCCTTATGAAATGCAAACATTTTACAATATTTTACCCCAACCGTTAAGTGTATTGAAACAGCGTTAACTTTGAACTGAGCTGTAATTTTTTTTTTTTTATGTTTTAAAATCATTACTCATTCCTCCACCCTCAAACCCTCAAACCCCCCCGACTCACACCTTTTCTCTCTCTCAAACTAAAAAATGCCGCCGTTGTCAACAGTTCAAAAATTATGACCCAATTGAGACAATTCAAAACTTGAGGACCGAACTGAGATTTTCACATAAACATAAGGACCAAGGGAGGGATTAAGCCTAAAATAAAAAATCCATCTCAGCATCAATTAACGCCGTTTGAGACAACTTAACGGTTAGGGTAAAATGTGTGCATTTTTACAGAAATTATGACCCAATTGAGACAGTTCAAAACTTAAGGACCAAACTGAGATTTACACACAAATATGAGGATCAATAGAGGGTTTAAGCCTTTTTTTTAAGTATGAGAATTTAACTATAGAAAAAAAAAATCATCTTCTTATAGTTTAAAGAATAAAAATATGTACAGAGAACAAATACATGACGGTAAAAACACAATGCAAAAAGTAAAAAAAATAAAAAATTGAAATCTAAATTACATGCATCACATGGTCAATTTGAGTGCTTCCATCTAAAATTGAATATTTGGAGAAAATTTCATGAATCCTTTTAACCACAACTATACTTGGTTTAAATTTGAAAGTTTTTATAAACTTTTAAACATGTATATATATTTTATAAATTTTTAAACCTAGCTTCCACAACTATATATTAAACAAGATTTTACTCATGAACTTTCCAAGCTACTTCCAACCAGCATCACAAAACCCAATTCAACTAAAAAATTAATTTTTCTTTTATAATGCAGATTTATGCATAACATGTCCATATTGTAGGGAGGTTCAATACTCACACATACACATAAGTCTTTACATTTGATAAGATATTATCTATTTTGGACCGAACCCTCACAAATTTACTTTTAACACCATTCTAAAAAACCTCTTAGGAAGGTATCTTATGTTTATCCAACATATATATCTAACTCTGTTGATATAAACATCTAACCAATTTGAGATAATAACGTAAATATAAATTTATTTACCATCTACTGTATAAAGTAAATATCTATATAATATCTCTATTTATTTGTTTTTATAATTTTATTAATTTCTGGAACGCCCTAAAATAAAAACTTCATTAAATAAGATTTATTTTTGTTTTCATTTTCGTATCTTTTTATTTTAGGCTTAAACTCTCCATTAGTCCTCATATTTGTGTGCAAATCTCAGTTTGGTTCTCAAGTTTTGAACTATCTCAATTGGGTCATAATTTTTGTAAAAATGCACACATTTTACCTTAACCGTTAAGTTGTCTCAAATGGCGTTAATTGATGCTGGGATGAAATTTTTATTTTAGGCTTAATCCCTCTCTTGGTCCTTATGTTTGTGTGAAAATCTCAATACACTTAACGGTTGACGTAAAATATTGTAAAATGTTTGCATTTCATAAGGACTTGAAAAAAAATTTGAAGACCGAACTGAGATTTTCACACAAACATAAAGATCAAGGAAGGGATTAAGCCTAAAATAAAAAATTCATTTCAGCATGAATTAACGCCGTTTGAGACAACTTAACAGTTAGGATAAAATGTGTGCATTTTTACAAAAATTATGACTCAATTGAGACCGTTCAAAACTTGAGAACCAAACTGAGATTTGAACACAAATATGAGGATCAATGGAGGGTTTAAACCTTTATTTTATTTTATTATCACTAATATTTTTTCAAAAATTCAAGTTAAATCTTTCTGTATTAAAATCCAAATTGGTGTACAAAACACTCTTAAAAGTACACACTTCTATTCCACATCACGTTTAAACCCTTTTCAATTTCTAAAATTTCATACTTCCCTCAAACTAAACACGATCCCTCCCTCCTTTTTTCTTCCGGTGAAACCCTCGCCGTAGTTTCATTTTCCTCGACCGCACCGCATCTGTTCCTGCCATTTTCGGTTACGGTGCAATGTTCACGCCGCAGAAAAAGGTGTGGCCGAATGCCGCTGCGCCTTTCACGCTACACCGAGGCGGTCCTGCGACGGGTTCCGCCTCTGCGAAGGAAAAGGCAGTCGCCGATGGTCCGCCGCCGCCGCCGCCGCCGTTGGGGTCTCTGACCGAAACCAGCGTAGCGGTGGGGTTCGACACGGGTAACGCGGAGGACTGGAGGCGGTTCACGGAGTTAGGGTTGCTGGATGAAAGTGTGATGCAGAGGAAGGACCATGAAGCGCTCGTGGAGAAGGTCTCGAGGCTCGAAAGAGAGGTTAGACTCGGTGAAGGTTTTTCGAATTTTCACCGATATTGATCTGAGGCGCGTTTCTAGAGTCTTGTGTTTTTATTCGAGCCATAGAGCAAAACCTTATCTGTTTATGGTTTTTCTTTAGCTTTTAAGGATAACATTTTGTTTAAATTTATGATTGATTGGCGTTTATAGCTTGATATTTATGATTGATTAATTTGAATCTATAGTTGCAGTCGGTTAATAATGTTATGAATATTGATATTAACATAGCTATTGGTGCTTATGTAATTTAGAGAAAGAACATTTTTGATTGATTTAAGTAGCAGCTTGAGAGCAAGTAGCTTTGTTTAGATCCCCCGATTATCCCTAAAAGAAGCCCTTGATGTGTTAGAGAAATTACTGGAAAATGTGGCTGTGATTTTTGTTGCAATGCAGTTGTAAAGACTTCAAAAACTGTGATATTGTACCTGCAGTTGAAGTGTGGATTGCAACAGAAACCTATTGAAACAAGTGTTGTAGTTGATAGAGTGATGAAGGCAAATCATTTTATCCTATTTCATATCAATGGTTGATACAGCAGGGACTGGAATTATGACATGGTTTTGACTTTGGATGGACCAATTTTTCTAAACTATGCCCTTTATATATTAAGGACCTAAGGGAGTAATTTTGAAGATTGGAGCTTCGAGTCAAATGATAAATTTAAGGTTGAGAAACTTAATGCAGTAGGAATAAGGTAATTCATGCCATTCTATGACAGATTGTAATTCTGACTCTTGGTTTCGTTAATTTCCCTTAAACCTGCTGACTCAATGTTTCCAACTCATTAAAAGCTAGTTGGTATGCAAATGTTCTTATGATATCAAAATGAAGTGCGAACAGGTATTGTATACTGAATATAAATAGAAGTACGAAAACATATCATTGTGTAAAGAAGCAAATTCCTTGGGTGGCCTCTGCATCATAGTTTCTAAAATATTTTATGGTTGCAGAGTTTCTGTATATTGTGGATATAATGTCATCTTCCTGATGATTGTTCATTGATGAATTATTTTGTTTCTGATGATTGTTCATTGATGAATTATTTTGTTTCTGATGATTGTTCATTGATGAATTATTTTGTTTCTGATGATTGTTCATTGATGAATTATTTTGTTTCTGATGATTGTTCATTGATAAACTATTTTGTTTCTTTCATTTTTTTCATAGCTTTTTGACTACCAGTACAACATGGGCCTGCTATTGATTGAGAAGAAAGAATGGAATTCAAAGTTTGACCAGCTGAGGCAAGAACTAGCTGAAACTGAGGAGATTCTAAAACGAGAACAGTCAGCACATTTAATTGCCTTGTTTGAAGTTGAGAAGCGAGAGGAGAATTTGAGGAAAGCATTGAGCACAGAGAGGCAATGTGGGGCTGATGTATGTTTTTTGTTTTCATCTTCAATTATATTGTTATATTTGTCTACTTGCTTGCATTTCTACTTTCCTCTGTTGTGTTGCCATCCTTTTTTATTTGGTTAGTGTTGGAAGAAGAGCCTATCATCGGTTGGGCTTCAATTTTTTCCTCACTTCTTCACCGCTTTTCATGACATAATTTTGGAGTATTTAGGCATTACCTTTCCCTAAAGACCACAATTGATATAAGAATGTTATGGTGCACTGAAAACTTAAGTTTTATCTGTTTTTGGTTCCTGCCTTTCTAATTATTACAAAAGGTTCACCTTATTTTAACTAGCTTTCCTTTTTTCAAAGATTGGTATAGGAAATGGTGAAAACATCAGAGAATAGAGATAGTGATAATATCAATCATCTTCTTTAACCTCTGGCCTTACTGTTTCCATGGATGCATGTTCTCTTTCCTTTATTACTCTTCAGATTGTTCAGTACTTTACTGATAGGAGCCCGGATACAGTGCTGATTTCATTACTAATACAGTGATTGTTCAGCTGTACTGTGCTTTCTTATTTCTGGTACCTATCATTTACCAATTTATTTCTATTTCAATTTTATGATCAGATTTGTATGACATTTCTGGAGTTTCTCATGTTAGGGTTGGAGCTTGAGATGCTTGTTTAGATGTGCCTTTATTTTATATTGATGTTGTGAAAATCATTCAATTGCAGCTTGAGAGAGCTCTGCGAGCAATGCAAGAAGAGCATGCCCAAGTCAAGTCTAACTCCCATACAAAGCTAGCTGAAGCTAGTGCGTTGGTTGATGGAATTGAAGAAAAGTCTTCAGTGGTTGACAAGAAACTGCTTGATGCAGAGGCTAAGCTTGCTGAGGTGAACAGAAAAAATGCAGAGCTGGATATGAAATTGCAAGAGGTCGAGGCTCGTGAAAGTTTGCTTCAAAAGGACCGTTTGTCTTTAGCTACTGAGTATGCTCTTTCTCTACATTATGATGGTTCTGTTCATTATATTTTTTGACCTCCTATGCATTGCAATTTAACATGAAGTTGGTATTCTACGTTGCAGTCGAGAATCATTTGATGCAACATTCTATAAAGAAAGGGAAGATTTGAAGGAGTGGGAAAGGAAGCTACAGCAAAGAGAAAATATGCTATCCAGTGGTTGGCAAAATATTAGTGAGAAAGAAAAGAAGATAGTTGAAACCGAGAAGAACCTTAAACAGAAAGAAAGAGACCTGGAAGTGTTGGAGAAAAAGGTTAATTCATCTAGTTCTTTATTGAAGGAAAAGGAAGCTGAGATTATTAGAAGAATAGCCAATATAAACGTGGAAGAGAAGGTGTGTTTCGAGCTTTTTTATTGTGTCTTGACTATTTGTTTTCTGCTTTTTGTATTTTGCTTATACTTTCCATTCCTTGTATGTTGTGACTATGGTTTCAGAAAGTGGATTCTTTGAAGAGCACATTGGAGATGAAAGAGAAAGAATTGTTTGCATTGGAATCAAAACTTAATTCTAGAGAAAGAGTAAGTCCAGGAATGTGGTTGCATACAATGCAATAAAATGATGTGCAAAGTTCAAGAAAAAAAATTACATAACATCATTGAATAATTACTTAGCACACATGACCTAGAAATGAAATTCAAAATGATACCAGTGAGATAGACATTCATCTTGAAATATATAGATTCTGAAGATGCTTAACCCCTGCACATATGCTTTCGCTCATGTTGAGGTCCAAGAGTGGTATTTTTGTGGAGTAAAATCAGATGACTTGATGCTTACAAATTTCTAACAGCACTGAATAAATTCCATTTTGAATGAATGAATTTTCCCAGGGCTAAGGATTCTTTTGGTTTCTGCATTTGTGCAATGACTCAGGCAGATAGTAGTTCACAATTGAAAACTGTGACTGTGATATTACATGTGCTATCCTTTTACATTAGCATCTTGACATCTACCTTCCGTTTGTGTATTTCATATTAAAATTGACAAATTTATTATTGAGTAACATCATTTTGTCAGTTCATTTTTTTTTTCTTTTAATATTTGTACAGGATAATGAAATATTAAACCATCTTTTCCACTGACCAATCGCTGAAGCCATGCTTTGTCTTTATACATTAGCAGATGATAGTTTAAAGATTTATTTGCTTAACTGAATTACTTTATGGTCAACATGGTGATAATTTTTTTTAAGGTTTACTTTGGGAAGGACAACTCTACACAATTTTTCTCAAGTGAAAGTAAGGGAAGAAATTGAAAGTGGGAACTGACCATATAAACTCAAAATATAAAAAAAAATTATGATCACAAGTGTACATGTTTGGCATTAGTTACTTGCATGATTTTATGGCATTCTGACGGTTGAACCTGTGGTTTCTACAGGAGGGGATCCAGAAGGTCCTTGGTGAACAAAAGGCTACACTGGATTTGCAGTTGCAGCAGGTTGATTTTGAAATGGAACACAAGCGGAAATCCCTTCTTGAGGAGTTTAGCAGCAAGGAGGAAGCCTTGGAGCAGAGGGAGGCTGAAGTCAACCACAAGGGAAAAAAGGTTGAAAAAGAAGAGCAAGCCTTGAGTAAGAAGGCTGAGAGAATAAAAGAACAAAGTAAGGAGATTGAAGCAAAATTGAAATCTTTAAAGGAGAAAGAAAAGACTCTGAAAATCAAGGAGAAAGAGTTGGAGAAGGAAAACCAACAATTGGTTGCTGATCGGGAGACCCTGGAGAATTTAAATGCTGAACTTCAGAGGATAAAAGCTGAGATTTCTCTGCAGGAGCTGCAAATACACCAAGAGACTGAGAATTTGAAGCTTGCTGAGGATGATAGGTTAGAGAATTCTCGATTGCGATTGGAACTGAAACAGGAGATAGAGCATACCAGATTGCAGAAGGACTCTCTTGTGAAGGAAGCTGAAAACTTAAGGGAGGAGAGAGAGAGGTTTGAGAAAGAGTGGGAAGTACTGGATGAAAAGAGAGAAGAAATTACTAGGAAGCAGCATGATATTGATGTGGAGAAAGAAAGTTTAAGAAAATTTCAGTACAGTGAAGAAGAAAGATTGAAAAGCGAGAAACAAAGTATGCAAGAACAAAGAAAGAAAGAGCTGGAGAAGCTTGAATTGGAGAAGGAATCATTTAGAGATTCAATGAATCAAGAGAAACACCTGTTGTCTGAAAAGGTGAAAAATGAACAGGCTAAAATGCTTCAAGATTTTGAATCAAAGACGAGGAATCTTGAGAATGAAATCCAGAAAAGACAGGAAGAAATGGAGGAGGATTTGCAGGAAAGAGAGAGAAATTTTCAGGAGAAAATGCAAAGAGAACTTGACAATGTTAAAATATTGAAGAATCTTTCTGAGAGGGAATGGGAAGAAGCAAAGGCTGAGGGGATTAGATTAGAAAATGAAAGGAAGGAACTTGAATTGAACAAGCAGCAATTTCAGTCAGGCCAACTTGAGATGCGTGAAGATTCTGAAATGCTTATGAATCTCAGTCAGAAAGTTAAGAAAGAACGTCAACGCCTTGTGGCTGAAAGAAAAAATTTTCTTGAACTTGTTGAGAATCTGAAGAATTGCAAGGTCTGTGGTGAAGTTGTTGGGAACTTTGTTTTATCTGATACTAAACTATCTGACTTGAAGGAAAGTGTGGCCATTCCTTTGCCTATTTCCCCTGTTCTGAATTATAAGCCTCCTAACTCCCAGGACATTGTAGCTACATCTGACATTGACAATTCTGGATCTGTAAGACATGTGTCTTGGATCAACAAATGCAAATCCAAGATTTTCAAACTGTCCCCAAGTAAAAGAGCTGAAGCTATTAGTGCTTCAGACATGGTTGGGACATCACCATCAGATGTGAATGATGGTGTAGACAAAGCAGAGGAGCCTGCATCTCTTCCTAATATAGAAGGAGCTAGAGTTAGTCTTGATGAACGTCAACCAGCAGTTGGGATGGCATATCACTCTCTAGATACGCCACACCTCCAATCTGATAACATTGATAAAGAGGTTGGGGATGAACACTCCCTATCCATAGGTGAGCACAGCAGGGTTGATAGTGTGGTTGATGGAGATCGAGATGATTCTCAACAGTCTGTTCCAAAGCTTCACAGGGCCAGACCTGGGAGGAAAAGCAAATCTGGAATTGCTAGAACACGCTCAGTGAAGGCTGTTGTTGAAGAGGCCAGAGAGTTTCTAGCCAAAGAAAACAGTCCAGTAGACTCCAGTCGCATTGAGAAAGCCAACACTGGAAGGAAGCGTCAACGGGCACAAACTTCTAGAGTTACAGAAAGTGAACAGACTGCTGGTGATAGTGAAGGGCAATCAGAGAGTATTACAGCTGGTGGGCGCAGGAAGAAGAGGCAAACAGTTGCTCCGCCAGCTCAGGTTACTGGGGAGAAACGATACAATCTTAGGCAGCACAAGACGTAAGTTTATTCTCACGTCTCATCAGGCCATATTGGGACCAGTAGCAGGTTACATTATATCTTATGCTGGTTGCGTATTTATTGGAGGAATTCTCTTGGGTGAGGTGTGAACTGAATATACACGGCTAATATTTAGATTTATATTAACTTGAAAGGAATGATATGTTTGAAATAAATTTATGGTTGATTTCTGAAGGCCAATTGATATTTGCTATTGTGATAGGTAGATTTCTGTAATAGCAAGAATGACATTTATTATATTCTCATTATTAAACTGTGGTTGGGAAATTGTATTTTAGCGTAAATCACTCAGGTGGTGAGATTATTTAATAATATTATATGGGCATAAACACCAAAATTCAGATACTAAGTATGGCAGTTTTTGTTCTGTAGTATGTTTATTAAAATAAAATTGATTTTACTAATAATGAAAGGTCAGAAACTATATTTGTTGATATGGCCCCATGCTGAATAATATCTTTAAGAATTTGGTCTTTA
Source organism: Vigna reflexopilosa (assembly GCA_027742785.1). Taxonomy (NCBI): domain Eukaryota; kingdom Viridiplantae; phylum Streptophyta; class Magnoliopsida; order Fabales; family Fabaceae; genus Vigna; species Vigna reflexopilosa. Next base: position 28,745,275 of record CM050930.1, on the reverse strand, counting down.
ACGGAGTCCAATGGCGCAATGAAATCCATGTTGCTGACCTTACATAGTGAGATAATGCTTTGTTGATTATTCAGAGGTTTTTTTTTTACTGAACTTTAAAAGATCCTAATTCAAAACAATTTTGGGTTTAGACAGCACTAATTTACTTGGCTGTCCAGCTGTGGTGTGGTGGATACTTTCTCCGTAGGAAATTGAATTGCTTGATTGAGTTTTAATGCCGTTTGGATTTATGTGAGAGGATGTTAAGGGGTTGTTATTGCAAGTGTCTTTCTTGTGGCTGTTAAATATATTTAGCAGCAAAACCATCTTGCATCATGTCTGTTTATATTTGGAGCTGTGGTCATATTTTTCTTTATTGTTCTGATATCATGGCTTTTCTGGAGCAGTGCGGGCAAAGGTTCATCAAAACAGGCCTTACAAAATGCAACAAGAAGTGTGGGGAAAGAGGCTGTGGTGGCGGGGGAGATGAGACCCGAAGTTGTTGAAACCTCATTAGCAGCTGATGACAATGTACAAGTACAAGACAAAAGCACGGTGCAGGTCACAACAACAAAAACTGTGGAGGTCTCAGATGAAAGAGTTGTTAGGGTAACAGCCTTGTTGTGATGATTGATTTCACCAAACTTTTTATACATACGTTCTATTTTATTTTTACACGTTATTTTTTTTTTTTTTCAGTTTGAAGTACCAAGAGATATTGTTGATGACAATGGTGCTGCAGAGGAAAATGGTACATCAGAATATCGAGACGAAGATGGAAGCACAATCCGTGATGTTGAAAATGATGATGATGATGATGATTACGAGGATGAGGATGAGGAACATCTGGGTGAGGAATCCACCGTAAAGAAGATCTTCAGATTTTTTACAACGTGATATATTTTATTTATATCACATTAGATATACAAATGTTATGATTCCTTATTTAGGAGATTAGGCATGTAATATTAGATTGGAGTAGCATCCATGTTTGTTTGGCATTTATTACTGGCAGCGGAGAAGCATTTTTCTGCTGCCTGTGTTCTCAATAACTGTTTTCTTGCAAAATAGATTTGCTGCTAAGGAAGTCAATGCTTTCCAGAAATGAACTAAAGGGGTAATCCATATTAAATTTATTTAAATTCATATTTTACATTGAACTTTATTTAAATTTTGTTTTAAATATTTATATATTAATAATTTCTATACAAAGAGTTAGTTTAAAAATAACAATATTATAAATTCAAATATAAAATTTTAAAATAGTTTTATAATAATTCAAAATAAATATATTTAAAATTTAAAAATAAAATTTAAATAAAATTCAATGTAAAATATTAATTTAAATAAATTTAATCTTATTAAAAATATTAATAAAAATATCATTATAATAATTATAACATTTATTGGAAGTGACAAAATGGGTTAATCCGAACTCTGATATTGGTAATGTCAAAAAGAGTGGGGTCGGGATGGAAAGTTAAATTTTAATTAAAATATTATTATACATTTATATAATAGTTAAGTTTTAATGAAAATATAATTATATATTTATATAAAAGTTAAATTTAGTCTTAGTTTGGAAGGGGATAAAATTGTTTTAATTTTAAAAAATATTAGGATTCAATTGAGACAAAATATAAATAAAAGGATTAAATTGAGATTTTTTAAATGACACTTTCTCCAACAATGACACATGACACTGTTATTGTCATGTCACACTATCTCTGTCACGTGACAAGATCCTCATTTGACATGTGACAATTTTTGTTGCTCGTTCTCCTTTCTTGGTTTAACAATTTTTTTTTTTATGTTTTTCTTTTCTTCTTCGTTGCAATACTTGGCTTGATTTTTTATGATTTGGATTGTTTACTATTTTTGGATTTTAACACCATTTTTTGACTCTATCCACGTGAGTGATGTTATATTATATTTCCATAAATTTAAGATTTTTATGTATTTAAATAAAAATTATATTTTTGTATGTAATTAGTCTTTAAACATTCTTACAGGACTAAACTTTATATTGAGAACAATGTTTATGGTTGATTCTTATGTTTGTCAGAGTATATTAAGATAGAAAAAAATTTGTTATGTGGTAAACGGATCGATAACATGAGTGAGTTTTATTTTAAGACAAAATTTTTTTGAATTAACGATGTTTATGGTTGGTGAAGTGATAAATTTAAAAATGGACAATTTGAAACTTTTTGGTAACGGTGGAAAGTATTATTGATTTACAGGCATCCCAACAAGTTGCAAAGCCGGTGCAACCAACCACCTTGATACCTAAACAAGTTGGTATAAGTCCATGCAGCTTTTATTTCACTTATTCACAACAAACACAACATTAAATGAATGGACACCAAAGATCAAATAACTAAGAACCTAAGACCAAATTATTATTTTTTATTAAATATCAACTATGTATGAATTTTTTATATTAATTTTTTTCAGATATTATTACAAAAATTTTATAATAAATATTTATTTCATAGAAATTATAAATAACATGTTATTTTTATAATTTGGAATTTTAAATCCACGGGATTTAAAGTAAAAGAAAAAAATATATTAAAGTACATAATTTATTCTTTTTTTTTACTGTGTGCTATCCTAAACTACTCACGAGAGGGTAGTCCGAAGAAACATAGGGAAGAAAAGGACTTGTCAACCTAATTTTAGGCTTAGGCCTTAACTTATTGCAACTTGGCTAATGCCTTGATTTTCTCATTTATTTTGTCTTTTCCATTCTCTCCTATAATTCCATCACTCTATGATCTTCCACTATGTCACCAATAAACTATTTTTTATCAAAAAATAACACTTTTTTTTTCTTATCCCTATTTTTAAATGTTTTCAATTTCATATTTTTAGAAAAATAAATTAATTTAATTATTTTTATCAGATGAAATATATTGACTTTTGTTCAGATATCTTATTATCTTACATTATTTAAAAGTGAAATGAAGATAATGTCTCAAAATAGTTATCAAGAAAACAGTAGTTATTACTCATTACCTAACATGCAGCTCAATATAATGCTGTATAACTTATTTTGTGTAAAACTACCAATTCAAACGAATTCAAAAGTATACAATTAAGTCACTGCAAAATCATTTAGTTACAAAAGAACAAAAACCATATCCACTACTTGCAGCACTTCAAATTCATCTGAGATGGTATAAGTATTCTTTGTACTTCAAGCATACATGAAAATACCACTTAGAAGGTTTGTTTTAGCACTATTATCAAGGGATCCAAACAAAAGGTAATTGAACAAAGACATGAAAGTTTTCTATTTTTGTCAAAATATATAATAAAGCAAAAATTCTTCCTTAGCATAAACACACACAAAAGAAAAGAAAAGGCACTCAATGATTATTCACATTTGATAAACTGCACAACATTTTTCCAGTAAATAAATCATACAACAATGTTGCAGAAAGCTTGGGAAACAACGAACTTAATACTATTACTGTCATTTTTCTTCTCCTTTTGCTGAGACAGGAATTGCATTCACACCCCAGACCAAAAATTTTTAGCATAAGAAAACTCAGAAGTGGTTTTTTTGGTACAAAATAATGTGGTCCTCATGATCCAACCGCAATGCAATGCAATGAAACAATATGGTTATCTTCAGTTTTCAAAGCCACTGTGATATGTTGTCCTTTTTACCCTCTGCAGTTTCAGAGGGCTGTTAAAACCCCCCAGGCCACCACCACCAAACAAGACAACAAGGCTATAACAGATAAAAGCCTACTTTGTCTTGCATGCACTTACATGCACCTTTCATTTTTTTGCATGCATAATATGGTCCCCTACTAATGCCACTTTTCTCACACTTTAAATTCTTCCTAACACCTTAACCAATCTAATCAGACATCTTAAAGTATATTTATTTGTTGGAAGTTCCACCTTACAAGTTTGTTTTTTGGTTTCATTAGTTTGAAGATTTTATAATGGTCAGGAGGTTCACCAAAGAAAATACAAACACCACCTATGAAATATTAGTCTAACGGTTGAGAATCCAAGTGTGAGTCTAAGTCTTACATTATATAAAAATAAGAAAGTATAATACTATATAAAGATGAAAAACCTATTAATCTATTTTCTTAAGATTTTGGATAGAAAATAATGTCAATTACTTATGTAGTTAGATTCAGATCTCATTAGTGTTTGTGTCTTCTTGTGAACCACCTCCTCTTCAATACCAAACAGTCCAAACACGAACATAAATGTTAAGTATTCTTCTTTTTTTTAATGGTTGGATAAGAAGTGCATTGATAATAATGTGGCATTCAATAATTGAATCAGAAAGAGTGTGCCATTTTCAGACCAGATTTCGCTTTCATCTTATATATAGGCCTTCAGTGACTTGATACAGCTCTGGCCATATTAGGCTCGTTAATATTATGACTTTTAGCTTCGAGAACTGTGCTAACAAAAACATCTTGTGTTGTTCCCTTATATCTGCTATATACTTCCTTAGCTTTTCCATAAACACAAAGAGGAAAAGAAGTCAGGTTTCTTGTTATGCATTTGTTTTTCCTCTACCATTATTCTTCTCTTTTTCCTCTTAAGTTTTGAACACAATTTTAGGATCCTGTTCTTCCTTTCCTGATGCAAGAATCTGCTCCATTTGTTTTATCAAATGCCACTGATTAAAATATCCCTTGCTTCCTGTAGGGACCCATCTTGGTATTTCTTTTGTCTTGACATGCTTGGTTACTGTTGAGGGAGTAAGTCACCTGCTCTTCCTCCTCCTTTGTCTGTCCTTTTTCTTGTAATTTAGTTCGATGTTGTTTCTATGTCAAATAGTGAATTGTGTATGAAAATCACAATGCAAGTTGTGAAATAGAGTTCAGGCCAAAATAGCTCCTTTTGGTTTGTTTTATCAGTTTTGCTCCATCCACACCTTGAGTTTATCCTGTTCATGGTAGTGCTGCTTTCACTCTTTACCTCATGAAGAACTTCAAGGCTTTTGGTCATGCCATCATTGCTCTCTTCATCATCTCTCTGAGTGCTTGGTGTCATGGACAAGTAGAACTTGACAAAGCTCCTATGGAGAAGGCTGAGAAAGATGCTCTATTCTCCACCATTCAAGGTTTTGTTGGTAACTGGTGGAATGGCTCAGATCTCTATCCAGATCCTTGTGGTTGGACTCCTATTGAGGTGCTTTTCAGTTTTGACCCCTCTGAATGACTATACATCAAACTGCAAAATTTCATAGCAACTACCTCTATATTGTGCTGTGGAAATGTGTAGCACATTATTTAAACTATTTCTGGTTGAAGTTATAAGACCATCTTGCATTCAAGAATTTCAAATTCTTATTATCTTTTGCCTTACAGATTTCAGGGTAACAACTTATCATCACTATGTCAGTATACAAGGCCTTGAAAGTTTTTTACATATAACTGTGAGGTGAACTTGCATTCTGCAGCAAGCCTTCTGAAAAGAAAAGAAAAGAAAATCACTTGGCTCAATTTTTAGAATTACACAGAGTCCTGAATTGTTCTTCTTTAAAGATTTTTTTGTTTTTCTTTTTCAAAATGATGGCTTCAAAGTATGAACATCAGTTATTTTGTCTTTTTTTTTTCCAGTAGTTAATTTGGTCCTTGCAAAATATTGCATGCATTAAGTCATCACTGTATCTGTTTCCTATTAAGCCATGTTCTCTTTACAAAAATGTTCCAAAACAGTACATGATATTCAAAACATTGTTTAACTGATATTTAGCATTGTTTTCTGCTGCAGGGGGTTTCTTGTGATCTGTTTGACGGATTTTGGTATGTTACTGTCTTGAACATTGGACCAATCTACGAGAATTCTCTAAGTTGTGCCAAAAATTTGGAGTTCAGACCACATTTGTTTGAGCTGAAGCACCTCAAATCTCTATCCCTGTTCAAATGCTTTAGATCACAAGGCAGACATCAGGTTACAATCCCCAATGCAAACTGGGAAAATCTGGCTGGCAGGTTAAAATCACTTGAGTTTAGATCAAACACAGGTCTCATTGGAAAAATCCCTTCAAGTTTTGGTGTCCTCAAGAAGCTTCAGTCCCTAGTACTGTTAGAAAATGGTTTAACAGGTGAAATTCCACCAGAGATTGGCAACCTGAACAAGTTGAAGAGGCTTGTCATTGCAGAAAACTATCTGAGTGGACACATTCCAGATATTTTTAGTGCACTGGGTGACTTGTTGATACTTGATTTAAGTAGAAACTCACTATCCGGGTCTTTACCTTTAACACTTGGATGCTTAACCTCCCTTCTGAAGCTTGATGTTAGCAATAACCATTTGGAGGGGAATTTGTTGAAAGAATTTGCTTATCTGAAGAATCTGACCCTTTTGGACCTTGGGAATAACAGATTCTCTGGTGGGTTGACAATGAGCATTCAAGAGATGTATTCTTTGGAGGAAATGGTTTTGTCCAACAATGCAATAGGTGGAGATATCAGGATCTTGAAGTGGGAAAACCTTCATAACTTGATCAGTTTGGATCTCTCTAAAATGGGGTTAAACGGGGAAATTCCTGAGTCTATAATAGAATTGAAGAGGTTGAGATTTCTAGGCCTCAGTGACAACAACCTCACAGGAAACCTTTCACCAAAACTATCAACTCTTCCTTCTCTCAATGCACTCTATGTTAGTGGTAACAATCTTGAAGGAGAGCTTAAATTCTCTATGGAGTTTTATGGAAAATTGGGAACACGTTTTGGAGCCTGGAACAACCCCAACCTTTGTTGCCCTCTTGGAGCAATTGCAACAAGTAATGTTCCATTTGGAGTAAAACCATGCCAGCAGCAGATCAAATTGGTAGAATCTAACACAAATGCTGGTGATGTTAACAAGACTTTCTATTCCATAGCTTCTTTGTGCCATGCTCCTAATCATTTCTGGTGGACTTTTCCATTGATCATGATTCTCTTCCTAAATTCTTACATAGGTCTTTAATCAAGATAGTAGTTCAAATTTGACTTTAACTTCATAGGGATATTAGTTACAGCAACATGTATTGTAGTACTTCTGTATTTTGTTATGACACAAGTTGACACTGTTTTTTCCATTTTCTTGTTGGCTTCATCTTACCATATACTCCATCTAGTTTAATTTCTCTATTCAATGATTTTGCATACAAATACAATATCTTAATCTTATAGGATTAAGCCTGAGATAAACTTCAATCCTCAGAAAACACTTCCAGAGAGATATTTACAATGTTCTTATCAGCCATTTTGGTTCCTACAACTATCCTATAATTCATTTGTGATTACAATTGCATGAAGGGTAGGTAGCTCAGATATTTGATTCTCGAAAGTTGTCACCAGTAATAGTAGTTCCTGAACACTTGCTTTCTCAGTGTTCAAAGAAGAATCCAAGAGCGGCCACTCTTCAAATGGAATACAAAACAGTAATGTCAATGTCTCCTTACAGTTCTACAGGTGAAGGGTAAGGACCTAACAGTGTATGGTGGTAACACTTATTTTCATCGTACAAATAATTGAACTTATCATTGAATTTCACTGTTTTGTATTTTGAGTTGCTAGTAACTAACTACCACCACTTGTTGCCTAATCTAATTGATAATCAAGTTTTCATGAGCTTGTTTTAGATAATATAAGAAAAATATCAACATAAACTTGATATCACTTTTTTTTTTCTCAATACAAAATTCATTCAGAATAAATTATATAAGGAAAAAGTCTTTTTAGCAACTTTTTTTTACAATTTTTTTATTACTGTTTAATAGTAATTTATGATTAATTCATTTTAAATATACAAACTAATAAAACATTGATACATAATTTATTATTAAAATATTATAGTCTATTATATAAATGTGTTTCATATTCTTATACATGCTCATTTAATTTGTGCTACAGGTTCAATTTTGTTGTTAATAGTAAAATTTTGGTTGCTTTTAAGAGAAATTGACTGCATTGAAGTTGATTTTGAGTTTGAGAAAGTTTAATTAGTAGGTAGGTTATCCAATTATTTATGATTTTTTAAATATATATTTTTATTTTAGTTAAGTCTTTATCATATAATTATTTTTATCTGGGTTTTTGTAATTTTGAAAATCGTCACAGATTATACCTATATAACAATTTTAAAGAGGTAAAAAAATAATTCCAGAGACATATTTGAAAATCACAAACAGTTTAAACACCTACTAAATAATTAGATCTCTTAAAAATTACATCTACCGTCTAGATGAATTTATAATATATATATAAACAATATGGATATTTATTGAATTGTTTCAACAGTATGTCATTTCCATATTGTTTATTCTTTTGTAAATTATTTTGTTCAACCATATTATGTCTTATTAATAAAGAAAATTTTCATCGGATAATTATTATTAAAATAGAAAACGTTATTAAACTTTTACAAAAATACATTTCTAAAAGATAACTTTAAAAGAACTGTTACAAAATTTAAAAATAAAATAAAATTGCCTATAAAGTATATACACTAAAAAACAATTATAAAAAAAATCATAAAAAGTAATTCTAGTGAGAGATTTCAATTATAGTTATTATTAATTTATTGTGGGGTTGTTGTCTGTATGTTTGGTGGACAGTAGTATATATTGATATTTTGGTGAACATATGCATCTGTGATGTTAGGAGAATTAGGAAACAGAATCCAGAATGAGAGTTTGGCATTTCTACGATTGGATTTCCGAGGCAATGAGATTTATTTATTTAATGTGACTTTAATAAGGTGAAAGTGAAATGTGAAGGGTAAGGTATGGTCCTATAGGTGTAGGGATTGTTGTGATGTTGATGATGAAATGTGTAGGGTGGAAGCAATGGTACAGTGCCTTTAATGGAGGTTGTGGTCTTTAAAGTGGACAATCATCTTCTCTTTCTTCAACATTGGTTACTTCATTTCTTCACAGGGCATTAAACAATGTGCAACTCTGCACAATTTAATGCCATCATCATATCTCATTGCTTCCACTTCTACTACACCATAACTTCTATTTTCCATCATCTTCTAAGATAGATTCCTTTCAATGTTCTTTCTACTTCCACTTTCTTTTAATTCTATTTTTTTTTACTTATATAATCTTCATAGCAAAATATTTACTCAAATTATATCTTCTTTTTTCATATTGGAATTTCGTTTTTGAGTAATTAAATTTTGAATTATAGCCGGAAAAGAAGGTTGATAAATAAGTTAAAATTTAGTTCTTGAAAACTCAAATTTTGAATTATAATTAATAAAAACTGGTTAAAAAATAAATCAAAATTCGATTTTCTAAAAATCGAATTCTTATGGACTAAAAAACTTATATTAAGTGTTTAGCAGAATATACTACATGGATAAATTTTAAATCTAAATGTGCTAGGTAAAAATTTCTTTCTTCTCGTATTGATGTTTTACTCTTATATAAATATATATATATATATATATATATATATATATATATATATATATATATATATATAATATGATGTGAGAGCCTAATGCGAATATTCGTGACCCAAGTTAGGAACTTCCAACACTAGCACATAGTAATCAAGAGAAGTGTTTAACTACTACTATAAAAATAACTTTTGATATTCGTTATTTTAATCTTTAACATCATTTTAAACTTCAACGTTTTAGTGAAAGATATCAATTTTATGTCAAAGGAAAAAAAGATGTTGAATAACATCGACTAATAGCTAAACCAACGTTCATTAACAATGAACACCAAGAAAATAAATATTCAAAGTTGTTGAGCGAAGAGATCTACATATTTGAGTACATTTTGTTGCAAACACTTTTGCACTCACTAATAAGGGCCACCATTGAGCATGCTTTTTTACGAATGCTTTGGCACTCAATGGGATGGGGGCAATTGATGTTAGATATGGTAAGAGTCGACGTCAATGAATGTCTGTTATGGTAAAAGCCGACGTCAAATGTAGCTTTTTTTTCAAAAAAAAAATATATTTGTTCTTACAATTTTACTAAATTTGGAAATTATTAATAAATTGAAGATCGATTAATATAATTTAGAGATCAATAAATTCTAACCTTTGGATACAATATTTGATTTTGTTGTGTCCTTGGTCTATCTATAACTCTAATTACATTTGAAACATAGGTTAATATTAATATAATTAATTAATTGATATGAAAAAATGTAAAACTTACGTTTGTAATAAGGATTTGAAGTCAGGTTTCATCTTTGAGAACAAAACCATATAACTGTGCATTGTCTTGGTATGATGACCATAAGTTGCCAATGGGTCCTATAATAAATCACAAATAGTTAGTTGATTAATTAAGTAAACCTACATAATATTTTACAATTAATAACATAATAACCTTCAATATATGACACAGTGTACATTTCTCTTTTTGACTCAGTCATCCATGTTTCTAAATATGTTTGCTTGTCATCAATTTTGTTTCTAGAATGTTGAATGGTCTAAAATTCAATAAATCCATACATTGATTTACGATCTTATATCCATGTACTTATAACAAGAAAGTTAAATATATATTAAAAAGTAACAATTTCAATATTTAAATATAGAAGATAATGAAAAATCTTACGTACATCATAGTTATAGGATTAAAATATTTAATGTAAGACTCGAAAAAAATTAGAAATATTTATAAATAATATTTATATGAATTTATCATAGTTTAAATATGTTGGATGAATACATGTAATATTGTATAAGTGATTGTTAATTTTTATGATGTGAAAGAGCTACGGAAAGAATTAAAAAGTTAATTTACAAATGCACATAACTTAATACATAGCCTGTTTTCTAAATATGATTAAAATGTTTTATTTGTAAATTTTTTTGTTAAGTAAATGTTGATCAATAAGAGGATAAGTAGAATTCAAGACTTTAAGCTTTCATAATCTAAAAAAATATATTCATAAAGCTTAAGATTATAAATAAGGGAATATCTTAAATGTCTGCAAAGTTTATCTAACATAAACATATGTCAACATCATGAGTTAGCAATCCACCTAATACGATGTGTGTTTTTGATAAAGCAAAAGAGAGAAATTTATGTTACATGGAACAAATTTAATACTTCTCTATGTCAAAGTTTGACAAACAATAGAATAAAAAAAATATATTAAAGTGATATTTACAAGGATAAGTTCTTCAAGAATCTATATAAAGACCTTTCAAAGAACAATTAAAATAATAACTATTATTTGTAAGTGTGAAAACTTTGTTAAATTTTCTCCTTGATCTACAAGATTTATATGAACATTATTAATGTTCATCCTTGCAAACTAACCACCATATGTCAAAAGTGACATTCTTATATAATAAAAATAAAAATGAGTTAAAATTAAAAAAAAAATCTAACAAACTTAATGTATACATAATTACTAGATAAGAGAAAATCTACTTGTAAACATCCATTACTCATGAAAATAGTTCAATATATCAGAATTTGCATGTTGTTATGTGTGTTATGTTAAAAAGTTAATATATTAAGATACAGAATTTAAAAATGTAAACGTGTAAGTTTATGAGTTGTGATAAGAAATTAGAAGGGTAGAGGCAAAGCATTTGAGGTTGCACATGGAAAATGCAATCGTTTATTTGAACTCTCTCTTATGTGACTATTTCCCACCCAACCCAAGCTCGTAAAGAGGAAATTGCACGTTACAACGATTCATATCACTTTCTTGACCACATTCTATGTATCCTATAAATTATTCAACAAAACTTCTTCAAATCTACCCTCAATATATAATCAACACATGCTTCCACAGTCAAATATATGACATAATTAACATGAGTTTATTAAAAAAATATTTGTAATATATAGACTTTCACAGTTTATCATAGAAAATATATTTTTTTAAGTGGAGAATATTAAGAATAATTCTTCTTCAAATATGATATTCCAATAGAAAATGTCATGAGAGGAAAAAGAGAAATAAAAAGAAGAAAAGCATGATTTAAGAAATAAAAGTAGATAAAATCATTATATATTATCACAAATTTATATATGCAATGTGTTTGTTGTTTAGTAATAACATTATATATAAAGATTTGTGTGCGTATAGGGACATAAATTGAATAATATATTTATGTTGAAAATTATTAAATTCATTTAGTATAAAAATGTTTTATTTTTAATATAATTTATGTAATTTTAATATGGAATATATGCTTCCTTCCATTTCTAAATATCTGTGTAGAAGTTTATGAAATGTCTACACAATGTTAGGAATGAGTTATACAGTATAACAGTTTTTAGAGTTATTGTAAGTTATAATGGAAGTTAACATCTAGAATTGATTTATATTCCTTTGTTTGAACATATGAAATAGTAGAACATGAAACAGTCCATATAATATGTGTCCTATTACTAGGAATGTTTGCTGAAATACTAGGTTAGGGATCTATCCAATTGACTCATCAAAGCACACAAAAACTTGGACCAAATCATCGTTTATTAAGCCTATGACTCACCAAAGTGGTAACACCCAATAGTGAAAATCACGACTCAATTAAAAATAACCTCCTAGATTTTTCTGATTTAAACTAGAGATTGAAGTGATCAAAATGGAAGAAAGTTCATTCACTCATCATTTATGTTTTATTTATTAAAATAAGATTGTCCGGAGATACATTATCTAAACAACTCATATTTTAAAGTTTAACAATAAGTATTAAACGAAATATTGTTGTGTATGAAAAATTATTTTAAAAGAAACATGTAATAAAGAAATATTTTGTAACGTCTTAATAACGTTTTCTAGACTTAATTGTTAGATGAATTATTATGAACAACGTCTAAGAAAAGAATACTATATGAGTAACAAACTATCTTTTATGAACAAAAAAGTCTATCTCTTTTATAACACTAGGGTTAAAAGAAATTTTTACACAATATTATATCAAACAAAATGTTTTAAGAATACATTGTCTAAGGTATGACTACTAAATGTTACCTTTCACAAATAGCCTTTGAGAAGCGTTTAATGTTTATACCATCTGTTGATTATACATGTTATATAAAAAGAAATAAGGTTATTATTTTAAAATTTTAGTTTGAAAATAATATTGATTATCTCATATAAATTTGACTCATATATATAAATGATGTTGTTTTTTTTGTTTTTTTTTAAATATCTTTCACAAAGTTAAAAGTTGTAAAATTGTAATTTATGACAGACTCAGTCGATCTACACTTAGGATTGAGTCATTATTTTGTTAGGTCGGTTTAGACGAACTTTAACTAAGAACGACTCAGATCAACCTTGGATTGTAGATGACTTGAGTTTGTCGGGGTCGAGTTGGTCAACTTTTGACCTTGATCGAGTTGACCGAGGTTGACTTAGGTTAATCTTCAAATTGGGTCGATGCGAGCCAACCTTCGGTCCAAATGGACTTGAGTCGGTCTCTAGCTTGAGTTGATCAAGCTGACGTTGAATTGGAACCAATGAGAGTTGATCTCCATCTTGAATCGACTAAAGTTAATTTTCAATTGAGATCAACTCGAGTCGACCTTCAATCTTGGCTGACTTGATTGACCTTCGGTTAGGACAACTCGTGTCGACCTTTAGTTTGGTCCTTAGCCACCTTGCTTCCACTTAGATGCATACCTTGATTTTGGATTTTTAAAATAATTTAAAAAAATATATTAATCTGAATCCTATCCAAATCTAATTAAGTTGATCGAGATTTAAATTTTTAAAATCCAAAAATTATTCAATCTAAATCTAATTAAGTGAATTAGATTTAAAATAAAAAATATAAGCTTGGATTTGGAATAGATCCATTTAAATAGATTTAAAACGATATAAATTTAGATTATTAGAAATTGATCTCAAAATTTAGATATTTTATCTATTCTTACATTCATAATTTAGTTCACTAGCAACTAATTTATGTTTCATTACCTTTTATAGTTGAAATTTGACGAGAATTATTTGTCTATAACAACAATATCGTATTATGGAGATATTTATTTATTTTAAAAAAACCTATAGGAAAATTGAATTTATAAGGAGTTTGACATCAAAGAAAAAATAGATAAAGTCATTTAATATGACTTGATAGTTTAAAAATAATATTTTAATAAGAGAATGATAATAATTTAAATGTGAGACTAATTTTTCATTTAAGTATAAATAGCAAAGTAAATAAAAAAGAAGAAGAAAGATTTAATATTAATCTTTTGTTTATTTCTAAAAGTTTTAAATATCTATTACAAAGTGAAAAGAAGTAATAATAGTAATTTATATAATCTTTAAGTTATAAAAATATTAAAAATATTTTAAATAATGGAAAACTTAGGTTTAGTTGATGGAATCAATAAAGGAACACATGAGCTAACAGTAGTGTAATTGAATTTTGTTAAGTTTAATTAAAAAGAAATTAAAATATCCAACGATTGGAAAGTTGCTTTCATGAAAGTGTAGCCATAAACACTTTGAGATTTGACACATAGAATATCTTTTTTCTTTCTCAGGAATTGCTTACCAACCCATTAAAGTGCCGTCACACGCATCCCCTTGGTATGTTCATCATTTCTCATTCTTTCTTTATACTTATAATATAATATGCTGCTAAATGAATTTCAATGAATTTCAACTCCATTACTTATTTACACACTTTTACTTTTAAGTTTTAATAATATTAAGGCTAAATTGCACAACAGTAACCCTAATTAATAGTCAAAGTTGAACATGAATATCCGTACTTGAGTATGGAATTAAAATTCAAGTTAGGTTACTTGTAATTAAATAAAATGGGGAAGAGAAAAAAAAAAAACAAAAGTAGTTGATTTGCTGGTGAGTGAGATCACACACAACCCCACATAGTTGAAACATCATTTTAAATTCTGATGATTTCTGTTTAATGAATATGTTTTATTTGACCAAATTTTAAACAAAAGAAAAACCAATCCTCGGCTTCCAAAATAAAATTTCTGGTCCCGCGAATGTAGACACTTACCTAATTCTCAGTAGCTATGAATACAAATAATGTGTATTTTAATGTTAGAATTATTGCTATTTCAAGACAATAATACGCAATGTTGAATTTCTTTGAGATTATGATTGCTTATCCACAATCATAGATTTTTACAAGGTATTTTGAGACTATAAATATTGATTTTGTAAATTTACTTAAATTTTTAAGATGTCAAATATATATAATGTAAAAATAAAAATAAAAAATATTTTTATTTATACTTATATTAGAAAAAATAAAATAAAATTGGGCCAAGGCTTCTCTCGGAGAACATTAACATTTATGAATCATTGAAGATATTTTAGATACTTAACCTTTTTGATAAAGAAAAAGAGTTAGCTTGTGCATTGTGATTTTGTTTATAGATATTGTAAATGTCTTTAAGGACAACAATTAGTTAGTGGATATTTTCTTGACTAATACTTTAGATTGTGTGTATAAAATAATGTTTGTTTTTATATAACTAAAATTTATAATAGAAAAACATACAAATAATGGTAGTTAGAGATAATAGAAACTCTTGTTACTCTTTATATAATATACCTTTAATTTTGTTTCTGTAACTATAGTTAGATAAAATAATGTGTGAAAAATATATTTAAAAGGGTTTTATAAAAAGTGATAGTTTTAAAAGCTACCTTTTTATTGCGCACTTGAAGAATGTCATAAGATAATTGATGCATTGTGTTATACATTAAAACATTATAGAGTTAGATTCTGATATTAATATTTATAATATCTATGTCAAGAAGACTAATGCACAATAATAGTGGACCCCAAAAATTGCGTCTTTCCTTATAAGAGCGTCTTACGCAAAGATACCCACAAAAATAATTGAAGTCATATTCATCAAATAAACCAAATTAACCTTAAATCTTCCATTTCTGTACTCTCTATAAATATTATTTTTCTGTATTCTCACTAAATTCACATAATCTAGAAGTTGAAATTAAAAATAGTTTAAATATTTTTCTTTTACTCTTCGAAACATCTTATAAAAATAAAAGTATAACCAAAAAAAAAAAAAATCAAACTCCAAATACCCCAATAATGAAGGCATAACTATTGTGAGAAATTGGCAAATCACGAACAGGCAACACACAGCATTGTGAAGTACATTTTTTTTCAGTTCTTTCCTTTTCGCCCACAACAAAAATGCCAATAATTAATGCCATTCACTCATGAAAAGGCTTTTCCATCATACCAAAAGAGGAGATTTTTCGCACCCATTGAGTTGCAAATGGAGATAGGCTTCTACAGTTTTGGCTTTGTTCCATTATTACACCCATTTTATCCATTATTATTATTATTAATTATTATTTTATTTTTTTTCACATAGTGGGATCAAATTATATTGCACTCTTCAAACAAATTCATCACACCCTACCTTTTATAAAGCCATACTTGCCGTACTAAAATCCAAAATTTCCTCCGTGTGAAACTAGATTTAAGATCTCATCACAATACCAAAAGGAAAGAAGAGATAGAAAAAAAAAACTTCATCCATGCGCACACCATACAATTACAAAATTTGGATAAGAACAAATTCAACAAGTTCCGTTCCATAGTTCTAAACTTCCAATTAACTTTCATAAATACACTTAATTAGTATGTATTAACTAAAATTTCACTTATGATAAAATTTACTATTTTGGTTGAATTGATAGTACTTCTTTATTTTGCTCTCTTCTAATCGTTGAATCTTCTTTGAGAACGCAATTCACTCTTATGGATTGTTAATTTATGAGACACTACGATATTTAAGTTAGATATGTTTCATAATGACATGTTTGGATGTGTTTTTCTGTTTTAAAAATGTAATTCACTCTAATGGATTGTTAATCTACATAAGATACTCTGACATTTAAGTCAGATATGTTTTGTAATAACAAATTTGGATGGATTTTTCTGAAAAAGAAATTTGGTGGAGCTAAACATAAGAAATTTGCGTGCAGCCAAGTGTGAAAAACTGGTATATGTAAGTCCAAGATCAAGCGTAGCCGGCGCCAAATACTCAAAATAAAGTGCATTATTTCTTGATGAAGCTTGCGTTGACATGCAATAGCGTGTAGCTCACTTCTCTTGTTAAAAAATTTCCCATTTGCCTAACTATTTCCATGTTCCCCATGCAACCACAAACATATATAAAAACCCCTCTCTTCCTACCAAGTTCAAAATTCAACTTCTCTCAAAACTCTCAACCTACCCACCTTCTCCTTTTCCTTCTCCTTCTCACCTTCCATGGCTTTGCATCTTCCATGCAAAACCCTATCTCTTCTTCTTCTCTTTGTCTACTTGCTACTCCTTGGTTCTTCTCATGCAATAAGACCAGGCCAAACCATGAAGCTTAATCAAAGAAGAGACTACACAAATCAACAAGCTGATCTTCCATACCACACCATGCTTTTCAACTTCTTCCCCAAAGGACCAGTGCCTCCTTCAGGTCCTTCAAAGAGGCACAACTCAGTGCTGGATTCAACACCTAATAGTTAACTACATACATATACATAGGACTTCCTTCATTTTCTTCAATTTTTCTACTTTTTCTTCTATGATCCTTTTCTTCTTTGGTTTCAAGCCCCCCCCAGAAACCAGATCCTTAAAGGCTCTGAAATATTTTTGCTCTTATTAGTTACTATGAACTACACACTGTACATAGAAAAGATTGTTGTCACATATATATAGGAATATGGAGATTTTTTTTTTCAGCAGTAGCACATGTTCTTTTTTATATTACCAATGTAACAAATATTAACTCACATTTCACACTTTTACTGTAGCTCGATTTATTAATTTTTTTTTCATTTATTTTATGAAAAAAAAGAGAGAAAAGACTAAAAAGAGAAATTATATAATACTTAGTTAAAATTTTTGTATTATTAAATTATGAAATTAAAAAGAGTTATATGTTTATTAAATTAATTATAATATAATTTTTAGAATGTATAATTAATTATTTTTAAATATTAAACAAAATGAGATGAAAAATAAATTAATTAAGAAATACAAAACATTTCAGTGTAATTTAATGTATTGATTTCTAGTTTTATTTAAAATTAGCGAAATTAATTTCAATGTATAGGTTATTAAATATTATAAATTAAAAATGAAGGTGCAATTGATTTAGTGAGAATTTATTATAAAAGAAAAAAACTTATTCAATTAGAATTATATTTTAAATAAACTTTGTTTTCCTTTGTTTTCTTTTATAATTGTTTTGTAATTATACCTAAATGTATTTTTGTTTCTTTTATAATTACACCTAAATGTATTTTTATTTGTTTTTAAATTATTAAACAATAACATATGGATAAAACATTATACTCATACTTTTTAATTTTTGTAATTTTTTAGATAATAAAGGTGGAAAATGTAAAACCATACAATTTAATAATTAAACTGTTAATAATTTAATTAATTTTTTTATGAATTGTATGGGACTTTGTTTTGTAAAGAAATATGAACTATTTAGTTAAAGTGAACGAAACATTTGAATATTAAAATATTTATATGAAATTTTTGTTATCAAGTTATTTAGAGAAATCTAATTAAATTGAAAAACTAAAAATAGAAGTTTTATTGAGTGGATGAAAGATAAAATAAACGTTAAATAAAGTTAACGGTGGAATATGTGGATCCTCTAATGTCACAATTACGAGGACAATTATTTATGGTGTGTTATATTTTCGTGGATGTCTCCTTTTTTTATGTTTATCTCAATACTGATTCTAAATTATTTTAGTTGACTCTTTGCATCTTTTTTGTGGTTGGATGAGGACAAATTTTTGAGCCTTGGTATAGTGGTCAATATTCTTCATCTCTTAGCTCGCCAAAGATATGATCATACATACACTTTATGACGACATCCAACCTATAGTAGTGACTAATGTACATGTTGAAGTCGTGATGAGCATGTTTGCAAGCTACTAAGACATTTGAACACAGTAGATGAAATTTTTGAAACATGCCATAGTCACACCATCGTTCATCCAACCTGACAACAAATTTTCCCGCAAGACATATTTGTCTTGGGTTTACCATCTCTTTCATTCTGAATCTTGTTGTATTTTTATCAAATTCAAGCAGCCTGTGAGTGTTTGATTTTGAATCAGCATCCTGTAGGACCTTGGTGGAATTTTCAGAATACACATGACCAACACTTATCATTGCACTTATTTGCTTCCCTCTTTCTGTGAAAGCGTGTTGCATCTGGTATATATGGCCAATACTATGGAAGAGATTGTTAAATTTCTTGTCTTCTTCAAGACTGAGTTGATTGCTTCGGCCGAATTTGTTATTAAGTGACCCCATCTTTTGCCTTCATCATACGCAAGTCTGAATTGTTGTATTGGATTTTGGTCAATCCAAGTTGTTGCTTCTGGATTGGCTTCCTTAATGATATTGTAATAATAATTACATCGTGGCTTAGTCATTGTGTATCCTGCAAATATAATTAACAAAATATTAATGATTAAGTTTGACGAAGAGAATGAACACGACATATAATTGATTAAAAATTTATAAATTTAAGTAGTTACCCAAATTCACAAAGTCCTTCTTCAAAGTTGTATCCTTGAATCTTCAGGTGAAATTTTGTGCATTGTGTCAAATGCAATACACATGCACATAGTCTCCTTCATGAAGTTGCAGGAAAACACTAGAAGGAGGGGTGAATAGTATTTTCGTAACTCCTTTTACGACTATAAATTTGATCGTGGTATTAGTTATACTTATTAGTTGGTAATGTTATCCTGTTAAGTTTGTTTATAACACCAACTTAAACTGATTCTTAAGGAGTTTGGTAAGAAGTAACTATCTAGGGATGGTGACACTTGTTGAAGACTTGTGAGTCAGGAAATTTCTGTATCTAAGAACCAATCATTTACAAGATAAGCTATAATACACAAACAATTTTTATACTGGTTCACTCATTAGAGCTACATCCAATTCTCCTCTAAGTTAACTTAGATGGTTTCATTAAATATTCAATGAAGTACATTTGAGTATTCTAACCACTCTTAGTATCCCTAGTCACACTGAGTAATCATTGTTACTCTGACTAGTTGAGTTTCACCCGCTCATGGTTGTACAATATTTTTCACCACACTTGGTATCCCAACACGTTCCTGGTGTTTGCCTGACACATCATCTAGTTTAGTTTAACCCACACTTGGTTGTCATTGTCCAACAGTAACCACTTATTACTCTGACCTTGATTGAGTTTAACTCAACCCTGGTTGTGCAGTATTTATCACCACTTCTGATATCATTAGACAATCCTGGTATTCACTTATACGCTACCTAGTTGAGTTTAACCCACTCCTGGTTGTCCCGTCCATTTGTAACCACCTGTTATTGTGACCTCAACTAAGTTTCACCCACTCATGGTTACGCAATATTCTTCACCACTCCTGGTATCCTTAGACAATCCTAGTATCCACTAATACACTGCCTAACTAAGTTTAACCCACTCTTGGTTGTCCTTGTCCACCCAATAACCACCTGTTACTGTGACCTTGACTAAGTTTCACCCACTCTTGGTTGTGCAGTATTCTTCACCTGGCTATCTTTGGTGAGTAGGCTGAGTACATGTTTGTTGGGTGTTTATTCCTAATATTTTTAAGAGGTTCAAGAATAGGTTCTTTAGGGTAGTGGTGAACTCGGCTCGTCGATTGCATTTCTATGATGAAAACGATAATCCAAAATTTCTCTCCCATTGGACTGATAACCCTCTTAGGTATAAGGAATGGTCGAATGACATATTTTTCGAGGAAGATCAGATGATAATTAGGATCTTGGAACAACTCCTTTATGAGCTACATGTCAAAAACATTGTTAAAGTTTACTTGTCTCCTAAGTCAGTTACTAACCTGTGTGGTATGTACAAAGCAGTTGGTAACTAGAACATTTTTTAGCCAATATGAAAATTTTGTAGTGCTTGCAAGTTACAGGCCCAACATGCTACCAAGATGGAGATTGGTGAGAACATGTTCCACAAGTTGAGGAACAAACTGATAGAAAAGGCTAAGAAGACTAGAAAGATTCTATTTCCTAACTTAAAAGGCCTAATAACAAACACTCATCAACTCGTGAGTGACACCAAGAAACATGTGTCCCAAAGCAATGAGGTGTAAGTAAAGATAAAAAAAAACTAAGAATTGAACTGTTTAACCAAACTGATAAAAAGTTAATTTGTTACACAAGTTTTTATATCTTTTCCTCAATATTTTCTTCTCTTATCTCCATAATTAATATATATATATATATATATATATATATATATATAAATATAATTCCAGAAGTCCTTTTTATCATTATATATAGATTTTTGGATATATAATTCAAAATTTGTTACATAATTCGAAATATAATTCTAAATTTTATAATCTACAATAAAATTACGAAATCCAAATTGTGATTTTAATTACATAATCTCTGAAATAATATTATGAATTGGATAATTTAAAATAAAATACGTGATTTTAAATTATATAGTTTGAAATACTAATTCATATTATTTAATTTAAAATACAATTATTTTAAATTATGTAATCCAAAATATATTTGAATGACAGTAATTTGAAAATCTTATGCCAAATATAGTTTTTTTTTTATATTGCAAAGGTAGGAGAAGAAATTAAGGTAGTACATGAAGAAAAACTCTAGGATTTAGATGTGTCCATTTCAGCTTGGTATTAAAACATGCATATGCAAAAGAAAAAGGAAAGCTCTTTTAGTAACATGGGCTCCTATCATGCATAAATCCGACCCTTCAGTTTTCCTTCCCTCAATGTGTTATGAAATTCCAGTGACTATTGCTTTATGCACGACACAGTTACTAACTGCACCTGCATATTAATACAAAAAGACTTAAATACCATCCATCATTGAGTAAGCATGTTTTCTTGGATAAAAACTGATTTTTTTCATCAGAATTACCAATCTAACATTTTTTCAACAAACTTACCTGAACAAACTGTTTTATCTATCCACTCAAATTCTTTTAAAAGAACATATCCTAACGTTATGTTCGTTTAACCCGATTTAATTGTTTATGCAGACTAAAATATTCACATAAATAGTACATGTAACTGATTCCAATTAGTCTGGAATCGATTCCATGACTAATGTATTTGATTCCAAATGTTCATGTAATTGATTTCGCTTAAGAATGAACAAAACTATGGTCCTCAACGTTCCAAATGTGATTTTTAATTGCTGTGAGATGGGTGCATTTTATATGTCTAGAGTTGTACCATATCCCTTCCTATTATAAATATCAATAATAAAAGTAACTATGTTAAACCATTATTTAAAAAATACAATTAAACACCACAAATTTGTCTCTTCCAATCTTTGTTAACAGTTAATCGTAAATGAGAACATAGTCTAAGTGTGTTTGTTAAAAAAATTAATATCGATATGTAATTAAAATTAAATATATTTATTAAAAAATCAATATTAATATATAATTAATATTGAAGGTAGTGAAAATTTTAAATTTAAGAAAAAATAAATAAAAGATTACCTTCAAAATTATATAACACATAAACTAGATAATATTGTCCATCAAAAACAACATTGTAAAATCAATCTACTAAAATTAGATAAGAATTGATTAACTAAGAGTTAAAGCTAAGAGAAATATTAAAAGACCTCAATTCCATCTATAAGAATCCATTAAACTACTATAAATAGAATATACTTCATGATTTAGCAATTGTTAATTATTTATTACATATATTTAACTTAATGCTTACTTGAGTTTGGAGTCTCTTTGTAAAATCCTCCAAATTGGTGAACACGTATTTCATTAGAAATTCTAACCCATGAAAAATAAGTTTAATTCTAAATTAATATTAATTTTTTTTAATAAACAAAGAGTAAAAATATTACTTTTAATATTAATGTTAATTTTTTTAATAGATAACAACATAATGAATTATCTTAACTATTAACAAAATAAAATTTTGCATTAAAAATATTTTTTTTGTTATAATAAAATTAAAATATGATTATTTGTTATTTAATGACTAAGTGAATAAATCAGATTCATCTAAATTCGATTGATCTGAAAACAAAAATTGTTGACAATCAAATTTTATATGGATTGAGGTTATAATGGATAATGACATTCAAATAAAAATGTGTTATGACAATTGGATATGAATATCAAATTTCAATTTCAATTAGACTTGAAAGTTCTAACTATAAAAATATAAGTTTTCCTTGTAATTTTGTTATGGTACCCCTCTCTTTCTTGCCCAACTTTATTTTTTTCCATGGTCATCATCACCATCATTATTGTGCCTTTATTTTTGTTTTCTTCTTACACGAGAAGATGTTGAAAATGAAGGAGGTGGGGAAGCTGGCAATGTTGCATGTTGCCGATGGTGTTGTCCCAAATTTAGATGTGGCCGGAGTAAAAGATGTGGTTCAGAAAAGTGCTTGCAATAATATTTCCAAGAAAAAAGAGTTCAACAAGAAGGCAAAAAAATTAAACATTATATAAGAATTTATCCGTAAGTAATTACTTATAAATTTATTTATAGATAGTTATTATAACATCTCATCTTAATAATATAAAACTATTAAAATATTACGTTACATAGATGATAATAGAATCACTCAGATGAAAACAAAACTACAAGAAGACAATAGATCTACATCTGTAGATCCATTTACCAACTCAGTTGCTTCACCTCACCTCTCGCTAGAACAACTGAAAAGACTATCTCCTTAAGCTCACACCATTTAAGTGATCATCGCAAAAGAGAAAACAACACACAACAAACCACTAAAGCAAGGGTAAGCTAAAATATAAACAATTAATTATATATATAAACATTTAAACATTATACACATGATACACATATCACACCAACCAATTAAACACTTTATGCATGACATACTTTGACTAGACTATTCAGACTTAGAATGAATGTTGAGCTATGGCAGATTATGCACTTATGGCGACTTCTACTGCTTTGCAAAGTCATTGCCAATGGATTTCACCCTACCATACTCACAAGGTTAGTTTGTTCCATGCCTTGGATCGTACTAGAAGCACCTAAGACTAAGACCTCCTATTATTCTCACCACATGTGTCAAACCTCTCTATGTGAGAATGTATGACCATTAGAGTGTCAGGAAACCCCCCAAGATTGAGGTACCTGCATTCGTTCTGACACACTTGAACCACACCAAGAAGTTCCACCTTGGAACCCATCTTTCAACCCTTGAAATCATTTGAACTCATACATATGTCCATACACTTTCACATTGAACACCAACATTTAACATCATTGATCATACATCAAATATATACATAACCCCTAGAATAAACCATCATATAATACAATAGATACTTCTACATCATCCTCAAAGTCAAAGCATAGCTCAAAGTTATCAGAAAACAAAGAAAGAAAGAATCAAAACATGTTCTAGACTGGTCGCTCAACGCACAAGCTCGCTATGCAAAAACAGAAATAGTGGGTTTTGCTCGCTTAGTGACTACACTCGCTCAGCTAGAAGTGTTCTGCTCGCTCAACTAGAATACACTCGCTCAACTAGACTGCTTAATTTTGCAGTACCAAAACTGCATAATTTGCACCCTCAACCACTCATGACTTATCCTATGCATCTTTCCTAACTTCTAACACTCCTAAATTGTATTCTAAACTAAAATGGACCTAACCAAAAGTATATAAATCAACCTAAACTCGTTTTAAACTGTTTTACCACAAGATTTCAATCTAAAATTAATCAAAACCTCACTTTAGAGATCCAAATTAAACTCCACTAGTTCTAGCTCATATTTGAGAAACTTAAGGGTCTGAGCAAGTCACAAATGACTTATCAATACCCTCCAAAATGACCATTTAGACACATAACCTAAAATTTTAAATCTTATTAATTCGAACTCCCAAAATGCACTTAAATAACTTTGTAAACACTCTAAAATGACTACCACTCCATTCTAACACACATATAAGCTAATTCTCATCTGAAACAAGTTACAAATGACCAAATTAACTATCCTAAATCACAAATTCCCACTTTAGACTAGTATTTCAGAAAATCACCTCTCAAACCTCCATTTTAGACCAAATTGACCTATAACTCAACTCACACCTTTACTCTTAACATTTTAACCAAAATTAACACCAACATAATCATACCAACTATATTCACAAAGTTACTCTAAGTTGACATAGAATTCACACAAAAAATAAAGCATCATACCATTCATTATTCTTAATAAAACACAATTAGCATTAAAATGATCATTCTAGACATAACCATCAGTATAATACAACATACATATCAGCAATCACAATTTCATACATTATTATCTAATTTAAAGACAAACACTAGTTTCCCTTACCTTACACCAAAGCTACGGAGCTCTAAGAACGTACATCTTTTGCTTCTCGCACAAGAAACTCTAGAAATATCTATGAATCACCAAATTATGACAGGAAATAGTTCTTAGGATCACAAATTGACAAATAACTAAGGAATGAACATCAATGATACATGCATCGGGATTTCCCAAGCATGATCATAAATAGATAACAAAAGGAAAAAGAGGTAGAAACTTACTTGTTGTAAACGAAGAACTGATCGGTTAGAAATAGAGATTACTCTGTTGTGATTTACTAGGAACTTCCTAATCGTCAAACAAATAACTCAGGAGTTAGAACTCTTAGAGAGAAAGTAAAAAACTCTAAAAAGATAAATTCTAGAGAAGTGATAAAATAATGAAACTCGTTTATAAAAATATTATTTATAAATAAACCATTTAATATTAAAATGATCACTATTTGTAAACTATCACCATTTTAAAAATATCATTTTCTAAAATTTTACATTTATCTATAAATTTTATTTACAAATTTATTTATAAATTATTTATGAATTTATTTATAAATAGTTATTTACAAATTTGTCGGTAGTTAATATCATATTATCTACATATTCTTTATTTATTTACTTACATCTTTTTATCATAGATAATAAGTTTTTTTTTTCTTCCAAGAAGCCCAATGTAAGTTTGTGGTTGTCTTTATATTTGGTGAGTCGAATGAAACATAGACGAGAATTACAAGGAAGAGGGTTAGGAAGAGACGAAGGACACTTGAGAAATTGACTAATCCTTTGGTCGTACCAGCTAATTACCCAGAAAAACCAATATAACGCATAAGAATTTAAAAAGACAGTAAAGAAGAAAAATTATACAACTTCTGTTGTCCGACACACACCCAAAATCCCCAACCTCAACTCAAATGGTGAATACCAACCATGGAATCCAAAACATACACTATTAGCAAAGTTTATACTTATAAAGAACTTCATACACAACAAAGTCAAAGACAGTGATGTTCATCATAATCATGGTCATCATCAAAAACCACATAAACAATTTATATGAATATGAAGTTTTGTGTTAAACTCTGATCAAGTAAATGCTGAGTTCAGGACCCCCAACTCCATCAGGGTTCATCATGTAGAAAGCCTCAGAATCTCTTGAACCCACCACCCTCTCATACCTTGCTCTCATATACATAACCTCACCTTCTTCAAACCCCTCCTCCACCGGCAAAACCCCTGCTCCCATCGATATGGGCTCCACCGCCTTCAGTATCTTCCACTCCTCAGGCCCACACTCCCGCCTACTCGCGTACCCACACTTCCTTCCGTTGCAGTACGTCCTCCACACACCTTCCTCCACCAACTTTAAACCACTGTTACTCTTTTTGCTCTTCTTTTTCTCGCACTCCAACGCGATTCTCACCAGCCCCGACGCCATTTCACGGACCAACACACTTGTCGGTGTCGCCAGTTGGATCAGGAACGCGGGTCCCGCCTTCGGGTCTTCTTGGATGACGAAGTGCACGTGGCCGCGGCGGTGCCCAAAGAGTGTTCCCACCACGCGCGTACCCAGCTGGGTACGCTTGGTGAAGACTGTGAGGGCTGATTTCAACTTGGAAAGGTTGGGTTTTTTCTTGTGTTGGGTGGTCATTGTAGCATGTTGTGATGACATTTGAAGTGGGTGGTTGTATTCTTCTTGTTTCTCTTCTAGGAAGTGTGAGGATGAAGTTGAGAAGTTGAGCATTTCTTCCTCATTATCATCATCTTCTTCGTCCAATGCTTTCTTCTTCCAATGGAAATACCTCCTTGAGAAGGAGAAGGAAGAGTCATGAGGAAATTTGGCTGCCATAATGGTCTTCATTTGGAGCAGAGAGAGAGAGAGAGAGAAAGAAAGAGAGAGAGATTTGGGTTGAAGAATTGGAGCTATGTTGTCGAAGGTTGTGTGAGTGATTTATTGTTTGAATGTGTGGCTTTTTGTCAGGATTTGTGATACAAAGGACAGGCAAAGGATTCTGACAAAAGGAAGGTAAGCAGCCGAACCTACCTGTCCTTGCTGTTGGGAACAAGGAATTCAAGATTTTGGGAGATACACAAGAGTGCCAAATCACAGTAAAAGTATGATTTACTTCAAATACACAACAATATTAATTAGATTTGTTTTTTTACACTTAAAAGAATTCTTTATTAATGAAGATATTATTTTAATATTTTTATATAAAAACAAAGAGTGATTGGAAATGCTCGAAGATAATAATGATATTTAAAAAATATTTTTTTATCTATTTACGTGTTATGTTATTATGTGATTAGTCCATGATAGTGTTTATAATTATTATTATTAATTGTGGAGTAATTTTGGATTAATCACAGAATGACACGTAGATGATATTCAAATGTTGTAAAAAATAATATTATCTAAATATCATTATCTTTTTTTAATCAATGCAGTTATCGCATATGTGTAATCGTATTTTTGTTAAAACTATTTTTTTTTAATTCAACATATCTTCCTTTTAATAAGTATTGATCATATATTCATTTTTAAAAGAGAAATATTAAACAAAAACTAATATATAGTAGTAATTAAAAATTAATATAATACATTTTATGTTATAGCTGTTATACTACTTTTATTAAAAAAATCCATAATTTCATATATTAAAATAAGAATATGAGATATAGAATGAATCACTTTTGTGTTGTTATCCAGATGCACAATTGATTATGGTCATGAATGACTTTTTCATTTTGTGTAAATCAGAAATCGATACAAAATGCTGTCGAAATTTTACTACATTTATCGTGGTTCGAGAACAACATCAAATTCAAGGAGTAACCCATGAATTTTTTAAGTGAATTTAAGTGAGCACAAAATGTTTTTGTTTTGTTGCAGATAATACCGAGTGATCAAATTAGTATGAGTTATATATTAACAAAGATTCTCCACATCTAGTAAAAATAGAATGACAACGAAGTAGGGTAGACCATCCATTGTGTTTCTCTATAGTCGGTTGATAAAGCCTCTACCAACTATAAAGGTTCAATTTGTAATGGAGGCCTTAGGCACTTTCGTGACTTGGCCTAAATATTTGGTCCTACCATAAACCACACAACCACTAAGTACTATATTTCTTCTTTAGTAAATTTTGGTTATAGCTTATAATTAGAAAAACTATATGTGTGCATATATTTATTTGAGCAATCTTGTCATTAAAATTTCCTAAGGATTGAATATGTACATAATGGGCTCCAATTCGTATGTAATTGAAAGTGGATCTTTCCTACAGAAATTACATACAAATCTAGAAAAGATTTTATTAAAAAAAAGATAATGAGGTTTTTCGTCTAACGAAACCTTCTTCCCTCATCTTTACTCACTTCACTTTGTTGCCTCTTCTCTCTCAACGAAGAAGCCTTCTCTTTCGGCCTCTCATAATTTCTTCACGAAGCATTGTTATTTGTTCACGAAACATTGGTGTTTCTTCACGTTTGGCCTTCTCGTTCATTTTCCCCATTGTGTCCTTTGCTTCATCCGTTGTGTGATTCGGTGTGTTGAGGTGACGAAGTTCATTCTTGTGGTTGGTTAAGGTGGTGCCTCTGATAGTCCCTTCATCTAGTAAGTAATGATTGTCTTCCTTCATTTTCCTAGTAATCCCTAAAATCGTAAAACACGCGAACCCTAATCCATGTTGTTTTTTTTAATTGGCATATTTGTGGTTCGGCAAGCTGTGTTGCATTGTTCCCAGACTTCAATTAAGACGACTCTGTTGTGGTTTAAGAAGATTAGAAGTGATATTAAGGACTGAGAAAGGACAACACTTTGTGTTGCAAAGGGCCTTAGTGAAGAAACCAAAGGTGTGTGACTTGCTTTGCCATTCAATTTTCTTTGATGAAAAAAAAGGTGTTTCTCTTATGTTTTTTTGGTTGGTTTGGTATATAATATGTACTTTGGTATTTAAATGGTATGGGTGATAAATCCCTATGTATTTATATAGAAAAATTCGTATGTAACATTACCTATGATCATTTTACATACGGATTTTTATCTATATGTAATTTTTATGTAACAATACTTTACATATAAATTTTTGAACTTATATACAGATTTTGGCTGTAGGTAACAACGATTTTTCATGTAGTGTACTACAATGATTTTGTTGTGAGACTTTCCTGACTCTATTAGTATCAGATTTATGTAGAGGGAGATATTTGTAGTGAAAGTTGAAGAAAATTCTTATAATCTAGAGCTTCGATATGGAAAAAGAGTGAATCTTGCAAATATAAAGAATTTATCCTATAGTCATACTCCAAATTAATTTTGTGTTCTGATATAAATTTATAGATATAACTCTTGAGAGATAAGACTAAGTTATGATAGTTAAAGAGTTTTTGAGTATATTCAATATATAAATCTTCTGTATAGTAAAATATTTATGTTATGATTAAGCAAATAGAACTATGTAGTCGGATAAACATTTAATTCTTGAATTATTGATGTTGAGTTAATAATTATAATATTTTATATAATATTATTTTAATTTTCACTAACTTACATATAGTCGCCATTCGTCGTTCTGAATTTCGGTTGTGATACCTGTGTTTTTACTTATTGTATTGTAATATCACTAATAATGATCATATATATGTAAATAAAAAATCATATAGACAATGAAAGTGAATATATAGTAGTAAGATTATGGAGTTTAAGAAAAATAGGAAAAGCTGTGCATAAATATATATATATATATATATATATATATATATATATATATATATATCTTGAAAATGATTATTGGAGAACATAAATACATGGCACATATGTGTATATCCACACTCCTGACTGTCTATTATTAATTATTAATCATGTCATAATGAAATTAATGATATAATATTTGTTAATTACTTGAACGTAGTATATTAAAGATTCCTCTATTTGATTTTCATATCACATGTATAATAAAATACTCTAAATACCACCAAAGCAAGAAAGAGACAATTCAGATTAAGAAGAAAAAAAACTTATTCCAATAAAATTTTAGCCGATTTTCTTTTCCACTATCTAACTAACATTATCTAATACATAAAAATGACGAGAATCAACTTCAAAAACTGAGAAAATTTTGGAGAAAAAAAAACTTGAAATATAAGTTAAATTTTGGACAAGATTTTAAAATATTAACTAATTAAAATTCTAATGTATATACTCAACATAAAATATAAGTTAACTTTTATCATTTTTTAGAAAAAAAAATCTCTACTAAACTAACATGTATCTTAGGAACAAATTATTAGAACAATTTCCTAATTTATCTTGATAAATTATATAATCATTAATAAAATATATTTTAGATGTTTGAAACTGCACTAGTGCAAAAATGTTGTTTAACGTCACACGTTAGACGTCGGTTAATGATAAGAGCGACGTATATTGATGACCGGTGACATTTTCGTAAATAAGTTGACAATATAGGCGTCCGCTAAGTAGATCTCCGACGTTTATAGAATTTTAGACGTCGTCCCTTCCAACCTGACGTCTACATTTTTGATCGTTAGGTGAAAAGTCATTTCATTTCACCTTATAGAAGTCGGTTCCTTGGGGCCCCGACGTCTATATGGCGGAAATTAATGCTGCTCACCTATCTATCAGACATATAGACGTCGGGCTCCTACAAACTGACGCCTATATGTCTGCCAGGCAGGTGAATCACTCTTTCCAGCCTTATAGACGACGGTTCCCGCCACATTGATGGGGCCCCGACGTCTATATGGCGGAAATTAATGCTACTCACCAACCTGTCAGACATATAAACGTCAGATCCGCCCACTAGACGTCTCATCCTGCCAAGCCGACGTCTATATACAACAAAAATATTAATTTTTAAATCGAATGGACGTCATATTAGTCAGGCGTCCAACGTATTTGCTGTTTTAAACGTCGGTTCTGTGTACAACAGACGTCTAATTTCTTGTTCAATAACACTACGAACCAGTAAGTTTGCGAACCAACACTTTGATCGTCTTTGCCTTTTCTCTCCGCTGCTCTGCATTTCCAAGTAAGTTTCCTCTCCTTTTAACTATTTAAAGTTGTTTTTACTCCGATTAAAGTAATCTTTGATGTATTATCTCTCATTTGAACCGATTAAAATGATTTTTCGTTGTGTTTTGGTGCTTTTTTTTTGTTGTGTCTTTGTGTAGCGTAGTGCACCTTCTCCCTTTGCTAGTTTCCTCATAAGGAAAACTTGCGTTTTTTAGATTTCTCACGACATTTCAATCCAAGGACGAACTTGGGTTGTTGCCTATGTCCATTCCAACCACCAACGAGAAAGTATACAGTATTCTCATCGTATTCTTTTTCATTGACGGTTGGAATGGACCTAGGCAACGACCCAAGACACGACAAAAATCGCACCAAAACACAACGATCACTTCATAGACGTCAGTTAATGTATAAACCGACGTCGATGATGTCCCAAAGACGTCGGTTAATGCAATGTTTGACGGTTTTATAGACGTTCGATGTTTTACAAACCGACGTCTAAGGTACCATTAGACATCATTTAGCGCATTGTCGGATGTCTTTGTAGACGTCAGGCTATTGAACCGGACCGACGTCTATATCGACGTTGCACCTGCGAAAAACTGACGTCCCATTAATGTCATCCGTATAAACGTCGGTTCTATTGTTGACATTAAAAGCCCAAAATAACTGACGTCTAAAGCTCTTTCTGCACTAGTGCTGATAACTTATTTATATAAATTAAATAAGTCTTGTATAAAAGGTTAGTTTCAATACGCACCTTTTAGTACATCTTCTTACGTATTTTTTTTTCTTTATTTCTATGTTTATTCTAAACAAATATATAAAATGATAATGATATTTTGACAATATTTATTTTTTAAAAATATGTTAATGTTGTTTTGTGATCGGTTTATATTGATATTGATGTTTATGATTATTATTATTGATTGTGAATAATTTTGAATGCATGCATAGATGTTGTAAAATAATGTTGTAAAAAGTATTATTATCCTGTATAAAAATACATGGTTGATTGTTGTTTATAGTATCATGCATAAAAGAGAAAGCTTTTGGATTGTGATTTGTTTTATGAATGGAGGTGAGTCTGAGTGGCATTGGAAAGTGTTGAGAGCAGGTGAGGGCACACCTACCATACCAACCGTGGTCCACCACCATACAACATTCATTTCAACACTCAAGCTTTCTCTCTTTCTCTCTCTCTCTGCAACATGCATGCCTTCAGCCACCATTGTGTTCTGTGTACTGTGCATCCCTTTCACACTCAAAACTATTCCTTCTTTCTATGCACGTTTTTCACGCCCTTTATAACTGCTCTTCGGTTTTTGGGAGAAGTTCAATTTCCAACTCATGGATCCAAAAGCAACAATGTGATCGGAAAGTTTATACCTAAAGAAGCATTTGAAGAGATGAATAATGGGAATAGGGTTTTGGTTATATTGGGCGATTATTATCTTACTAGTGCGAATCATTTGATAGTTCATCGGATCCCATCACACTTGACTATACAAAATTCAACATCAACTTATTATTATTTTAAGTTGGCTCGTGCTTCTTGCTAAGAAAAGTTGATGATGAAAGAGTGAGGAGCAAAGTCAAAACACATTTGAAAGTGGCAACATAAGACTAAGGATTATGCACTGTGGTCGTTTTATTTGGTGTGAGGGACCGACCATTCTCACGGATCACCAAACCTTGACTCAAAAACCAACTCCTACGACTACATAATTTAGTATTCACTACAAATAGTGTTTCATATGTTGCTTAGTGCAAACCGTTTACCTGTCTCTAGTTTACTTCCAATTATTCTAAGTTAACGGAAACCTACTTCCTCTTGAGTAACAAATCAAGTGAATCTGACATAAGAAAGGAAGATGATGGTTTATTCCATCAAAGAATAGTGTTTTCCACCTTAGTTTATTATTACCCTATTTCTATAATCTATTTTTACAATAAAAAAAATATTCTTTTGTGTTTTTGGTGCATTGAAATAAGTGAGAGGAATAATTTATAAGTAATTATTAAGTCTCACCTCCCATGCTAGTATTACACTTGTTATCCCTACCTTTCTCCTTCACTTTTCTTACTTCCACACCTCTAACTTTTTTGGGCTTGATATGTTCAATACAAAATTAATATTTGCACCGATTTAACAAATGGAAGAACATGAAAGTAAATTTCTAATTTCTAACATTTACATTCAAAGTAAATTATATTTTACAAAATGTTATTTATTTAAGATTAATTAAGGTCATCCCTATACATGCACTCATTCATTTGTGTGAGAGGTAGAATCTAACTTAGCATGAGTATAGTGAATATTAATGACAAATTTGACAATGAAATGATATACTTAAGCTTTATTGATGCTCTTGATAATGTTGATAATGTACATGAAGGTATAAGTGTTAAAAGTTCTATGGATATTTCTATATGTTATTTTGTGGAATGAGTGTGCAAAGAATTTACTTACTATACATGTAATGAGATGTAAACAATTTTTCATAACAACTTTTTCATAACAGGTCATATGTCACTACTTTATTAAACTGTTTGAATTTATTTTCAAAACACATATTTGAAACGGAATAATCTAACTCCACCACATGGACATTGTAAAAAAAAATGTTAAAAAACTTTTTTTTTTATTAATTAGGACAAAAGTTGCTCGTGTATTTTAATCATAAGCCTTGGATAGAATCTTTTAGAAGTTGAGTTATGAAATTTGAGGTGGTTTGATTTTTATTTTAATTTTTGCTTTTTTATAAGAAAATATAATGATTTGTGGTTTTTCACTAGTGTAAAAAATATTTTTTTAGCAATTGTTTTTACACATATTATAATCCACTTGATATAAAAGTGATATGGTGTAAATATCGTAAGACTTTTATTATCGGTTAGAGTTTCAACCGGTAAAGAAAATTTGGACAGTGATAGAATGATAATAAAAATTTTACGAGTGCAATCATAATTTATTTTGGCAACTTCGTCACCATCGCACATCTCTACAATCTTCCATGATGTAAGTCTATGGACAATAAGCCCTTAATCGGTGCAATGCAACATAGAAACGAACGAGTGTAGGGGTCTCCACGCCAAGTCCTGTTTGTCGGTGTAGTAGGAAAAATTTTACTTGTAAATTTTTTTATATCTGTAGATACATTTAGATATTGACAAATATTTATAGATATATACTTTTTAATAAAGTTATTCAAAAAATAAGTTTTTAAAATATGAATTTAGATAACAAAATTAATTTTAAAGTAAAATTTAAATAAATTTACATACTGAAATATTAATGTAAATAAATTTCATTTTTTAAAAAGTACATTTAAATAAATTACACTAAAATATAAATAAATAAAAAATTAAAATTCTTTTAATTTCATAGGTCTAAATAAAAAATAAAAATATATGAAGTTAAATTCTAAATGATTTTTCAATTATTAATATTTTTTCACTAATAACTTTATTTTGATTTTTTTCAAAAAAAGTATTCAAATAAAATTTTCTAGTAATTTTAATGGATAGCATATTACCTACAGTGATACCATCTTTTTAAAATTAAATATCTATCTAATATTTACAAAAATCTATTAAGGATAACTGTATCGTATGACTGTCTGATTAGTCATAAATCAAACAGTTATATTTTGGATTATCTAACAAGTCACTAGTGGATCCGATCAGTCACAAAACATACAACATTAACCTTAATGTTGATCAACTTAAAGATAAAATATAATTATTCATAGTTGGACCATGATTTTGCTAGTGTTAATTAAAATCTCATCTCAAAACTTATGGTTTGAGATAAGGAGGTAGGAGATTTATATTTAGTGTGTCATTAATTCTTAACTTTCATTTAAGTGTCTTATGTAGATATCCTCTGATGGTTTGAATGATTGATTTGAGCCAACACTTAGATTTCAGGACAACATTCAAACCTTGTACTACTCACCACAACTTAGACTATTGACCTTGATTATATATCCGAAACAATAACCATTAATTATTTGTTAGATATTTTACATACAAATATCTGTAAATATGATTCTTTTGTCATTCCTAAGTATGTTAACAAGAACATAATAAAAATTGACAAAATATTGCCATGCACTATTCAAAATAAGGTACAAGTACAAATAATCTTGTTTTTGAGATTGTACTGAAGAATATAAACACTAAGAAAAATCAAACATACGTATTTGTGAAGTCAACTCATATGAGTATACAAGTTCATGCATTTTTTTAATTTATAGAATGTTATTTGTTTATATTATTTTAAAAAATTATAGTAGAAAGTGAAGTTTTATAGATCTTGTGATGAATTCTTACTAGAATATATTATCTTATGGTTGTATATGTCGTCTAAGATCATATGATAGATGCCATCTATTAATAGAATTTGTAATAATTCAATTATATTGTAAGGTAAATAAATCATCTTATGCAATATAAGAGTTAATTAGTTATTTTTATTGTAATTTTAAATAACTTGTAACTATTTTGTACTTCTAAGGGAGCGTTAAGAGATGTATAATAATAGTGAATTGTAAATTTGGAAGGTTGTGTGCCCTATATGTTTAAGGACATCTCAGTCACCGATGTACTCAATCCTTATAGTTTGAGCATGCACTATGAAGGCTTGGCTGACTACATATCGATCATGTCAACTTCTGCAAAAAAAATTGACTAAGTTGATTAATTAAAGTATGATTAGCAGATTGAATAACCAAAGACTAATAAAGGTAATTAGTTACAAGAGTCAAACCTATTTAGGTAAAAATACTATAAACATGGTATAAATACTGGAAAACATGAGGTAAACTAATTATGCTCACTTATTACAACATTTATTATGATATGATGTATTTGGTTGACTTAAGTATTGGAGTGTAGAATACCTATCCTCAAGGAAGATGATGATCCCATGATGAAGCAGAAGGAGGTCCCCCAATGGAGATTGTGAATCCATTTTAGAATGGAGGTTTGTGTGTGTGATTAAGGGGATATGAAGATGTATGTTAAGGAGATATGAAGTTATGGGGATGATAAGTGATATTTGAGTAATTTATGGGGTTGAGCGATGAAGAGGTTTGTGTGATAAGTGATATGTGAGTTGATGGTGGAGAAATAAAAGGAAAAGAAAAAGAGTTGATCACGTGACAACGAGAGTGAGAGAATTTCAAAAAACTTTGACATGTATCAATTATAATTTTAAAACCGTCATTTTGGTTATATTTTCAAAATTGACATTAAGGCCTTGTTCACTTGAGTGGATTTGAAGGAGTTTGAGTGGATTTGAAGGAGCTTGAGTGGATTTGAAGGAAAGTAATTGAGTGAATTTCAAAATAATTTTTGTTGTTGTTTATTTGAGTGAATTTGGAGATAAATGAGAGTGAATTTGAAAGTAAAGTTTGTGAGAATTAGATTAGTGACAAATTAAAAAAAATTACTTCCAAATTCATTCTCATTTATCTCTAAATCTATTCAAATAAACAACAATAAAAATTATCTTTAAATCCTCTCAGTTACTCTCCCCCAAATCCACTCAAGTGAAAACCTTAAATGTTGATTTTGGAAATATAACAAAAAGGACGGTTTTAAAATGTTTTAACAAAATTCGAATTTCAATTAAAATAAAAATACAAGTAGAGATCTACTTGAAATTTTTCTACCAAACTAAACATCAAATGAATAATTAAACTTAAAATTATATATAACAATTATCTTTCTTAATACACAACATAATTATAGCAAAGAAACAATTTAATGATTAATAATTAAACATAAAATTATCTAATGATTATCTTTCTTAATACACAACACAATTATAGTAAACAGAGAAACAATTTAATTATTATTTTTCTAAAATATAGGAGATAATTCTTTCAATTCTTGGTTATTTGTCTGAAATGAATGTGATTTGTTCAACCAATATAAATATTCTTTCATTCTTGGACATAATTTCGATAATACCAAAAATAAAAAAACTTCACAATTACATAACTAAAAGAACAAGCTATTCAATTTCATATATTTTAAATTGCATTTTAAACTGAAAAGGTAGCTTCAAAACAATACTTGTCTCGAAAATAAGGTTTAAGTTAACACAAACTGACCAAAACCAACGTATTAACCATCGAGGAATTTATATATAATGCCTTATAGTTCATAAATTTGTAAGCTTTTTAATTTTTCTTTTGTAAGCTAATAATCACTATAAAATCAACAAACAAACATTCTAAAATTTAAAAAAGAGAGTATATAATATGAGTACAATCCAACATTAACATAATTTAACAAATTTACCAATTTCTTTCAAGACATAAAATGCAGGTATTTTCCCTTAATTCATGCTTTTCAACCGAAACCTCCACTTTAAGATCTTTTGTTTTAAAGATAGTATTATAAAACAATTCTAAAATTGATAAAAAAACATAATTATTTTTTTAAATTAAAAATAATATTACTAATATATCGAGCTTAATTTCTTTATTAATGACTTTTAAGACAATTCCTATTATTTATTAATAAAAAATAAATATATTTATTTTTCATAAAAATTACAAAATACGACAAAAATATTATCAATCAATCCTAAATTATATCTTATAACTGATGGAAAGTATATTAAGAAGTAGAAGAAATTCGAAGGCTGGAAAAATTACAACAATCTAAGCATGTCAAACTGAACTAGAAAATCCACTTGAAGCATGAAAAGAAACAGATAAAACCTAACCCAAAGACATAGTTACCTAATCAAGCTCACAAAAAAACATTAAGAAACATAATTAGGAAGAAAATGGGTTGAAACCTCCATTGACCATTCTCTCAAGAGGCCCAAACAAAGGATGTGGCAAATGATCCCACTCATACCACTCCCAACCATCACACTTGTTAGGCTCAAGATTCTGTGGCACTTGCTCTTCTTCCACATCCACCCCCATCACTGATCTCATGAAAATAGTAACATAGTGACACTTTTTTGGTTGCTCCAACATCACATTGTTTGTTACTGTTAAAAACTCACTCTTCCCTATGTCCAATCCTGTTTCCTCTTTTACTTCTCTAGCTGCACATTCTTCAAAACTCTCCCCTGCCAACTTTAACATCAATTCTCCAAACCATTCATTTTATTCAAACTTCACACTTCATCAATGCACTCATTTATCTTTTTTTTTTTTAATGTATACTTACAATCTACCTTTTACTATTCCAATGACATTTCTAGTGCAAGTGATTGTTTAAAACTTAAAAAGATACAATGTAATTTTAAAAATATGATAATATAACATTTTTAAAAAACTTGTATAGAATTTTACAACAATCGGAATAGCCCTGAAATTTAAAAAAGTATGAAATAGTAATGTAATTTATTTTCTAAACAGATATTATACAATAGAAAAACTCCATATATGTCTGAGCAACAACACATAAGATCAACTTAAGGATAACAAATCTAAATAATTTGCCTGAAGTTTTAATTCAAACAATATTGTAAAAAAACAAAACAAGCAACGTTCTGAGTGAAAACTATAATACACATTCTTTAACATTTTCACACACTCTAATCTCTTGAGTATAATTCATATAAACACTATTATACTATTTATATTTTAAAATAGTTAGTGGAAAAACAGAGAATAATAAACAGAAGAGAGAAAGAGACTGACCGAATTCGAGGTGGCCGCCGGGGAGGGCGTAGGTGGCGTTGCCGACGGCAGAGCGGCGGCGGCCGAGGAGGACCGATCTACCCTTCAAGAGAAAAACAACTACCGCCACCCGCGGCACCGGCGTTGGGTCTCCGTTGTTGTTGTTGTTTTCCATTTTGTTTTCTTCTGATTGAAATTTCTGTTGCAGTGTTCCTCTGTTGCTCCATTATATGTATGTGAAATGCTCAAGTTCTGCTGAGGTGATTCTCTCCAATAGTTAGACGACACGTGGCATATTGGTTTTTCTCCCAGCTTGACCTGCTTGGGCTCCAAGCATTTTATTTTAATGCAGAAATGCAAAAGGTTTCAAAGTGTTTTTTATTTACTTTTGACTAATTTATTAGATTCAGACGTCCTATATTCTGATAATAATCGTTTTTCAACAACTTTAAAAACTTGAAAGAAAATTAACAAAAATAGATGTCCTAAATTTTGCTAAAGAAGTTTAACAGAAGATACATAAGTGTGTTCTGTTTTTAGTTTTTCTGTAAGTATTTCTAGGTAACTACTTAAAAAAACTAACCAATCTAAAAAATAATATCACAATCGAATTTTTTTAAAATATTTTCGATTTATTTTGTTCTTGATTTATTGTGTTCTAAACCAAATAATGTGCTAAATGTGATAGATATCATATTTTTGGAATTAATTAATCACTAACAATTTATTTTTATAAATAAAAGATGATGAGAATCAAGTCTTCAAGAATTATTTTACTGTTTTAATTTCAAGTTGGAATCAAAGTAGGTTAATCTCGTTCTGGTTTTTCCTCGTAACATATGTTTGGTGTTGTTGTCCGTCACTATCTGCCACCATCCGTTGTCTGTCACCATCGCTGTCATCACAGTTCAGTCCATCTAAATTCTTAGGGTTTTTTTGTTCCTTACTAGTGTGATTCGTCTTCTTCATAGATGCGTCTGATAATAGTTTTTTCTTCTCTAGAAATTCATCAATTTTCCCTTAAAACCTAAATGAAAAAAATTATTAATAACCTTAAAGAACCAAATTTGTAAATAGTTTGGTTTAAAAATTTATATATAAAATTTGACTTATAATTATATTTTGATAACTGTAATGATACTTTATATTTTCTGGAGGTTGACTGTTATAGTTTATTAGACTTGTGATGTTTCTTGAATAATATATTACACTATTTAAATGAGATGTTACATTTTTTGTATCAAAGGAGTTCTTTCTTAGGAACTTGTAGGTAATGAGGGTACCAAGTTTCTATTGTGTACTTTTTAGTTGTGTTTAGTTAGTATTTCAGTTTCTTTTGGTTAAACTGATGAGTAAAGTATGACAACTAAGCCTCCTCTTCCTCCATTTACAAATTTGGATGTCCCAAATCTTATAAGGATGATGGAATCCTTTGTGGTAGTGATGCAACAACATAATACATCTTTGGTTCAGCAGAATACAGTGGTTGCAACACTTGGAAGCTGCTAGGGTGTCAATTGAGACATCCAGAGATAGTAAGTAGCAGCCATGAATCATATAGGTGATGCAATGACAACAATTGAGTCCTCTCATACCCCACCCACTCAAGCTCAATAGTGGAGTTTAGCAAGCTTTCTTTAGCATCTTTTGTCCAAGTTCAATGGGAAGACAAGTCCAGATGAAGCTCACCAATGATTTAGAGACATAGAAAGAATCTTCAATGCAAAGAGATGTCTTGAAGAGAACATGTTAACTTCTACTGAGTACTTGTTTATTGGGAAACAATTCATTGGTGAAGTAGCCTTTTATTGGTTCATATATTAAAAAAATAATATACGGATCGATAAAATAGTAACACATAATCTATTGTCAAAAAATTGTTTAAAATAGTGACACATAATCTTTTGTCAAAAAATTGTTAAAATATCATGGACCTTTTAATTATTAATTATTTCTAATTTTTGGGGTAATGTTTTTCTTGTTGGAAATTATGATTAGCCTTACTGAATCCGAAAACATTGGAGAAAATAATAGTTAGTGTGTTTGATTGAGAAAGGAAAAGAAAAAAAAATGAAATAGAATTGATGAGGTAAAAAAATGTTCTTACAATTAGTGGGAGAAGAAGAGTCACAATTTCACAACGACCCTTCCTTCACGCCAGTTAGTTATACTTTGCTCCCTATTATATGCCAATTTCTCCTCTCTCATCTAAAAACACACATTCGCATTTCCCACACACTTTTTTTCTTCTTCTTTCTTTTTCTGTGTTCGTTTCTCTGTGTGAGTTCAACTTTCGGTTCTGTGGTAGCAATGACAGACATCACTGACGACATAGCGGAGGAAATTTCCTTCCAAGGCTTCGACGATGACTGCAATATGCTCGGAAGCCTTCTCAACGACATTTTACAAAGAGAGGCTGGCCCAACCTTCGTTGACAAGCTTGAAAAAATTCGAGTCCTTGCTCAGGTTTTCTTTTTTTCTTCTTCCATTTCACCTTCTTTTTAAATTTCTTTTGCTCTTTTCTTAAATGGCTCTTGCTTCCTTTCTCTCATCTATTCATGCTTTGACAAACTTTTGAACGTGAAAAATTAAAGTTATTCAAATAACTTTGAGGCTCATATACATGTTCACATTTAACTTAATATGTAATACCCAATAAAACATGCATTATCTTGTATGATATTTGTTTTCTCTGTACACCCATCATTAAAATCTTATTATCCTTGATTTTATTACAAGAAAAAAAGATCCTCTAACATTTATACCATGATTAAAAAAATTTGTAATTGTAAAATGTTCTCATTCTAGAAAGATATCGTTTTATTGACTATAAAGAAAAAAAAATACTAATTTAGACAAAACAAAATTGACTAGTTAGTTTTTAGTGGGGTAGCCATTTCAATATCTGTATGTTTTATTTTTTCTATTCATGATACTTGAACTTGCTTAAGAGATCGGAACGCTGTTTTCTTTTCATATTTCTATAATGTTTCGGAGTATGTTGTTGATGATATTAATTTGATTTTGGTGGGTGTTTAAGTGAAGATCAGTATTTATTTTGTTCTTGTTGTGATTTTGTCAAGGTTCAGTTTGTTTGATTGGTGAGAAAGAGGAAAGAGGAAGCACTACGTTGTCAGTGTTTTCTACCTTGATTTTATCGTGGTTTTTGCAGCTATGGAGTTTGTTTCTTTGCTGTGATTTCACCACTGTTTTGCTGAGATTCTGTTTGGTTGTTTAGAGACTCACGGAGTTATTAATGATTTTCCTTGAAGTTGTTGTGATTTCTTAATATTTTGTTCAATGGTGATATGATTTACGAGAAAGTGGAAGAAGGTTGAAGCATGACATGGGTAATGCATTTAGTGTGCATGCATGTGTGGTTCACATTAAGCAAAGACTCAAATTATGATTGAACTAATCCTTTATATGTGAAAATTCAATTTCTTCTTTTAGCTAGTTTTTGGGTTTCAAAATCTTCAAAATCTTCATTATCAGTTTTGGAATTTAATGTTTTGTATCACTAACAGATTTTGTCTGACAAGTAAAAATGTAGACAGTAGTTATTGTAAAGGTTGTTATACTACATCAATTACGAATTCTTCTCCAAGAAAATTTACTTTTTATAATAATGGTTTGATTTAAATACATTCCTAAAATATAATCAAGTCTTGTTTTTGTCTCTAAAAGATCTTTGTTTAATTTTTCATCCTTTTAATTGTTTTTTATTTCGGTTCGTGTTATTTTAGCTCTTTTAATATACTTAACCTAACTAATTTTCAATGTTTTTTCTTTTTAACTTTAAACTAAACTAATTTTAATTTATGAAAAAATTACTTTATTTTTTAAAGTGTTTATAGAAAAGTTCAGTCAAATACATGCAAAGCCTAAAATAATAGAAATCAAAAGCAAATTCAGTTGTATACAATAGAAAGGAAAACATAGTTATTTTTTAATATTTTAAGGGACGAATGTAAATGTTTTTATAATTGATTAACTGTGTAACCATTTTTGCATTTACTAGCAATCTAAGAATTGAAAAATCCTTTACATATTTTTCTGTCCTTAGAGTGCTTGTAATATGAGACATGCGGGGATTGAAGACATGGCTGAGCTGCTAGAGAAGCAATTGGCTTCAGAGTTATCCAAGATGACACTAGAAGAAGCTCTCACACTTGCTCGTGCCTTTAGCCATCATCTTACTTTGATGGGTATTGCTGAAACTCACCATAGGTATCAATTACTATTGTTATTGATTCATTGCATTAGTTTATTAGTCCTCGTCTTTATTTGTGGAAGCTGTGCACAGAATCAGCTGAACCTTGGACTAATGACAACATTGATGATATATTAGCTTTCTTTAGTCCATGGTTTCCCCAGTGTGATAATCTTGAACAAGTTATGCTTTTCCAGGGTTCGCAAAGGAGGAAACATAGCTCTTTTTGCAAAATCTTGTGATGACATCTTTAACCAGCTGTTGCAAGATGGATTTACTCCAGAGGAGCTTTATAACTCGGTTTGCAAGCAGGTATGTTATTTTCATCCCAATATTTTGTTAGTCTGCGTAGTCTGTGAGGTACATTGATGAAAATAAGTAAATGATCTTTCATTGTCCATGCACTATTAAATTATTTAACGATTAGCTTTCTTGCAAAAAGTTTCGTTGTTGATATTTAGTGAAACATTAGTGCTTACCACCATGGATTTTAACAGAATCCATAACTAATAATTGCTTTTGCTATTAAAAATCCTATTTTATTGATGTTGACACAGGAGGTCGAAATTGTTCTCACAGCTCACCCCACTCAAATTAATCGTCGTACCTTGCAATACAAACACATTAAAATTGCTGTGAGTTCACTTTTCTGAGTAAATTAAATTACTGGAGGCTTGAGGCTTGAACTTTATGATACAATCTCTCTATATTTTATTACTGTTTTTCTCTAACTACTTTTTAACCTTCACGCAGCATCTTTTGGATTATAATGATCGACCTGATCTTGGCCCTGA
The DNA here is from genome assembly GCA_027742785.1 of Vigna reflexopilosa. Taxonomy (NCBI): domain Eukaryota; kingdom Viridiplantae; phylum Streptophyta; class Magnoliopsida; order Fabales; family Fabaceae; genus Vigna; species Vigna reflexopilosa. The sequence continues at coordinate 28,701,245 of CM050930.1, read as the reverse complement.
AGACCGAGATATGTTGATTGAAGATCTGGTAGCATTCCTGAATTATTTTTATTCCACTTAACCACTAGTGTTTGTATCCAAAAGTAAAATTCCATAGGGTTTTAGGGTCGTAGATTTTACTCATAGAAGTGAAACGGTTACTGAAATTTCTTTTCTAGCACACTTTATTCTACTCTAGCAAATCACATTGGCTTTGGCAGGTGAGAGAGATAACTTCAATATGGCTGACAGATGAACTTAGGCGTGAGAAACCCACACCAGTTGATGAAGCCAGGGCCGGTAAGCTGCTTGAATATTATATGTTTTAGATATGCTGATAAAAAAAATGTTTTAGATATAAAACCTTTACTAACACTTTAACTCTGAGCTAAAGTTGTTTTAGTTGTTCCTTAAGAATGCTCTATCTATGACCTTTTTTGACCAAGTTTTGTTTTTATTGTCCCAAAAATGATCTTTTAGATGAACGCATAATAGCTTAGTCTTTTGGGATACAAAGTTCTTGACATTTATCTTTTAGCTCTTGAATGATTTGATACACTGTTAAAAAAAGAAGTTGAAGAACAAGAGCCCCTTGGTTTATCTTTACAATTCTCCCAGGGTTGAATATTGTGGAGCAATCACTCTGGAAAGCTGTTCCTCATTATTTACGTCGAGTTAGCAGCGCTTTAAAGAAGGTATGTCACCTTTAATGTATGTCAATTAACTCGTTCATTCTTTCCCTTTAAAATTTTCAATGCAATTCATCCTTCCTTGCAGCACACAGGAAAACCACTTCCATTGACTTGCACACCAATAAAGTTTGGATCTTGGATGGGAGGTGATAGAGATGGAAACCCAAATGTGACAGCTAAGGTAGCACTTTCAAATATCCATTCATGCTGCCTTAGTTTTCTGGCAGTGGAAGCGTAGTTGAATATCGAATGTCATTATATTATTGACAACCCGAAGATGTCCAGTGTTGCATTCTGTCATTTTGGAAAGTGCAAGTTTAATGATGATTGAATAGGGAAAACGGTAGACAAATATGAGCTAAACATGACAATTCTTTTTAATAACTTTTGGAGACTTTGCCAGAAGTTTACAACTACTGATATAGATACTATATTAGAAAGTATACTTTTAAGGTTTATTCAACTTTTTAAAATCGATTGTATTCACTTATAAACTATAACTTAATCTCATTTCTAGTTGACATAGATCCTACCGTTACACTATATGATCCATGTAACTAGCATTGCAATTGTTGTTGTGTTTTAGAAATAAATAACAAAATGTTCTCCTATATAAAATTTAATTTCTGATAGTAGCTGATCCATCTTTTGGCTCTTCAAAGTTGGAGTGGAAGGAAGGGCTTTTCTGTTTCAATTGCTGAAGTTTGTGGCCTGTGATAACAAATAAGTTACCAAATTTTTCTTTCTTACCTTATAGTGGGATTTTCTTGAGGAATATGTATGTGATTTTTATTTGATGATGTAATTTAAACTTAATTGTGTAATTGGCTTTCCTTTTGTTCTTTAGGTCTCAAAAGATGTTTCACTTCTGTCTAGATGGATGGCAATTGACCTCTACGTTCGGGAAGTGGATAGCCTGAAATTTGAGCTATCCATGAAACGGTGCAGCGATAAGTTGTCGAAATTGGCACATGAAATTCTAGAAGGTTTTTTCTGTTTAGTTTTGTGTTTGGTGATATCTTCCGAATGCTAACGGGCATATCAGTTATCTTTCTTTTACATAATGTGATCTCTGCAAACTGTTTGTCATGAAGTTGTGGTATTAAAATAAATCTTTTTTAATAAAACAGGTTTCTGGAAATCCAGAATACATAAACACTACACTTTCTCAAACTCACAACACTGCACCTCTCTGTTTCGGTGATCTGCAAAAAAACACTCACTTTTTATCTCACACAACCGTGGCCCCTTTCTCTCTACTTCACTGACTCACTCACTGATTTTTCTCTTCCACGGTTTCTTCCCTTATTGCACGGTGCTTTTTCTCTTGGATGTGTACCCCTTCTCTCTTTCTTCTCTTTGGTGTCTTCACTTGTGAGTGTGCTTCTCTTGTGCACCGTAGCTTTCATTTTATAAAGCAAGAAGAACAAAAATCCAAACACAGGAAGCAATTATTTTCCGCAAGACATGGATCCTAATTGTGGTAGATGGATCCCATTTAAGTTTATATTACAGACGTAACACTTAGTCATGTGCTCAGAAAATTGAAACACTTAAGATAATTTCTTTGGTCGGTTAGATTATCATGTTAATTTAATTTCCTTTTTAAACCCTAACTATAATCAATTATGTCATTTTTGTTACATAAATGGTGATTTATGATCTTTGGATTTATTCTTGAGGCTTTGTTTACGCATTTAATCACCTCTCTGGTATTTTTTTGTGCACAACTTCTTTTGATGCATCAACGCATTTTCCTCTAGTCTTTAAAATGTGTTTAAATCATTCGGCCATATTAATAACTCAAACTTATCAAAATATACAAGTATACGTGTGTGTTTTTCCCTTCTTCCTTTCTATGGTTTCCAAAGACATCAACATGATGACATTTAGGTCCTATCCAATCTCAAAGTCAAGTCTTTTCCAATTGAATGATGTAAAATTGGCTAGTTGCATACGTGTGGTAAAATCTTTGAGGTCATATTAATTTGTTTCCTAGAATGGTCTTTTCTGAACTATTCGGATAATGAGGCAACAAAATCTACTTTTTCATATGGCAAGTTTTCTTCCTGCATGACAATTGTTTATTGAAAATGTTTTAAAATTTGGTATAATATAATATTGTCTGATGCGGTGTAAGTGGAATGATCATCCATTTATGTTCTATTTATGTAGTTTCAATGTCTTTACAAGATTTACTGAAGATGTTTCATCATGAATTGTTCTCTCTACAGTATGCTGTCACTGTTAGATCAAGATATCTCTGATACTTTAAGTCTTGATGATTACTTCGTTTTCTTCAGAAGCTAACAATGAGGAGAATCGCCGTGAGCATTGGAATGAATCTAGGAGTATAAGTCAATTCAAATATTCTAATCAGCAAGCTTCACCACTTCCAACTAAACTTCCACCTGGAGCTCATTTACCGTCTTGTGCTGGTATACACACAATTTTGCACAAAATTGTGTCTATTTTTTTGTTTGTTTGAATATTGTGTTTTTTAATGGCAACGTCAATTAAATAACATCTTGTCTCTTTTAATGTAATGTCCCTCTTTCTAGAACCACACAAAAACACTTATATGTTATTTGTGGCTCCTAACTCTAATATCAATTAATTAAGGAATGATGCTCCTTGCTGATTACATGAATAAATGAACTGGAATTCATCTAAACATAAAAAAAATAACTTATCATGATGTCATGCATGAGGAATAAAGTAAATTTAATTAACATGATGACATATAAATTCTACCCAATTAAGTATATTTTGTTAATTTGATATCTATTAGAAAGAAGTTCTAGTGTGTACGTTTTATTTCATGTAGAAAAAGGTGGATCTGAGCATCCAAGACTCATTCCAGGAGCTGATCACAAGCAATTCAATCCCAAGGTAGACCAATAGAGTAAATTTCTTAATTTTCCATTTAATCGTATATAATACATGGGTAAAAAACTTCCCTGGTAGGGTGGCGAGATTTCAAGTTCCACTGAGAGCACTATGTGCAGTACCAATGTCCGTTCACCAAAATTAATGTCACCAAGTTCCAGTGTTGCTTCATTAGCTTCAATGTCACGCTCTCCTTCTTTCAACTCTAGTCAACAACTTCTTGCTCAGAGGAAATTGTTTGCAGAATCCCAGATAGGAAGGACCAGTTTCCATAGGCTTTTGGAGCCAAAGCTCCCTCAGCATCCTACAATCGCTCCTTATAGAGTTGTTCTTGGAAATGTAAAAGATAAGGTATTACTTCAACAATGCTTCAAAATTGGCCACTTGGACCCATATATTCTGCTTCGGCTGTTGTATTTTGTACAAGATTATGTTGTTTGTTTCCTAGAACATAAAAGCATTATAACCTAACCTGTCATATATTGATTCCTGTGCAATTTCTATAAAGGATTTAAATTAAACTCCAGTTTAACTTGAAAATGAAAAAAAAAAAAAAACAAGTGATATTGCATAGGCTTTTTTATTTGTTTGGGCTGGTTGATAGTTCATTTTGGTTAAGAAGTGAAGTTGTTTTTGAAAAATAACATCATATAGATAACATCAGTATATGCATGTTAAAAATAACTTTTCTAGTTTTGTTTGAATAATGTCCATGAAGGAATGGTATTGGTTTGCCATTAAGACTTGTTCATGTTTACATTTTTATTGAATATGCTCGTTTTATATGTTGTCCTGTTACTTAGTAACAGTGGGCATCATCTGTTCCATGTGTTTAGCTTCTGAGAACTCGTAGACGGTTGGAGCTTCTTCTCGAGGATGGTCCATGTGAACAAAATCCTATGAATTATTATGAAACAACAGATCAGCTCTTGGAACCTTTGCTCCTTTGCTATGAATCTTTGGTACTTTTTCTTTTTCATACCCTTTTACCCTCTAATGTTGGGCATGATTATCATTTAGCTCCACATTTCTTCAGCAATCATGTGGATCTGGGGTGCTAGCTGATGGTCGACTTGCTGATCTGATAAGAAGAGTCACTACTTTTGGCATGGTGTTAATGAAGCTTGACTTGCGCCAGGTAAGGCTTCAAAGTTTTTTCGCTCATTATTGTTTGGATAATAAGTTTTGGCCTGAAATTATTAGTGTGACAGGAATCAGGCAGACATGCTGAAACGCTTGATGCAGTTACAAGGTATTTGGACTTGGGTACATACAGTGAGTGGGATGAAGAAAAGAAACTGAACTTCTTAACTAGAGAGCTGAAAGGGAAAAGACCACTGGTTCCCCCTAGTATAGAGGTGAGATTGTTAGAATGTTATACCAAATGCCAGCTTTGCATGTTATGTATCAAGTAGGACGGTTAGAATGTTATGCACTGGATTTTTTCTTCATTCTACACTCAGGAATTTCTGTTTCTAATTGGCCGCTTAATCTATTCTTTGTAGGTTGTTCCAGATGTTAGAGAAGTCTTGGACACGTTCCGAACTGCTGCTGAGTTAGGAAGCGATTCATTTGGTGCCTATGTGATCTCTATGGCCTCAAATGTATTATTAACTATTATTGTACTTTCAAATTATCACTGCAAAATATGCATAATTGAATTTTGGAAACACTTTGTGCAATACGATGCCAAACTCCTTACAAACAGTGTCTTTTACTTTTCTTTTGCCCCTTCTTTCTTAGTGTTTGATTTTGCACGAGAAAAATCCCGTTTCTATATTCTTTGTATCTGATGTGGATATATTTAGATGTCTAATACCTTTTCGTTGCCATTTTTGTTTGCATCTGATTATCAGGCCAGTGATGTTCTTGCAGTAGAGCTTTTGCAGAAGGATGCACGACTTTCTGTCAGTGGAGAGTTAGGAAGAGCTTGTCCAGGTGGAACGTAAGTATGGAAATGAAATGTTTGTCATAGTTTTCAAAAAACAGACCATAACCACTCACTTGCGTTCAGCGGAAAAATTGCAACTGTAACCACAATTTAAAACCCTTTTACCTAATTACAAGGGTCTTGATATGAAAAAATGTGCTTGCAAATTGTCAAGGGCTTTTTAAGTTTACTAACAAATGTGTTCAACATAGGCTGCGGGTGGTTCCTCTATTTGAAACTGTAAAGGACCTAAGAGGAGCTGGTTCAGTTATCAGAAAGCTTTTGTCAATAGATTGGTACCGACAACACATCATTAAAAACCATAATGGGCATCAAGAGGTACTTTCTAACCACATGTTCATTTCCTTTATGTTGTAGTATTGTAGCTATGATATGAATTCCTGTATTGGTATTATAAATTTGTATATGCAGGTTATGGTTGGGTATTCTGATTCTGGTAAAGATGCTGGGCGCTTCACTGCTGCTTGGGAACTTTACAAAGCTCAAGAAGATGTTGTAGCTGCATGCAAGGAGTATGGAATTAAGGTTACTCTCTTCCATGGCCGTGGAGGGAGTATTGGCCGCGGTGGTGGTCCAACATATATGGCCATTCAGTCTCAACCACCTGGCTCTGTGATGGTGGGTTTTATAACGTAACCTTAATAGTTTGAACTTTCCCTTTAAAAACTTAGAAGCGGATAACGTGAATTTATAATGTGTTTCAATAAATAATTTGTAGATGGTAATTTATTTTTATAAAAGATTTAAAATATTTTATGATAAATATGTTATTTTTATAAATAATTTTAAAAAGTTTAAAATATTTCAAACTTTATCTCAAATATTTTTTTTTTTCATATTCTTTTATCGGTTCTATGACTTTAACTTTAGTTTAAATGTTATCGACTCGTGGGGTATTGTTGGCTCAACATCATTTTCTCAATTAATGTTGGCAGCTTTTTCTTTTGAGTTATAGTTAGTCATAATTTTGATTATTTTTTGTTGTTATCAACAAAGTTTATTTATTTTAATATATTTAGTCTTAAAATATTAATTATGTTTTTTTTTTAATATCAAACACTAGATGTCAATGAAATTGTTTATATTAGTATCAACGATACCAATCTTTGACTACTGAAAGTTAGATGTTTTTAATCGATGTTGATAAAGTGATGATATTTTGTTAACATTGTTAAGATGATATATTTGTTAATTTGGATTAAGATTATCTATTGATCCTTGGTAAGAATGTCAGTCAAATTTATATGGATGAAGTTTGTCGTAGTTATTCTTTTATGTCTGCAAAAATTAGTTTTCTATTTGTTGTTACTAATATTATTTTTTTTGTTCAAAGTTGATCAATATTTTTTCCTAATATATTTATTAATGCCAATAAAAATAATTGTGACCATTAACTGAAATAACCCCAACTGAAATTGATTGAGAAAAAAAAAGTTATTTTATCCTAAAATTTTTGTAATTAGGGGTAATTGAAATCCTTAATAAAAAGTTTAAAATTAATAAATTTAAATTGGTTTCAAACAAAACATTTGAGAAAACTAAATAATTTAAAATTTTAGCCATTGAAATTCTGTGTTTAGATATCTCAAATTATGGAATTAGGTACCTAAACAAAAAGTTATCTTATGACAATATCCAGAATCAAGCATTATCCTCATTAGGATTGAGGTGATATGTTATGTTTGAATGAATTTTTCTATGGAGAAAGTAATAAAGTAAAGTGAATTAAGTTTCTCCTCATAAGTTGATTTTAGCTTTTAACAGGAGAAGCTCAGTTTACTTTATCTTATTATTTTCTTCTCGCATGGATACTTATACAAGAAGTTTATAGTTAAACTTAAGGTACATTTCTCATTGTCATAGGTGAGGTAATGTGGACTGATGAATTACTAGAAGGGTGAAGGTTAACATGGGAACATATCATACATTCTTGGTCTGTTCATTTTGTTAATTTTTGAGTTTCGTACACCATGAAATTGTCAGGTTTGAAACATAGTTAAGCCAAAACTTCTAGAGCCTGGAATAGCATATGAAATTTGTTTTCACTTGAAAGTCATTTTGTTTAACTACGGACTAAATTCTGTATCATGTTCCCTTTTAGTCTCTGGTTTGTTAAAGTTGCAATTTGCAGACATTTGCAAGCATAGCTACAACAAGCATTGTTCTGAAACCTGTGATACTATTGTGCTGTATGCTACACTGTAGGGAACCCTTCGTACAACAGAGCAAGGAGAGATGGTGCAGGCCAAGTTTGGCTTGCCACAAACAGCTGTTAGGCAACTTGAGATCTACACAACAGCTGTGTTACTTGCTACCCTTCGTCCTCCTCTCCCACCGCGTGAAGAAAAGTGGCGCAATATGATGGAAGAGATTTCAAAGCTCAGTTGCCAATGTTACCGTAGTGTAGTGTATGAAAATCCAGAATTTCTGTCATACTTCCATGAAGCCACCCCTCAATCCGAGCTTGGCTTCCTCAACATCGGTAGCCGCCCCACAAGGAGAAAGAGCACCATCGGAATTGGACACCTCCGTGCCATTCCCTGGGTGTTTGCATGGACTCAAACAAGGTTTGTTCTTCCAGCTTGGCTTGGAGTTGGAGCAGGGTTGAAAGGTGCTTGTGAGAAAGGACAAACTGAAGAGCTAAAGGCCATGTACAAAGAGTGGCCTTTCTTTCAAAGCACCATAGACTTGATTGAGATGGTTCTGGGAAAAGCAGACATTCCTATTGCAAGGCACTATGATGAAGTTCTTGTCTCAGAGAAGAGACAACAAATTGGAGGTCAACTAAGGGATGAACTCGTCCAAACTGGCAAGTTTGTGTTAGCTGTTAGTGGGCATGAGAAACCTCAGCAGAATAATAGGAGCTTGAGGAAACTGATTGAGAGTAGGCTCCCCTTCCTCAATCCCTTGAACATGTTGCAGGTAGAGATACTCAAGAGGCTAAGGAGTGATGATGACAACCTTAAAGCAAGAGATGCCTTGCTCATCACCATAAATGGCATTGCTGCTGGGATGAGGAACACTGGTTAAGTTCTCAACAATTATACACAATTATTACTGATTTTGTATGTGAACATGGTCCTCGCCATTTTCCCATTTTATTTTTGAGACCGTTTCTAGGATTAGGTATATATGCTAATGAAAGATTAATGTAGCCAAATGTTTGTTACACAGATATGATTAATATAACTTCAATATATGGGATGACTATTTGTTCCCTGCATTTGACTTTTTCTAATGGAATGACTATTTCCAACACCCATTATATTAAATAAGTTTCTATGAATTAATTTGGCTAATTAAAATGAGTAAATCTTTCTTTATTTTATTAAAATATTGTTTATTTTTCTTTTGTGGATGTTTAAAGTATCAAGAATATATTATATAGAGTCATGATTCATGTATACACTTGATGGAAATACATTAGATAGTTAGTTGATTTAACCACTCATCCCAACATATAGATATACAAGATTCTATATTAATTAGTGCACTGAAGTGTCTTCAAACTTAAAAATCATTTGAAGGGAATCCTTTGTGAACATGTTAAAACCATCATTTACTTTTTATTTTGAGCACGTATGAAAAGAAACACAAAAATGAAGTGAAATTTTCTCAAGCCTCGTTAATCTAGATCAATAAAATTTTAACACACATTAAATAAAAATAGTAAAGAAAAGTCATAAATTCTTTGACTTAAATTTTAAAATATCCATTAATTAAATCATACTAAAATTTTGATGATTTTATATAATCATTAGAGTTACTTGAAAAGTTATTAAGAGCTTGTATAACATTGTAATACTATTCATGTCATTATCATCATCATTGTTGTGATTTAATAGTATTATACAACTATAGTAATTATGATGTTCAATTTGCTAGTATTTACTTGTTAAATTTAGATGATACAAAACATTCCTTAAAAAACTCTTCACTAAGAGTTTGTCACGTAGTTTGAGTATGGAAGTTGAGAGTATTATCAAATCAATCTAGAACTCGATTTAAGCTATCAAAGAAGTGATTATAGTATTTAAAATCGTATTGGAGTCTGATTTCACAAATCCATTCTCTATTGGATCTAATCTTCCTTCACGTATGCAGCTTCAAAATACTAAAGTCCTAAGAGTTCTTTTTATGGTACTCTAGGTACATCCTAGTACCTAAAGACTAGTATTTTGCCTATTGTCTAGTATGAGACATGTTAGTGATACAGGAAAACTAACTAGACCATAACTAAGAATAACTTTCTCTCAATCTTAAGATAGTTAAACAAGATAAGTGATCAATTCATCCCACAATCAAGCATAAACCAATTAACCACTTTAAATTAATTGAGAACTGCATAAATGAAAGTGTCACCGAATACAAGAGAGTTTGAATCTGTTCCATTATGATCAACACAATGGAAGTTTAACTCCTTATGAACATGGAAGAAGTACATGCTAGGAGGAGGAAAACATCTCCTAATCCTCTAAGAATCTGTCTTTGAATTTCAAGGATTATGTGTGAGAGACTCCTTAGAGTCTCTCTCTAAAATCATCCTAAGAAGGCTAGCATCGAAGTCATTTTCTCTTTCTCTCTCTCTATTTCCCTCTTGCTCCATCTCTCTTTGAATATGCTCAAAATGTTCTTATTTGTAGACTCTTGCATCATATCTTAAGCACTTATTCACGGTTCCCGCGTTGAGGTTTCCTCCATGGTTCAGGCTATGAATTCCTAGGCTAGAGCTGCTTAATGTTTCTTAATAATGAAGCATTCTTCTATGGCTCAAGCTCCAACTCATGGCTTGAGAAAACCTTATTGGATGAGTTTTCTTTGTGGCTTAAGCCCTTAGGTGGCGTTATAGTCATAGCAAGACAAATTCTTCCAAAATGGTTGGATTTCTTTTTTTTTCTTCAAATTGCAAATTTAACTCCTTAGATTCATGTATTTCTGTAAAACAAGTAAAATTGACGTGATTATCATAGAATTTATACTTAATTTATGAATGATCATTCCTTATTCATTAATTCTTCTGAAGGATTTTTTATGCCATTATTGATGTATGTAGATAATATTGATAGGAAATGATAAAAAAGATATTGATCGAATTAAAGAAGTCTTCAATAAGACATTCAAGATCAAGGATCTAATAAGAAGTAAGAAATGAATAAATCAAAGAAAATATGCACTGCAATTGTCTTGTAGTAGAAGTGTGCCTTTCACAAATGTCAAGTCTATAGAAGATTGATTGAAAAACTTATATTTCTCACTAAAACCTAACTCGACATAATCTTTTCTATGCAACAAATTTCTTAATTTCTGGCTAGGACTACAATTTCTCACTATATTGCAACAATTATAATTCTCAAATATATTAAAGGAGCTCTAAAAGTCTTGTTTTTTTTTCTCTCTTCCAACGCCCATGCTCATAAAAAAAACCTTCTATCATAGTAATTAAGGCACTTATAGTGATTCAATACAATTAGTGAATGATCTTAGTGTGTAACTTTGGAATTCTCTCATATCCTTGAAATCAAAGAAGCAAGGAGGAGTATCAAAGAGTCCTATAAAGCTAAATATTGGACAATGACAACTGTTACATGTGAAATTCAATAGCTAACTTATCTTCTTCAAAATTTCAAAGTCCGTTTTCAACAATAATTTATTTTGTAATGTAACAATGACTTTGCAAAATAGTTTGAAACAAATCTAGTGTTTCATGAGGACATGAAACACAAGGAAATGGAAATAGACTGTCATATTATTAGAGAAAAATTGAAGAATTTTCTCCAGCATTTGATTCCCGTTTCCATCACAAAGCTTTTATAAGTCTTCGATCTTTTAAGAGTATTTGTTCCAAACTTGATCTCATTAATGAATACAAGGCTTCTAAAAGAAAATTAATGCTAAATCTAAAATAGATATACTGCTTCTATATATTCAACTTCTTTACTTTCAGAAAGGTAGTTTTGGGCCAAAAGTATAGCTTTTTGACACTTCTCTTAAAAGAAGTGTATACTATTTTGAGGCTTTTGCTTCCTATACTCCATTATTACTGATAACATCTCGTATTAAAAGCAAAAGCCCTCTCTCTTGTTGCACCACAAAGTTGCAAAGTTAATTGTATAAGATCGTATATAGATATACGAAAATAACATACGAAAGGAGGGAGAAACTAGTTTGGTATTAGATACGAAAAAAATTAGTATATAACGAGATTTCACATACGAAAAAAAAATCGTATATAAAATTTGTATGTAAAGCTTAATTTATTTACATATTTTAACCCGTACGAATTTATTTATAGATAATTCTGAATTATTTTTGAAGTGTAATACTTTTAAGTTTTAAGCTAAAATATTATTATAATCTCTTATATAAATTTATTTTTCTCATACGTATTTCAATTTTTAAAATATTTTTATTTAAATTGCCTATTATAAGAACTACATTTAAGTCCAATAACCAGGACATCCATCTCTATGACAAACCCTTTATCTTTTGTACTGCATTTTGTGGTGTAATTTTCTTTAAAATTTAATTTAATATAACACATGTTAGTTCCTTTTTTTTTAGATGTAACTTTATGAGACCCATTTCCTTCTTATTATTGATGAACTTTTTAGTGTTCTGTTAAAAATGGAATTCTTATTACCATTTTTACATACCTGTCTCCAAGATTTGCATTTTACTAGCATAATATTTTTCAATAAAAGAAAAAGAAAAAATAATTAGAATATGCCATATGTTGTTTAAAGCAGATACCATGCAAGCATTGAAAGGTGAGGTTCAATCAAGTAGCTTGCAAAGTGTATGATATAATTGAAACTTACCTAATCAATCACACTGCCAATAGTGCCAAGATCAACTTCCAGGCCAATTTATTATGTCCATCCAAGCAATCCCAAATTTTATATAATCCCAAATTTTATACTGCGATTATATATACACATAAAATACATTTATATATTGCGATTATATATACACATAAAATACATTTATTAATAAAAGATTTTTAAAGTGATGTCGAAAATAAATTTATAAAAATTTAACTCAAAATAAATAGAATTTTTCTATTATAAAGATCTGTATGTATGGTCTCAGAATCGATCGATAACATAAAGTCAAAAAGAATACCTTAAAGTCAAAAAAAAATATCTTACTTTTGTTTAACCTTCTTACAAAACTTTTGTTTGTCTTGAATTGAACCACATATACTTTTCTTAATATAATAAAAAAGAATTAACACTTCAATGATGCAATGCTGGTTAAAAAAAGAATTACTATACTATTTTTCAGAGAGAGTGAAAAGCTAGAATAATTTAACGGTTAGAGGTGCTCTAATTGAAGAGTGACTCTGCATGGAATTGTAATGAGACTTTTTTTTATTATGATTATTTATTTTCAGTTGATTTTTCTTCATTGGATTCTTATTTCCATTACCCAACAAAGATGTTTTGTGCTTGGAATTTTATGCTGCCAACCAGCCTAACAGTTGAATATTTATACAAGCTAGATGGCACTAAGCATATAAAGAAAAAATGGTAGCTATATATAATAATACTTTATTTGTTTTTTGCAAAAATGGAATGGAATAAGTATTGAAATATGGGGTAACCTTTAATTCTATCGTGTGAAACCCTAACACCATGTGAGTTGAGACATGACAGTCACTGGGGTCAGAGTGTTTTAAAAAACAGCAACATAGCTCAGTACCTTAGCAAGTTGAGACCTATGATGAGATTGCTATGTGCCCAGTTTGGCATGCCAACACCTTGTTTGGTTACCTTTTCATCTCTTAATAATTCAATCCTAAATGGAGAAACTAGCCTTGAGTGCATCAGCTTCAACTTTTCATCAATTCACCTTCCTTCCACTACCCCATTCTCTTCTGCAGAGTTAGTAAGTAGGAAAAGAAATGAGAAGAAAGGGTTCATGAACATGGACAAGTATAGATAAAAGGTGAATAATCATACTTATCTTCTCATAACATAGGAGAAAACATTATGAGTTCTTGTGAGCAATCAACTTGTTTTGTTTCCTGCAAGTATGTTTCTTTTTCAAAAGCTGTCTTATACCAGACAATACAATAACAGTAAAGGATATATTTAGACACATTTTTCATTTAGGCTTAATACCATTGTTAGTCTCAATTTTTGTCAGCTTTATTTGAAATGGTTATAATGTTTTTTAAATGTTCAATGTAGTTCTAAAGATCGTAATTTGTGTTTAATTTAGTCCTTTTTGCAAATGTCATTTAAATCGTTAACGACACATCATCAATAAATGAATTACATAACAGTTATTAGCTGACGTGGCTAGGACTAGAGTTGATTAAGGATAGTCACGCCAATGAGGGCTTGACATGTGGCAACCCCTTTCTTCACCCAAAAATTAGGGTTTCAATTTTGCATTTGCAGATTGGGGAAAAGCTTGCTCCACTACCGTCACGTGATAATAGGATTTCTCCTTCATGGCGGATATGGTGAACTTCGTGATAGTTGGTTCGCGTCTAGGTTTTTCTCCTGCAGATGAAGAAGGCGTAGTGGAGAAGCTTGCGGAGAGGCGCTGGTGCGATTTGGGTTTGCGTTTCTGGGATTTGGGTTTTGCTCGTGAGAGGTTGATGATGATGTCTGGGGCTCTTCACCGTTGCGGCGCGAATCACGCTTCTGGTTTGAAGGAGATTTTTGGTTCTGTGGGTTTTGATCTTTTGTGTTTTAGGTTGGTGGTGGCCGGTGGAGAATGAAGAAGCTTCACGACGTTGAAAGGCACAAGGAACTTGCGATTCAATTTCGCGATGCTTGTGACGGAGCGTTTGGAACAGCGGCGCAACTATTTGGTTAGGTTTCGAAATGTATGATGATGGAGGTGCGAAGATGCTGGCTGGCCGTGAGCGTGGTAGTGGCGGTTAGGGTTAGGTAGTAGCTAGGGTTTCTGTGTAGGGGAAATTAGGGTTTCTGGAGGTAGGAGATGATGATGACATGTCAAGGGTGATGCGTCATTGATTGCACAGTTGGACATTTGGCAGTTAGCGATTTAAATGGCGTTTGTAAAAACTGACTAAATTGAATACAAATTACGATTTTTAGGACTTTATTGAACATTTAGAAAATATTATGACCATTTCAAATAAAATTGACAAAAATAAAGAACAATAAATATTAAGCCTTTCATTTATGAGAAAAACAAAATACAATTTCTTATAAGTTAAAATGAATTTTTTTATAAACTAATTGGTAAATGTTTTTTCATTTAACTTTTTTTTTTTTACCTTATAACCTAATTTTTAGTTTACTAAAATGTTTATTTATTTATAAAAAGCAATAATGAATTTTAAAGGTTTTTTTTTAATGAGAAAGAGTTAGTTATTAATAAATCTTGCATATGTTTATGAATTTGATTACTGAATTGTTAGTGGTGACATTAGTTTACTATTTTCCATCTATATTTGTTTAGCTTGTTTTTTCATAATAAATATTTTTGTTTATGTATAATGTAATTTTATCATGAGTTTTGTGTATTCTTTTTATTTTTCCTCTTTTTTAATAAAATGTCCATATGATAACAATAATGTTTAGCATAAACTTCTTTAGAACTTAAAGACACTCTATTTCTAATTAAAAAAATTCAAGTTTTTATTCTTGACATTGTAAATAAAAATTTTAATTAAGGACTTATTTTGCTGTTGTTATCATACATATTCATACCTTATTATAAAAATATATATTCATACCTTATTATAAAAATAAGTTAAAATTAAACATATGAATATTATAAATTGTTTTCATAAAACCCAAAAAAAAAATATAACTTTCTTTTAGAGGTTTTTCTAAAATATTGTTTTACAATGAAAGTATAAATATATACTATAGTCCAATAAAAAAAAACTATAAAATTGTTATAGTTATATGTTTTTAAAAACAATGTTGCCTTCTTCTCTTTTTTTTTCCTACTTAAAATATAATATTTTGTGGCAAAAAAAAAAACCTTGAGGTCAGGCCCTTGGTAAAGGCCATTATTATTTATCTAAACCTAAATTTATTAGGTTAATCATTAGAAATAAAAATAAATATTCAATTGAAAGGGAGCTAAATGAATAGAGCTTGTATATAAATTCAAACAATTTCTGGACAAAGTAAAAGTATAGGAAGAGAAAAACATAGCAACAAGTATACTCATGATATCAAATCCTTTCTTTTCCTTTTCTTTGTTCAAATGCTCATGATAAATTATTAACTACAAAGTGTTGACATTCATTGAAATGAAAGATTATAGGAATTGTACATTGGCACATACCAACACTTTCATTGATAAATTGTTCACATATCTTGATGTGATTGATTTGTACTATTGTACTAATTACTAAATACTATTGTACTATTGTAAATAATAGAATTAAATATTATTTTTTTGTTAAATTTCTTTAATTCGGTTTCAATATTTTTTAATATTTAATTTAGTATTAATGTTTGTTAATTTTATTTTATTTTATTTTTTTAATATTGTTTAAATAATTAATGAATAAGGAAGAGTGTACGTGAAAGTGCTGGTTTGTGGTCTTTTTGTTTTTGTTTTATTTAAGTTTTTAATTTAAAAAAAATGTTTATATATTAATCCAGCATTATGACATATAATGTTATATATAACTGTAATATCATGAGTAAAGTGTTTTGTATTTAATTTAGTTTTTATATTAGTTAATTTTATTCAATTTTTTTTAAATGAAACAATTTTTTTTTCAAAATTAAGACAAAATAAAAATTAAAAAAAAAGTTAAAAAACTATAAATTAATAGTGATATAAATTATTTAATATCCATTAATTATTTAAATAACATTAATAAAAAAGACTAAATAAAAAGAAATTAATAAAAATTAGAATCAAATTAAAAAATATTAAAATTAAATTAAAAAATATAATAAAAATGAAGACTAAATTAATATTTAACTCTAAATAATAACTCAAATGTATCGATAGTGTCAAGCAATGTTTATTATATAAAATACATTTAAACTTTATAATTTTAAAAAATGAACATCATTTAATTATATACGATAGTTAAAAACAAAAAATTAGGGCTAAGGAAAAAATCTGAGAAGATCTCATGTTAACTAGATTGCTTTTGTCCATACACGTGCTTCTTTAGCTACTTTAGTGCTTTATCTCAATCAACCCACAACATTGTTGATTATGAATGAAATCAAGAATTGAAAATTGAAAATCTAAATATATATTATGAACCCTAATCAAGCGTTGTTGTTGGCAACTTTGTATAGGTGCATTGAAGAACACGTCATATGTAGTTTTGACTTAGGATCTTGGTGCGTAGAGGCCAACCCTCCAATTTTACCATTATTATAAATACAATAACTATATAGTGTAATTTATTAAGCTAGTCATCTATAGTTGAAACCATTTGTTGAAAAACATGTGAATTCGTACTATGATGTTTGTGGGGTGATATCAAAAGACGGACGGTTCTTTTAAATACAATTCGTGCAATGCTCTTCCACGTATCAAATATACAAAGGCTCAATCTGCTAATTATCAAAGAAAATTGATTGATTGATTTTGACCACCATGTGCGATTGGAATATACGTGTTGAGAATTTAACCATTTTTTTCTTATGTAATAATCATCATTCCTAGCGATAATGAATTTCTCCTCATGCAACTACCACCAACTACGTGTAGAAACTCACTCATATTACCAACTTAACCAATATATGAATATGAAATATTTGAATACACCTTGTGAATAGGACTTCATATATTAGATGCAACTTACCTTCATAATTTTAATTATATCCATTAATCAAACTCACTTGAATAATAACACATGCTAAATTGTTAAAAGAAATTATATGCATGATAAAAAGAAGAAGAAACTCTTTTGGTCTCTAACATGAGATTCTCTCTCTATCTATACATATATACATATATCATCATCTTAAATAAAGGAAAAAAACTTCTACATTCTATATATATATATATATATATATATATATATATATATATATATATTTACTAGGTCAATTATTTTATTACAATTGGTATTATATCTATAAATAATATTTGAGTTTAACCACATAAGGGATTGACATCACTCTCTGTTTTAAGACAATAAGTTAATGGGTCTCCACCTTTATATATTACTCTACTTTCTTATTTTTAATCAAATGTGAGATTTATACTCATACTTAAAATTCGGATTTATGATAAATATTATAGTAATAATTATTGAGGTCTATGTTATTTTCTTAATATTAGTTTAGCTTTATAATGACCTGCATGCATCAACTTAGAGTTTTCAAATTGTAATATATTAACTAATAGTTTAAGACTATTTCTAATCAGTATATAAAATTAAATTAGGCATAATAAAATCATTATTCATAAATTAAAGTCATTTGGTAGGAAGTGTAAAAATTATTCTAATATTTCAACTATCTTAAATTGTTATAAATATTAACAAATTATTTCCTATACAAGTGATTGGTCGACCATTATGCATTCATGAAAAATTGCTACATGTAATAAACTTACATTATTACCCTCTAAACGATAACTAATTAATTGGTCAAATATGGTATTAGGTTCAAACCTTTCAATCGGGGCATATACAATTGTCATGAATCCTTTGCACTACATAAACTTTTATTACTTATTTTCTTACAACTTTCAAAATTAGAGGAAATCTTTTGAAAAAAAAAAGTGACCATTCTGATTTTAGACATTCCAAACATTCTAATATGTATGTAGGAAGGTACGTAGAAAAGTATTTTATTTGTAACTGTTAAAAAAATGTTTTTTTATATTAGTTCCAGAATCGGTGTTAAAAAAAGTTTTTTTATATTGGTTCTAGAATCGGTATAAAAATAGAAGATATAGAAAATTTTCACTTTTTTATAACGATTTTATAATTGGTATAAAAAATCTCACATTTTGTACCGTTTCTAACCACAACCGTTATAAAAAAAGTATCAATTTCTTGCTCGTATGCTTACATTCTCTATTATAGGATAATATTTTAACTAATTTCTCACCTTCATCCCAAAGTAATCCATGAAAAACAATTTATTTAACAAAAGAAGAGGAAGAAAAAGAAACATCATCATTATAACAAGATTCATATTAGTATTTAGACTTTTAAAGAGGTTGACTTGGTTTTACATACACACCAATGGAACACAAAAAGAAGCAAGAAACTAAGCAGAAAAATTTTATTTTCTTTTTCAAAACAACAGAAGAAAAAAAGAAAAAGCCAAAAACTTGGTTTAGTCTTCTTGCTCTGATATTTGTGCTTATAATTCATAAATTATCTGAAGATTTCAAGTGAAAAGAGAGTAAAACACCATCAAAATTTACATATTATATTGTAATTAAAACATCTTCTCTCGTAGAGAGTTATCCGTTTGTATCTTGTTGTGCATCGTGTTGTGGATTTGTAGTAACTAGAAGTGGTTAGAATATTTATAAACCAGAAGTGCTTCAAATACTTGTAAAACAAGAGTGGTCATAATACTTGCAAACCAGAAGTGGTGAAACTTGACTTGGCAACTTGTTAGGAAGTATAAGAATTATTTAGGGAACTAGGAGTAGTGAGAATACTCATTGTAAACAGAAGTTTTTAACTCTTATTGAAGTTTTTGATTCATTCATATTACATTTTTATTGTGTGCATTTAAATTGTTTCTATTATTAGGTTTGCAACATCTATGAAAATACATTCTTCAAATTTAATATATGGAGATGTCAATCAAGTTATGAAAAATTGATTTTTAGGAATTAGTATGATTACAATATTAAGGGAATATTTAAATTCCAAATGGAAGAAAGACCAAATTCATGTAAATTATATAAGAAAATTCAAGTCTCGAGATAAAGATACATAAATATACACATAAATTGTAGTTTACAGACTTTGTTTAAGTGTTCTAAGTGTTTGCGAAAGAGCCTAAACCTTTATATTATTCACTTGGTGAATTTTTCCTATCAGTTTAAGTTGTCTTCTCATGTAGAGTTTCTTTGTTACATTCAATTTAACTAGAGTTTCTTTATACATATGGGTATTTTGTTTATTCCTTTTAGACTATAACTAAAAGGAGTGGAACTAAGTGTTGCTATGTGAAACATGGATTCTTAAAAATGTGTAGGTTCCCAATTTTAAAGGAATTCCTACTCAGGTGGCATATTCTACCATAAGTGTTTCAACATGAACTTCAAATAACCAAATATAAATAGGTACCATAGAAACTTTGACGAAAAAAATGTCAAAAGAAGCAAATCATAAAAAATTTGACACTACTCACTAAATTTTTTGGTTGATGATATTTGGAAATCTATAGTCCATGTTTGAAAAAGAATCAACAAAATAACTAATAACATAAAAACATTTCCAAGTAAAATATTAAGTAGAAACTGATAATAATAAGTGTTTAATTATTGAAATATCTTAAATAAACAATCTTACAAAATGATGGAGGACCATCTGGAGGACATATTGGACCACTTACAAGAGCAATAGTCAAGAGGATGGAAGAGAAAGATAGAGCTTCAAGAACTCTACTTTTGTGGAGAATCACATATTAGTCTTCTTCTTTTATCTTAAACACTTTTTTAAATAGGTAGTATAGTTTCATAAGGTCTTGTATTTGACAAAGAAACTTTGATTAGCCTTGTTTCGAGGGATTGGTGCCCTTAATGAAGGATAGCCCACCATTAGGACCTTAACTAGAGGTTAGTGCCTAAAATGGATCTAAATGGGTTTCATTTTGGGTTTGGAAGGGGTTAAATACAAAGAGTCTCTTCATTTAATGTTTTGACTAATTAGTTATAAACATAGACTCCTCATTTAATGTTAGGTTCGACTCATCAATTTCGCTACATCATCTCTTCACTATAAAGTTTCTTCACTTTGAAGGAATTTTCTCCATCACAAAACAATTACATAAAACAAGTAAGTATTAATAAAATAGAAAAAGAATACAAGATTCCTATATTCAATTGCTAAAAAATCTATCATTTAAAAAATATCTAATATTATATTAACTCATTTTTAAAGTCAACTATTAAATTTTGTCATATAAGAAACTTGATTCTCTACTGGTAAATTAGTAAAATGTTCTCTGTTGATTTTTTTTTCTTTTAAAAAAAGTTATTTTAATGAAATCACGAGAGTACTCAAGTACTCAGATTTAAATATAAAAATTAGTCTTGAAATTCAAATCATACGCGTAATAAAAAAAAATTAAATGAAAAATGAAAAAAAAACATGACTTTTCAAATATCATTCTAATTCTTCTTTACAACTCAATCTTTAAAAACTTCTTCTGTCCTTTCACATGTTCTTTTTGGTTTAAAAAGTCAAAATGCTTTACCAAAACTTTTTCAACACTTACTTAAAATTTTCTCTATACCATTCACAAGATATAAGAGTTATTATGAATGAATTGACTTCCAAAACATCACGTTAGGATTTTCTTTTGTAAATAAAACCCTGACCTAATAATCTCTTTATCATATATTTCCATTAAAGTTGAAGATCATGAAAGTGAACTTCATTTTTATCATCTAATATTTAACTACAAATTATTCCTAGTTTCATATCGTAGGTAATTTGAAAAAAAATTACCAAGAATAAGTAAATATACATTTAATTATCATGTGAAAAACTACGCATAACTATGAGATCTGTTGAAATAAGTTAAACTAATATATAAAAAGGTCACCAATCATTTTCAAAAATATAAGTATGACATGTTGTAGTTCTCAAATTTTCTCTTAGATTCTTCATTGAGAAAGGACAAAAGGAAGAAAATTTCTTCGTATAACTTGGGCACCTCCTCCTATTAATCTAGAAATTATTTTAGCTGATAAAAGAATACTATATTTCTTGTAATTTTAATTAACCATTATATACCTTCCCATATTTTATTAAATAAAAATATTACAAAAATAATTATTTCTAAATTTATATATTTTTTCAATTCTTTCCTAAGATTAGTTAGACACTATTTTCATGTTTTTCAAATATCTCTGTTAGTAGTGTTTTTAATCTCTAACATCATTATCATTTAAAAATATTTTTTTTAAATAATTAAATTTGACTCTTAATTAAAAAAACATTTAAGAAACCTTTCACATTTAAATGATTTATTTTTCGTAAATTTATAAGTCTTACATCATATAAATTTAAGACTATACACGAGCATTATCCACTTCAACATTAAGGTTATAAAACTGGACGTTGAATTGAATTTTGTAAGTCATATAGTTAATGCCATATTAATGCTTAAAACATTTTTTTTAAGATTCCATGACTGGATGTGATGGTTAAATATATCATTCTCACTAGGGGTGTGGACATAGTTCATTAAACTGAACTTGAATTGCAATTAATTGAATTGTTTTATATTTAAAAAAATTGAATTATTTTTTACTAAAAACTGATTAAATTATTTTATTAAATTATTTTATAGTTCAGATTAAAAAAACTGAAATTTAATAATTTTAATACAATTAACTCGTTAACCGGTTCATGTTTCTCTTTATCTTTCTCTATCAGAATCTTTCTTTGCTAAGGTCTGTTGCCCTCTTTCTTCCTACAGCTGACCATCCCGCCACGTCCGTCTTGCCGTCACCCATCCCTTTGGCTTCTTACCACAAACCGCTCTCAAAGTTTCCAAGCACGTTAGCTTTGATACCCCTCAAAAGCCCGACCAGTCATCGCTTTCTTCAACAGAAATGGATTCACCGACGCTCACATCAACAACATCGTCAAAAGCATACCCAACATATATGCAACGCTGACGAGATGCTTTCACCAAAGTTCCAATTTTTACGCTCAAAAGGTGCTTCTGCTTCTGATATCGTTTGTCTCGTTAATGTAAATGGCATCGGCTATTTGTTCAGAGGGAGGCCCTCTATATTCTTGTCTACTAACTTGAGGGAGATTATTGATGAAGTTAAGGAAATGGGGTTCGACTCTTCCAAGATAACTTTCGTCATTGCCTTGGACGCCAAATGCGCTCTGTCGAAATCACGATGGGATGCGAAAGTTGATGCTTTTGAGACGTGGAGTTGGTATGAGGAAATGGTTTTTGATTTATTCAGGAAGCATCCCTGTTAATGTTGGTATCCAAAGATAAAATTAATTGGATCATGAGATTTTGGGTTGTTGAATTAGGTTGGGACCCTTTGGCATTAGCCAAAATGCCCAATATTTTTGGATTCAGTTTGGAGAGAAGGATTGTTCTGAGACAAACTGAACTGTAGTGCAGTATGAGTGAAGTAAAAAGTAGTTTAGTTCAATTACTCTGAATCATATTTTAGTTCAGTACAGTTTTTGTTAAAATAATTTATAGTTAACTGTAAATTTTTACAGTGCAGTACATTATGGACTGTTTGTCCACCCCTAATTCTCACTCGTTATGAAACCCTTTATATAGTTAGATTATTTTCTCTATTCATTTATCTCACCTAATTAACATACTTTTATAAAGCTTAATTTTAAACAACTATTGTAACCAATTGAGATTATCTTGATTTTTTTAACCTAATGAAACTTTGTTAAAGCCCCCTTTTAACGTCCATATTTTTTGGAGATGTTTCCAAAATTTGTTGCTCCGTGACTCGCATTTTATATGATAAATGCGAAAGTAATAATATTTTATGAAATAGATTCTGAATGAAGTAATATCTTGAAATCTTTGCAAGCTTTCAATACTTTTTTATCAGTGTATTTAATAAAATAAGAGAATTATTGAAAACAGTTTTTTTTTTCTTTAAGAATGTAAAACTATCATATAAAAAATGTCGCATCGATAAAAAAAAGATAAAATGTAAGTTGAAGCATTACTTTATAATTGTGTAATAAATAAGTTAGAAATAAAGATGTCCAACAAAGTTATATTATAATATATATATATATATATATATATATATATATATATATATATATATATATAGTTATATAGTTATATTAGTTTGTGAGTTTTTTTTCAACAACTTTTAAAATGGTAACTTAAGTATCTTATTTGCTAGTTTGATCAAAATATTAATAACATTTCAACCACAATATAAATTTTTTTAGATAGCAATATTGCTTGTATTATTGAATTAGTGAGACATACTAAAGAAACGATTGCATAAATAAATACAAATAATAGACATATGATTCATAGTTTAAACTCCTTTGAAAAGCTTACGAACTTATTTGATTCTTTGACTGATTGGTCTGCTTCAGTATTATCAAATTGTGCTTATGGTTCATATCATTGACTTGTTTACACTCAAGAAGGATATGTTCTATCTTTGGATTACACTTAGTAAACAGCTCTTGAAAACATTCAAAAGTAAAAGTTCAACCCTTGGAAAACTCAAGAGGAAATAAGATTAACCCAATAACGTAGTAACAAAAAGTATTGACCAAATACACAATAGAAGTAACCATAAGTGCAATTCCAACACTAATACACAACCTTTTGAAATCTTTGAGAAAACCAAGAGAGTTGAAAGATTTCTAGAAAAAATAATCTTGGATGCACTCTTGGATCAATGTGAAAATAGTTCAATTCTATATCATTATAAATGTTTTAGGTCACACTTTGTGATGCTAGATAAAAGTTATTTTAGATTGTCTCAAAGGTGCAATTTATAGAATTTTCAAAAATTTATTGAAAAATTAATTCAAGTACGTTTAATCAACTATCTGAAGTTGCTAATTGATTCTTAGATAAAGGTGAATCCCATTGAAAAAAAAAAGCTTTGTTTTAATTGATTATGTTACCCGTTAATCAATTATTTTAGTTCTTCATTTATGGAAAAAGCTAGAATATATTAATGATTATTAAGTTTGTTAATTGATTATCCTTACAGACAAGATAAACCTCATTTCTTTATTCTCTATTTTAATCCATTATCAAACTCGTAATAGATTATTATGTGTTGAAAATGTATCAAAAATAGATTAATTGATTACATAAAAACGTAACCGATTAAACTGAAATTAATAACTTTTATAAAACATTATCTTTATAAAATATTCTATCTTTTGAATACATGTTTTATGATTAAGGTTGTGTAATAAACTGAAGCACTTGTGATTTATCTTGTACACAAATCTCTCAAACTCATGTAATAGCCTATAACAATTAATACACCTCTAACACAATTATCAAATATCATCATCAAAACCAACTTTTTTAAACTCTTTTAACATGACTTGACTTTATTTTTCAAGTCCAACAATTTGACTAAAAGTATCAATTTGGTCCATGATTCATGGCGAGTCTCATCTCACTCCTAAATAAATAACTATTTTATTGCTTAACCTAATGAGTAATCTGAAAAATCTCTAACCTCTCAAATCCCCTTTTAAAAAGGAGTTAAACTCAGAATCAAATGAGTTTCATTTACGGTAAAACTTTAATTAACTTCTAAATATATTTCAGACTTATATGTACAAAACCTCGAATCTTGACTTAAATTATTAAATTATTACTTAAAAATTGATTGTCATATGCTTATCTTATTAAAAATTAATATTTTGTTTAAATGTATGCGGTTAATTAGAGTAATATTTTCTGAATTATAATATGGTTACATACTTTATATATTGTTTTGGTGTGGTTTATTTATATTGGATGTAATGGGTTTTTATCTTTCGTGGGTCTGATGACGACCCAATCACGTCTTAATCTCCATTAGGGACTTTAATCAGCTATTACCGCTTATGATCTAATCATGTGGTCGGTCAGGATGATT
Source organism: Vigna reflexopilosa (assembly GCA_027742785.1). Taxonomy (NCBI): domain Eukaryota; kingdom Viridiplantae; phylum Streptophyta; class Magnoliopsida; order Fabales; family Fabaceae; genus Vigna; species Vigna reflexopilosa. The sequence goes on along the minus strand of CM050930.1, from coordinate 28,675,982 downwards.
GACCGGTCTAGATGGTCGGCCTAGGTTGTGTGCAAGAAACCGTATGATACACTGAATACCGTACGAACATATATAAATATAAAGAAAGAACGAAACATTTGTTAATATTCCTACCAAGAAAAAAAAATCCCACGTCGTTATTTTTTTTTTTACAACATCTTTATCAGGTAGAATTAAACACGAAATTTCTTTAATGTTTTATAGCCTAAACGGACAGAAAGAAAAGAAAAAGGAACTTAATGATCTTTAGCAACCACTCAGAAAACAGAAAATATATATACTTATAAAACGCAACTTTCTTTTCTAAAGCATGTTACCTATAACATCAGCCATAACGTCATTGTCAACTCTTGAAATTTTATAATTTTAAGCAAAGAATTTTCATCACCATCATTAAAGTTTCTGATTTCTCTCACTCTCTCTTTCTTACATGTGTGCCTGATTTTGATACCTTTCAGTATATAGAACTGCTAAAGGTGATTAGGAGCATGAGAATCAGATGAAGTTCGCACGCACAAATAATATGCAATTTGGAAAATAGAAGAAAGATTTGAAACGAAACTTTGTCACATTATCAGCCAACGTGTCAAAGTTGGCGTCATTAAAGTTCTTTTCTTTGGTGGAAATTGTAAAGTGTGGCACAACATAACAATGCTCATACAATGGCACATAGCCACTCTTTAATTACTATATAAACGAATGGACCAACGAAGTGAACCCTACTACGAAAAGGATGATAAAGCAAGGGATATAATTTCGTTATTCTTTAAACTATGTAAAAGGTAAAATTATTGTGATTATGGAATATCATATGGGTGGGATGGTTGTGAGTAAAAAACTTTTTGACTCTCGGACTTCCACGATACTTGATATTGACCAAGCTAAAAAAAGAAAACTGGGGTCATTTATGTGTTAGTTTTTCTTCCAACCAAGATGGTTTATAAGCAAGAGTCTTGTGTTAACATACTATACGTTTTTTTTTTAAAAAAGAAAAGAAAAGTAAGAAGCTTATAGAGAAACAGAGTAGATACAATACTAAAAAAAAAGAGTTTTGATGTCTTTTATTTTTTATCTTTAACAATTGTCAAAACACTGACATCATAGTGGAAGATGTTGATTGCCGTTGGAAGAAAAAAAAAGACATTCATTGATGTTGAAAAATTATCATCTTAAACCTTAATTGACGTTAGAAATTGACATTTTCAAACATTAATTGACGTCAAAAATTAGTACTTTCAGACGCTAATTGATGTTGAGAATTAACACTTTTAGAGGTTAATTGACTTCGAAAGTGATCAATTCTTATGTCCAAAAGTGCATTTCCAAACGTCCACCTTTGTTTTTTTTAATAAATGATTCATTTTTACAGTTTTACCAAACTTGAAAAGCAGAAAACCAATAAATGTAGTCTAGTTTTGACATTTCATATATCAATAACTCATTTTTAAATTTGTATAAACTAATTAAAACTATAAAGTAAAGCTATTATAAGTAAAAACTGAAAAAACCATAGGAATGTGCCTAACTCAGATTTGTATGCACCATCACCCATAGAATGAAAAAAGAGTTGTCATTTTGTCAATCCTTACTATATGTGTTAGTAGTGGTGTTACAATAGTAGTAGTGGTGGTGAATGGTGTTACAATGAGTAGTGTATACTAACTATTTACATGTGATTTTTGGTTTTGATAGTTATACATAATTATTATTTTTTGTTGAGACCATGAAGGTGAGGTTAACGTGGAAGCAATGAGTGGATGGAAAAGATGTCCTCGCGATTTATGAGTGTTTGTGGTGGGATGGAAGTGTTTAATGATTTTCTTGAGAGGTTGGGTCAACTCTAGATAATGGTGGTTAGAGGAGACCACATGGGATGCTCTAGCCTTGACTTGAGACAAGATATAGTTGCACAAATATTTTGATAACATAACATTATAATTCTCAAAGTAGGTTTATAAGGGGGAGACACCTCCATTTATAAATGAAGAGGGCTCCAAGTAGACCAAAACCCTAAAATGTTATTACACTAAACCCTAAAAATCATATCTTGGTGAAGGAGAGTTTTACATATGACACTCTAACTTTTAAAAAAAATCTCCACTCCTAGAGTGTCATCTAGAAAGTCACTTTAACAAAAGTTTCCCACTAAAAAAACGACACATGATCACTACTTTTGTAAGAAAAATCCACTAAGCTTCCCATGTGAAAAGCCACTTTAGCAAGTTCTCCACTAGGAAAATGACACATGGATACTACCTTTGTAAGGAAACTCTCCACCAAGAGCTTGCCATGTGAAAAACCACTTTAGCATAATTTTCCAACTGGAAAAATGACACATGACAACTACCTTTGTAAGAAAACTCTCTACTAAGAGTTTTCCATGTGGCCACCATGTCTCACGTGGGACACCCTCCACTAAGCTAGGGTTACAAAATTAATTGTCTTATCAAATGAAAAGCTTTGAAATGAAATAATATAAATTAAGCTTTGAATCGAAAAGCAAATAGAGCTTTGAAACATTTATTGTTGTACAAGTACATGGATAACTAAAGATATACTGTCATCTTACCAATTGTCTTATCAAAAGTAATTAATAGGCATCAAATACAACCACCATTTGCTTTACTGGTACAATAATTAATAATAAATTAATTGTTTTTCTTTTTCTTTATCCAACTTTTTGCTTTTAGGATGGAGTGTGGTTTGTTAAAATGTAATTGATTGTTGAGTGGGAACCGCAATAGCTTATGAAATTGCATCAAACTTGATACGAAAATAGGGTTTTCTGAGGTTGGTGTTGGCAAAGAGAATGAATTTTCTCTTTTTGTGTTTTTACAACTGATTTTCTTTGTGTGAAAGAGAAAGTGTGGGTCCCAGTGCTTTGTTTTGGCGAATTAAATCGTTTTTAGGAGAGAGAGATTTCTCTTCTAATTTGTTTTAGTTGGAAACTTGTTCTAGGGGTGGAAAAAGCCTTTTATTTTATTTTTGTTTTGGTTTCTACTTTCTACTTTTTACTTTCTTGTTAAGCTGAGAAAAGAAGAAACCATATCTACACATCGCGGCGTAAAGGTGTTGGTATCTTAGGAAGACGAACCAAGAGGAACCATAAACGAGAAAAGAATTAGATTATTTGCTTGCATATATATATATATATATATATATATATATATATATATATTTGGCTTAGGTAGTAGCTAAGATCAAGTTGAAATAGAAGATCAGAATGGTAAACTTCATGTAGAGAATCATGGAAATGATCAAGGCTGAGCAAGCACGCAAAGGCTACAACAATTGTTCTTCAAACTCATTCAACAACCATGCCAATGGTCCCCAAGATTTCGACGGTGCAACCATCAACAGTGGCCAATATGTAGGTAACCGTAATAGGTTTAAATACTCAAAGCACTACGGTGAATAGGTTCTGAATAACAGTGGTACTTTCAATGGTAATGGCAACGTGGAAATATGCAGGGTGGCTTTAACGCCAAAATAAGGAACCTCTACCGTCGACCTAGTGTTATGTATTAAATAATGGTTGAAATTTTTTTACAGGATTAACAAATGAAAGTGAAAATGTGAATCCATATGGGGTAGGTTAAAAAACATTTTTAAGTCTATTACAAAAGATACATATGTAAAAATATTAAATTAAGTTTGTTAAAAAAGTAAGAGATTACAGGATTAACAAATGAAAGTGAAAATGTGAATCCATTTGAGGTAGGTTAAAAAACATTTTTAAGTCTATTACAAAAGATACATGTGTAAAAATATTAAATTAAGTTTGTTAAAAAAGTAAGAGATGTAAAAATAACACATTTCTAAATCTCTTAGAAAAGTAACAAATGTAAAAATACTAATATAAGTCTATTAAAAAAGTAATAGATGTAAAATTACTAATTTAAGTTTGTTAGAAAAGTAACAAATGTAAAAATATCACTTTTATTTACAAAACTGTCACCACACATTTTTTAAGTCTGTTTTTCTGAACATACTTAAATTCATAGACTTAATAAGTCTATTTTCACTAGTGATTGTCCTACAAGTTAAGCAAAATTGTTCAATAATTGTACACTATTTAAACTTTAAATACAAGACCTACATACACCTAATTTACTAAAGGTATTCCATGATCGTCTAAGAGAAAAAACTTTGTTTCACCTTACATAAATAATTTTAACTATTTTTTAATGTGCTTAAACCATGACTAAGAGGTATCTCATTGTATAGTATGTGGCTAACCATCCAAAATTTTCACCTGAATTGAACTAAAAGGGTTCTCTATAAAGGATCCATGTTGCTATTGTTGATTAGTAGAAATCTAGGATGAAATTAATCCATTCACATACCATATTGTGAATCCATGTTCTCTTTTTAAAAAGAAAGAAGAATATGAAGAAAGAAGATTATTAACTGTGAACATAGAAAAAAAAATGTATTACATTATTATATAATATAAGGTAAAAGGAAAACAAAGAAAGAAGACGAATATATATATATATATATATATATATATATATATATATAATAGAGATTGAATTAACAATAATTCATTTCAGTAGTTGGACAAAAGCCAGGATATACTTTATATTAAGTGGAGTGCGTCATACTTCATTTAATATTTTAATGCTTTTTAAAGACAAGTCTTTTATATTTTGACACGTGACGTCAATATATAATCAGCTGAATATTTGTTGAAAAGTTTTAGAATATTATTATATCATACTTCAAATCATCTTTAAACCTCTCTTTAATATGCAACTGTATGATAGAATATAGCAAATACGGAGAATATATCCCCTTTTTTTAAACATATTTTATTCCTCCCACTCATCCTTTCTTTCTTCCATTAAACACCATTTTTATAACCTAAAATAGAGCCATCTCTTCTATGAAAATTTCCAAATTTATATAAACAAAATAAATATGATTTTGATGTTGGTGTTAATTAAGACTACGATTAAATTATAATATATAAATAAATGTAAATTTTATTTTAACAATTGCTTTTACCATACCTAATTTTGTTTTAAGTTCATTTTCTGAAAAATGCGACTGAAAGATTTGACGATGGAGAAAAAATGGCGTTTCAATATCTTCCTCTGGTTAGAAGGGTCTACACTTTGAAGGTTCTACCTAAATACAGTTTTTATCCTATTTTGAATAAAACAAAGAGAAAAATTCTGACAGTATATAGATAAAAATATTATATATATATATATATATATATATATATATATATATATATTCTTTCGTTTTCTTTCTTATTATATAACCTAATAAATTACATTTCGAATTATATTTTCTTTACTTTTTCCTTCATAAACTAAAATACACAAAATATAGAAGATAAGATCTAGCTTAGCTTACTCAATTGAATATAGTGTGCTTTCTATGATCAATAATTATTTATAAATAAATAACAAATATAGATAACTAAGCGCGTAGATAAATTGGTTTGTAGTAATTTCAACGTAACTAATAATCTTGAACTCCAATTTAACTATACATTTATGTTACAAATATTCATAAAATAGTTTTTTCGAAAGAAAAATACTTCAAACAAAAAAAAGTATCCTAGAAACTGAAAGAAAACCTAGAAAATTCCAAATATAAGATTGTACCAAAATCTACATATACCTTGTCATTTAGGGAATAGAGGTGGCTATTATATATAAAGAAAATAAAAATGAGAAACAATCTGAATGTTATAGTTGAAATTGGAAAGGAAAAGGTATAGCAAAGAATACACCCTCATGAAAGTGACTCCATGGTGCAACAATGGCTTTTTATGGGAAAGATGACACCATTTGAAGGCACTAGGTTTGTGGTGAATAGGCACATGACACATATAAAGCTCTTTGGAGGAACCCTACTTTTTCTGTCAAAGAGACACCACTAAAGGAGAGAGTACCCTCTCAAAAGAAACTAAAGTTAGGCAAATCAAATAGTTTTTATCACGGTACCTTTTTTTACCATTTTCTAAACTAAATTTAATCTAAAACATTAGGTCAATATATATATATATTTTTTATATGATTTGTTCATGATATAGTAAAATTTCTTTTTCAAGTTTCGATATAATGTATTTTGACAGTTTTAAGTATGACATGTCAACCAGTTATGAAAAACTTAAACACTCATTTTTGTTAAGAAATAGTCTAATTCAATTTATAAAATTGACTTTTAAGGTAAAGTTTATATCCACTTATATACTGTAAACTTATCTTATCTCCACTTGATGTGAGATCTCCAACATATTATTCTCCTCATATCGAATTATATACATCTCAAACGTGAGATTAGACATTAATTAATGATATAATAGTTGTTCGATAGTTGGTGACACAATAGACTCAACAAATCTCTCCAAAGTAAGTGACACAATAGACTCAACAAATCTCTCCATAGTAAGTGACACAATAGGTTAAACAATAAAAAATATCGTTATAATAGGCTTTAAATAATGGTTTTGATATCATGTTAAGAAGTAAACTTTAAATTTAATTTAACCTCACAAAAATGGCTTGTAAGGTAGAGTTCATATCCAATTATACACTATAAACTTGTCTTATCTCTAATCAACGAGAAATCTCCATCAATTCAAAAATATTTTCTTAGTATAAAATGAAATTTCAACACACAAAATAAAGTATATTGCACCAATTTTTTTTATCATATTTATTCACCCCAAACTCCATATTAAAAAATAGAATATTAGTTATATTTTTTTCAGCAAGAATATATATATATATATATATATATATATATATATATATATATATATATATAAAGCAACAAAACATTTTTATAATAAGCTTAAAAGTATATATCTTAAATTTGATGCAGTATATCCAAATTTAATTGAACTACACAGGAAAATAATATAGTAAAAATAAATGTTTATAAATGAAAATAAAATAAAATATTCAACGTAAGAGAAAACACATTACTTAATTAAAAAAATAACTTATGTATTCTTATTAAACTAAGGACTCATCTACATTATATATGCATGAACAGAGTAATGATCAATTATATCCTTTTTTTCTTCTGAAGGTCCATCAAATTACTTCTTGAAATTATAGCTATTAATCACTCGATTACGCCCGTAAAGTTATAAAATAAATAAATGCAATATTATTATTGATAATTATTTATTAATTTAAGTTATAAAATCAGCACCAGTCAAATTATTCTTTTATATTGTAAAATCAATCAATTTAGTCACTAAAGGTTTCTTACTTTATAAGTCGTTTTGATTAATGTGCAAAATGTCATAGATTAAATTTATCAATAAATTTTAAAGAACAAAATGATTGATAAGCATAAAAAATTATAGACTAAAGTAACCATTTCTTTAGAAAACAAAATGTGCGCTTGGAAAAAAAGATGGGTGCAAATGTAGTTGAAATAAATTATATTAATTAGTTTAACATATTTTTTAATTAGATGTGTAAACTTATGAATTTGAGTATTCACTAACTTTAAGTATGCTTGTCATACTAATAAATGTGATTTTAAATATTAATTTCATACTATAAAACAAATACTAATTTAGTAACTCACACCAAAAAGAAAATGGATTGAGGTAAAAAAAAGAAATGGCACTCATATTTTAATGCTTTCCTTTTATCTCAAATAAAGAAAATTTTTAATAAGTATAAATCTTGATAATGATCATTTGAAAATTTAAGAAAATCATATATTATTAACTTATAATATTATAGGATAAACAAATTAACTTGACACCACTTGTTGATCTTGAAATGATTTTTCTATAAGGCAGGTTGAGTTCAAATTCATTCAAAATATATTTAGACCATTTTTACCATAACAACTTTATAAAAAAACGAAAACAAATTATATTAATTTTTATAAGTTAAAATTAATTCGCATATAGATTAAAATAAATTTTTAGAAATTTATATATATATATATATATATATATATATATATATTTAACATGATATTTTTAAAATATAATTTTTCTTTCAATTTTATTTTGTAAGAATTCTTATTGAAAATTTGGTTAAAATATAAATTCTAATGCTGCAACAATGACAGAAAGTAGAAAATCAAAAAGTCTATGCTAGCAAAGCATCTTATGACCCAAAGATGCAAAAATCTTAGCAACTTTACCAACTTTTACTATTAACCAACACTTTTCCATTATTTTTAGTGTTCCAAAAATTGATTTGGTCAAAAAAATAATTTATGCTTTCATCTTTAAGTACTATTGGATATGATGAAATCCAAATTGGGTCCCTTATGCCTTGTTTGGTTTTACACCTTCACTCGCTTGTTTAGGTTAAATTTAAAACATACAAATCACTTCTTTACATAAAAAAGAGAACACTGGAAGCTTACCAACACTTCCCTACACGTTGCCAATGCTTAATGCCACACTCATGTGTTTTTTTCTTTTAAATGAAAATGCCTTCCACTAAGTTATTTGGTATGAATGAATATGTTTTCTTCATTGATTCATAAATGTATGTAGATAGGGTGATATACTATTTGTATGTGATCGAAGATCTTTAGTTATGTTAATTATATCTTTTCAGTTATTTATGACAAATATATAATATCGTTTATTGGATATCTAGTATCGGATAGCTTGCAGTGAATAAGACGACTATTGAATGTTTCATGAATTGATCACTTAGTCAAACATCAAGTACTAGATACTGGGAACTAAAATTTCTGTACCAGAGACTGTATCAACTTTGATAACAAAGCCGCTAATTAAACTAGAATATTGTCTACCGGTCTCTTATCATGTTTGTCAAGGATATTCTCTTGTAGATAACTTACCTAAAAAATATCCTAGTTTCTCACATGTAAGTTGGTCATTGAGTCTCTGAACTAATGGACCCATAAATATGAGTCATTCGAGTGAGAGCCCATGATCAACGAGGTAAATTTATAAATAGTATTATAATCGTAGTTTGACTTTCACTTTTGCATTTAATTTAAATTTGACAAGAATATTCGACCAAGTACTAACTTGAGCGTTAGAGGATCTTTTGCAGGCACCCACTACAAAAATTCATGAAATTACTGAAGAAATTTTATTGACGAAAATAAATTTGTTGGTAAATTTGAATTACCTTTTGATATTTTCATTCCTGAATGATTCATTACCAAAATATGTATTATCAACATAATAATTCGATAGTAAATCCGTCGATAGTGAATGTTTCCTTTAGCAATAATTTTTTTATCAGTAAATGATATATGTATTACTGACGGAATAATTTGTTGATACATCCATCAATAAAGAGAGTGACAAATTTTTCGTTCAAATTTTGCGTTCAGTGTCATTATATACATGTGTTCAGAACTTTTTCATCTTCTCAAAGACTCACATTCAGAGCTTTTTGTCTTGTCAAAGCCTTCCATCACCACTGCAACCCGCCACTACTATAACGTGTCACTACTACAACCCAAAGTCTCATCATCATTGTTCCCTACCACCACAACAACACCACTACAATCCACCACCATCATTACAATCAGTGCCAACTACATTTTTCTTCCCTCCATCTTTCTCTCTTAAATTTAAGAATCACTGAAAACCTTACCATGCCGAGAACAAAGCCCTAAATATCATTAACATGAAACTTTTTCCTCCTCTGCATGATGGTTCCTTGTGACTTTGAATCGTGGAAATAAACTAGTTGTTGTGATAATTGTTTGAGGGTTGACAATGCTAAATTGACGACAAATATCACAGAAATAAAAAAATAAATAAAGAAAAGAAAGAAGGGATGAGAAAAAAGATGAACAAGATCACAGTGTTTATTGACAAATTTTAGTGACAAATTTTCGTCAATAATCTTCGTCAAATTTCCAGCATACATTGAGTTCCATAATGACAACATCATATCAAATTTAAAAAAGAAAGAAAAAACTTTAAAAGGTAAATTTTACTTTTTCATAACTGTTCTTTGTGGACTTTACACAAATAAACAAATTTAAAGTCTACTCTACTTTAATTTATTACATATTATTTATAAAAGGGACATTTAAAGTGAGTAATTGTATTAAATATAATAATCTATGATTAAATGTTAATATATTTAAAATATAAGTAAATAATGTATATGTTACTATTTCTACAAAAGTATATTAAAGTTTGCCGACTAAAATTACTTTTCAAAACTAGATAAATCACTGTTTATGTTGCTATTCCTTTTTGGTTTATTACGTAAGCCTTTCTTCTTCTTCCTCTTGAAGCCTAAATAGTTGGGAAACGAAAGAATCCTTTATAAATTGGTCCCAATTATTTTATAAACATACTATTTTTGTGAGAAAAAAGTATAACATTACATGCATAAATTTTATTAAAATTTTAGAATTTCAAACTTTAACAATTAAATTTTCTAAACTCATTTTAATAACTCTTACCTCTAATTTAAATATTAATGAGTGAAACATGATATCTGATAGTAAAGTTGTCATTTTTGTCTTTTGAATATAATTAATTTATTTACTAAAACTAATTAATTATTCAAGAAAAATAATCAACCTCAAGTCTTTGAAGAATCCACTCTAAGACTTATCTTTCAGCTCATAATTAAATTCTGGGAATCATAAATTTGATAATCATAACACTGATTAATTTATCTACGTTACTATTATAATTTTAAAGTGTCACATTATCCTTTAATCATATATTTACGGATCAAAATTTATAAAAAAGAACACAACTAGAGATTTTTATTGAAAATAATTAAATCATATGCATATCCTTAATATTTGTATTCTATAAAATAGAAATTAAAAACAGATGAAATGATCATGGAAATTCTCAACCAAGATTTTAAATTGATTTTGTAAAAAAAATGTAAAATCTCATAAAATAGCATTTTAGAAACAGTGGTGGTTTATAAAGAGTGAGACTATATTATTCTAATATTAAATAATTTTAATATAAATAGTTTTGTTAAGAACGGATTTCGTTATTTTAAAATACAAAGTTTCTTTAGAATTCACTGACTTCTCTTTAAGGATTCTTGCTTTCTGTTCGTCTATTTGAATATTAGAGATTGTCTGATTGAACTTCACGGCATGATCTTCAAGTCTAACCTATCAGTTTCTACAAAAGAGTAAGTTGGTTTATGCTATTTTCTTTAGTATATTTTTTCTTCCTTTGCATGTGCATCATTTGTGGTTGCATGTATGTGACTCTCTATTGATTAATAGTTTTAACGTCGTACCTTAATCATGACTTCGTTGTTTGTAGGTATAAATAGTGTCCTTTGATCTGTAGGAGCTATTTGGGATTATATAGGGTCATTCGGTCGTTTAATAAGTAAGGAAAGCTAACTACCACTTTTAATGTTGTTAATGTTTTGGTAAACTATGTTACATTCTTGATTTGGTTTGATATTGAATAAACTAGTATATATATGGATTTGTTGAATGTGAGCTTGCTGAATCTACTACTAGATAGCCTAATTTCATGAATTTGGACTGAATATGTAATGTTTAATATGGAAAGGACCTGTAGTGATTGCTTGTTGAATGTATCTGTTTTTAGTTGCTTGAATTGGTGGAATTGATGTTATTATGAGTTGGGAATTTGTTGTTGAATTGTAGGGTAGTAGAATGATAGATTTATAGTTGGTTTTTTGGCCTGAAATTTAGGGTTTTTACAAGTCAACTTCTAGAGAAATTATTTTAGGAATGAACTTGATGTTTGGACCTTGTTCTGGTGGACCTTGTTCTTGATCAAATAAACAAATTAGTATTCAAATTAAGTCAAAATACATGTTTTTGAATAAATTCTAGTGTTAAGAATACCAACTTGGTCATTTGGAGAGGTTTTGAGTGCATCTTCATTAGATTTAGAAGTTGTTGTCTTCTGGTATAACATTGAGCGACCTTGTGTAGCGTTAAGCACTGCCAAATCCAAGAGCTACTAACCTCTAGGGCACTAGGAGACACTTTCTAACGCTAAGCGTTGCAAAACCAGAGAGCTTTCTGGTTTCTAGGCGCTTAGTGGTGACGTTGAGTGCCACTTCTTCACTATAAGTTTGAACCTTTTTGCTTTGTAATTTGTTGAGGGAGAGGTTATGCTCGTTGGGCGAGCATGTCTTCTTGAACTGTGGCGCTGCGGGTGAGAAGCTGGCGTTGAACACACCCTATGGTTTGTTTATGTGCTTCTGTTCCTTTCTTTAATTGAAGTGAATTAATTTGTATCATATGTATGTTTATCATTAGATTAATGATGCTTTATGAAATGAAACTTGAATGTTAATATGTATGGTAGTTATTCACACATAATGTGATGGTTAGGATGATTATGAATGTGATATTAATGATGAATATGGTATACGTGTTTGATGTAGTTCCATGGATCCCGTGGAGAGATTCTTTGGTGGTCTTCAGTATTGTAATGTATTGATGTGTGATGCGTCCATAACAGGGGATGATTATGACACTCTTAATAACTTCCAATCTCAAGTAGAGATGGATGATTATGTAGTGAAGCGTAGTAAGAAGTCTTTAGTCTGATGGACATGTATTGAACATAGATGTTTGACAAATTAATCTTGGTGTGTGATAGTTTGATGTGGACGGGTCGTTTCACCACAGATGGGACAGGTCCCCAAGATGTTCGACATCAATTCATGTATTTAGATTGTCAAGTTTAGAGGAAAGAATTGTATGACTTAGGATTGTTTGTTTTACTTGTGTTATATGTCTAATTCAATAAACGTGATATATGATTATTTTTTATACATTAGCTTGCCTTTTTTTTTCTTCTGTTTGTCTGTTTGTGTTTTTCTTCTTATTTACAATGATCATCTTAATGTTGTGAGAGATGAATTAATCCAATAAAAATGTTCAAGTTAGACTTAAATTTACTGTTTTGTAAAACAGTAATAGACTTTTGCCTGTGAGATTGTCTTCTCGTTCCTTTGTAAGTGATATCTCTTTTAGTAGTTGTATAGTATTAAAATGGGATGAGAGATTAAAAAATAGTTAGAAGAAAAAGTGTACTAATGTTTTTGTAATAAAATGAGTAAATTTAGTGTTCCTCCACACTAGTAATCATCACATAAAATAAAACAAGTTTCCAATCCTTAAATTTCTAAAAGAGAAGTATTTACAAAAGTATAAAAATAGGAAACTTTTTATCTAACACTAACCTTCCTTATAATGATTTTTATATAGTTTTTTAAATAATAGAAATAATAACTCTCTTCTCCTGACCCTATATATTGTCTTCCTTCCTTCACACTCCTTTGTGCCTTCCTCACTTTATAACTCTGCACTTTCTCTCGTCTGACTCTTCTTCTCCACCTTCACTTTCTTCACAAAACACATCAAAATCTCAAAATTTTCTCCAAAGTTTCAACCACACCATCAAATTAATCTCCGATGATGCCCCATCAGCAAGAAAACGCTGCTACACCTGACAATCCAGCAATCCCAAACCGCCCAGAGAACCGCTCCGTCCACGCCGAACCACCGTCGTCCGCTGCCAATCACATTCGCAACACCAATAATTCTCACCAACACCCACAACCAAATATTTCACCGCCCAGATTTTCTGTTCTTCGTCAATCCCTTCCCCCAGTTACCCTCAAAGTATTTATCGTTTTCTTTTTTCAATATATCTTTCCTTCTCATCAATTATTTAGCACAAAGTTGAAAATAAAATCTAAAAATACCTTCTTTTCTCTCTCAAGCTACCAAATGATGAAAATATTCCTTTAAAATAACTTACATAAGAAGACACAGCAACAATTTGTTTCTAAAAAAATAACTAATTTATTTTTCAAAATATGAGTAATAACAATATATTTTAAGGAAAAATACAAATAGTTTGTATATTTTCATCTTATCACAAATAGTCATAGGATATGGAAGATAAGTTTGTTGACTTTTAGATGTAGTGTCATAGACATACTTAGCTGAATTTTTTGTTGGTTGAGAGTGTAACTTCTTTTTTTACATTGTTAATGTATGAATGTTAAAACCCTTTGAAATGATTGAATTATAGCATGTAATTAATTAATAGCGTGTTTTGCTTATTAGTTGGTGAGTTAATTAACAGGGTGATTAAGTTTATCTAACGTTGTAATATTTCTGCATGCAGTTTGAGGATGTTACCTACAGCATAACTTTTGAAAGGGACAAGAATGGTTGCGTATCTTCTCCAAAACAAAAACACAAAAGGACAGTGTTGAATGGTGTGACTGGTATGGTGGGGCCAGGGGAGGTGATGGCAATGTTGGGGCCATCAGGTAGTGGCAAGACCACTTTACTCACTGCCCTCGCCGGCCGGCTCACCGGAAAACTATCCGGTGCCGTAACGTATAACAACCACCCTTTCTCAAGCTCCATGAGGCGCAACATAGGTTTTGTGTCCCAAGAAGATGTGTTGTACCCTCACCTCACTGTGATTGAGACTCTAACTTATGCTGCCATGTTGAAGCTTCCGAGAAGTTTGACAAGGGAAGAGAAAATGGACCAAGCTGAGATGATCATCCAGGAACTAGGGTTGTCCCGATGCCGAAACAACCTCGTTGGTGGTGGCGCAGCCGTTTTCCGGAGGATTTCCGGCGGGGAGCGAAAGCGGGTCAACATAGGACAAGAGATGTTGGTAAACCCGAGTTTGTTGTTGCTCGATGAGCCAACATCCGGGTTGGACTCCACCACCGCCCAACGCATCGTGGCAATGCTTCATAGTCTTGCTCGAAGCGGTCGAACGGTGGTGACCACCATTCACCAACCTTCGAGCAGGTTGTTTTGGATGTTTGACAAGGTGTTGTTGTCGGACGGGTACCCGCTTTTCACCGGGCAAGCATGTCGGGCCATGAATTATTTTGAGTCCATCGGGTTTGTGCCCACTTTCAATTTCATCAACCCGGCTGATTTTCTGCTTGACCTTGCTAATGGTAAGTGGTTTGACCCAAAATTTAAATGTGTATTGATTTTGAAAAAGGATTCTGTTAACAAGTTTTTTATAATATGTTCAACAAATAATAAATATCGGTACGATAAACTTTAACAAGATGACTCTGATACTATATTATAAATAGATTTTAAGTTTAACTCAATTTCATAAAATCGATTTGTAAAATAAGGTTTGCACCACTTATATATTATGAATTGGTTTTATTTCTAGTTGATGACTTCCCACAGTAATTTTATTATTATTTTTTTTTCAAAAAAATTAAACATCCTTTGATAGACTAATTTCCTTTCTATACTATTGTGCATGCATTTTAAAGGTTTATCATTGATGATCATTTAAACACTATGTTACTGTGAAGCTAAAACTTTACTTGATCCTAACAACGAATTTAGATGAATAAATAATTTAGCTTAATTCCATACAATTTAAACAAGATTATTTATGATATTGGAAGCATCTTCGATCATGATTTTCGTTAGTTTGTTCATAAAGACAAAAAACAAAGTCAACATGACATAGATTGAACCTAGAGACATTCAATGATCTTTTTAATTCTTTAATTGTTGTACTTTGTAGGTATAGTTGTTGATGTCAAAGAAGATGAACATTTAGATCATCATGAGGATGAAGCTTCAATCAAACAATTTCTAGTTTCATCGTATAAGAAGAATGCATATCCTCTTCTAAAACAAGAGATTCAACAAAATCAGAGAAAACTAGCATCTTTTGCTTCAAGAACATTAAGTAAGTGCAGTTTTTAAATTCACGTTACATTATTTCTTTTACGAAAAATATGTATTGACCTTTAAATGGATGTTTGATAGGTCCTGAGAATCAATGGAGCACTAGCTGGTGGGAACAATCCATGGTTCTGCTCAAGAGAGGTTTAAAAGAGAGGAGACATGAATCTTACTCTCATCTTAGAATTTTTCAAGTCTTGTCTGTCTCAATTCTCTCAGGACTTCTATGGTGGCATTCTAATCCCTCACATATACAAGATCAGGTATCTTGTCTCTCAAACCTATTTTCAATTATTTGTTTCTTTAATTTTTGTAAGAACTAAAAAATAAATGAATATTAAATTTGATCAATTAATTCAACAATTTACTTTTAATTAACTCAACTCATCCAAATACTAAAAATTACTGGGTAAAAACATATAAATTTTAAATCTAATTCAAAAAAATACTTATAAAATAAAGTTTTGCATCTATATATATATATATTAAATGGACTTTATTTCTAATCGACGTAGTATTTCTAAAATTAACATACATAAATTAGTAATATAGTAATCAATAATTAAACTATAACATATATTGGAAATAACTTTTTTTAACAATTTTTTGATAATAGATTATGTGTCACCATTTTATTGGTTCGTATATTTGAAACGGATGAATCATAAGCTACCACATAGACTATCGTAAAATAGTTGTGAAAAAAAGTTGTTAAAAAAATATTTTTCATAATGTTTATATCCTTGAAACAGGTAGGTTTGCTATTCTTCTTTTCCATCTTCTGGGGTTTCTTTCCTCTCTTCAATGCCATATTTGCTTTTCCTCTGGATCGACCAATGTTGATAAAAGAAAGATCATCCGGCATGTACCATTTATCCTCGTATTATGTTGCTAGGACAGTTGGGGACTTACCAATGGAGCTTGTTCTTCCTACTATATTTGTGACAATATCTTATTGGATGGGAGGTTTGAAGCCTTCCTTAGTTACGTTTGTGTTTACTCTCTTGATCATGCTTTTCAACGTGTTAGTTTCTCAAGGAATAGGCCTTGCACTTGGGGCCATTCTAATGGACGCCAAACAAGCCACAACCTTAGCCTCAGTGACTATGTTAGTGTTTCTCTTAGCTGGGGGTTACTACATTCAACAAATTCCATTCTTTATATCTTGGTTGAAGTACATCTCTTTTAGTCACTATTGCTATAAGCTTCTTGTAGGAGTACAATACTCAGTAAATGAGGTTTATGAGTGTAGACCAGGGTTACATTGTAAGATTAGAGACTTTCCTGCCATAAAGTGTTTAGGACTTGATAATTTGTGGAAAGATGTGGTTGTTTTTACTATAATGTTGATTGGATATAGAGTTGTGGCATATCTAGCTTTGAGGAAGGTGCTCCATCATTGATTAGAGAGGCTTCACAATATATCAAAGATTCAAGGAGGTTAATGGTAATTCTATTCAAGCTTCAAGATTTGCATTTAGATCCTTAAATGATGTAACTAGAATTTAGTAAACTTGTAACTCTAATTTTTAATGTAGTTTTTTGTGTAATTTAAATTGTAACAAATTTAAATATTCTCAAAATGAAATCAAAATATAATTAAAATAATATTTATAGTCATATTTTTGTTATTATGAGTCTCCTTTTAATGGATCACAATTATAAGTACATTGACTTATCTAATAGCTACCTTATTTTTTAGAAACTACAATTGTTATTTAGTAAGTTAATTAATCAAGTGTCCTTCTTCCTACAAGGAGAAGGAGAGTAGATTTGTGCGATGACATGAAAATGTATTCTTTAGATGGGAGAAGGAATTTAAGGGAATCCATGTGGAATCTGTTCCATTGCCGTCTTTGTATAATAATAATAATAATAATAATAATAATAATAATAATAATAATAATAATAATAATAATAATAAATAATATTATGAACATTTAAAATTAATTTTAACCAATGTAAAAATTATTTTATATTAATTTTAACAATAATGAAAAATTTGTAGTTTTTCTTTTTTAACAATCGAGAACAAGCTGTTTGCGGGAATTTAAGAATAAAAAGAAAACCTTTCCGAAAGCTTGTTCGGAACCATTTGAAAAATATTAAATTTCAGATTTCATCTTTTGAATAATATTTTTTAATTCAAAAATATTTTTTAGAATATTGGAATATATTTTTTAATAAGTATTTTGAAACTTATTTTCAGATTTAGAATTCTCTGTTGGAACAAATTTTTAAAAGTTCTTTTATATTTTAAAACATTCAATTCAAAATATAAAAAAATAATAAAATATTTTTAGATTCAAAAATAACTTTCCAAACTCTCAAACTGAAATATATTTTGCACATTTGCTGGTTTGAATATTCTTAAAGACATTATTTAAATCTGGAAACAAAAAATATTAAAAATAAAGAGATGTACGTATTTTTATTATAATTTTAGCGAGAGGTAATTTGAGAATTGCAACTTTCATAGAGGTGCAGGAATAAGAAAGTGGATTGCAGGAAGCAATACCCTCTACTGAACTGGTTGGGTGCAGTCTATCTCATAACATACAATCACAAAAACATTAGTTTTCTCCTATCCATTATAAATTAATGGATTAAATGATCTATTCATTTAAATTTTATAATAATTATTTTTTAAATATTTAATTTTTACTTTTATATTTAAAAAATAATAATATATGAATATTAAGACTTTCTAGTTAAGAATTAAGAATTTTACAAATTCATAATCAATTAAAGAAAATAAAAAACGTGAAAATGTGAGTTAACTTGTCTTTCTTCTAAATAAATTTAAAGTTTATCAAATTTTAAAATTATTTTCTTCTATTAGCTCTAAATTTTTTAATATATAATACATAATAAATTAAATAATTAAATTTTCGTTTTCATATTATTTTTATAATAAATATTTTTTTTTGGAGTTACTGAATTAATTTGTTCCACCATAGATTGAACCTAAATCTTAGATGGACCATGTCCAATCCGAAAATTAATAGAGGTGCAAAAGGAAGAAGCCTAAAGCTAAAAGTTTGGGTTGCTACACTCTTAGTCTTTATGCACTCTTTTTCAATTGGGTTGTAATGTAGGGCCCATCTCATATACAACAATTTCTCTCTGTACCCGCTATTTTATTTGTTCATCTCCATGGACTATTATAAAAGAATAAAATATCAGTTTGTTAAATATACAAAATTAATCTAATTTGATTTAACCTTAACCATATGTCATACAACCCCTCCCATATTTGTTTCTTTTCTAAGGTCGCACTAGCTCTGGTGCCATTATCACTCCTCCAATGTCACTGTTGCCTTTCCAATGTTGTTGTCATAACTCTTTTGAAAAGTGTAGTAAGTTTTATATCGGTTAGAGATAAATCAATTAACAATATATAATTAGGTATAAATATCATATTACAAGCAGGTTTTTTGGAGTTGAGTTAATTTTATAATATATTTTTTTAATATGATATTATAGTCGTGAGTTAAAGTCGAAAGTATATACGGAGTTTCACGTCAAATAGAAATAAGACTAATTCACAATATATAAAACTATATATATATATATATATATATATATAAATTCGTAAACTTTGATCATACAAGTGTGTAGTAGGCCAGAGTGTTGCTATCTATAAAAAGCTACCCGACAGTTTTGTGTAAAGCCAAAGTTTGAGTATTGTCAAAGGATTTTTCAATCATCCAATATTTGCTACTAAGCTTTTTCATGCATAAAGTTATTTAATTATTTTAATAATTAATAGACGATCAATATGAAGAGGAAATGAAACATTAATCAGGTTTGAGTCAAAAAGATTTTTGGACTATGTAGTGACAACAAGTACAAAAGCAAGTCCAAAATCATGATACATAGTGCAATAAAAAAGCTTTTTTGTATTTGAGAAGATGGGTATGACCCCAACAAAAAAAGAGGGTAAAACGTAATTGTTTCTTTTTCTTCCCTTAAAATTTTACAATATATTATTCTGAAATTACGAAAAAGGGTATTTTAAAAACGTTCTCTTTTGTTGGTATTTTAATAATTTTTCTCTTTTCAAGTGTCCATATATGTGCTAGGCGTAATTTTGGTAATGCAATTTTCTTTTTATATATTCTAAGCTGTGTCATGGATCAAGTTCCTACCTAATGATTATATATATTTTCGACATGGTTTCGTCAAGTAATGATTAAGAAGTTTGTCCAAATGATTGTGTGACATAAGATACTATATAGGATGTTGTTGGTCCAAAAGTTTTGACCAATATAGTTGTATTTTGTCTAAATATAATATGATCAACAAAAATAATAATGCAATTGTATAATGAGTAAAATATAAAATTTCAAAGTTGATTGGTTAAGTGATATTCTTACGAGGACCAAAGTAAATTTACAAGACAAAGAGGTTCTCCCCATATCTTAACTTTTCTCTTCTTGCTTTATTTTTCGGTGGGTAGAATGATAATCAAGACTATGCAATGTTTAAGTAGAGACAAAACTACTTTTCATGGATTTTTAACAAAATTGTTAGTCATTTATGTTGGAAATCCAATTGAGTCAAAGTCCCACATTAGATATAAATGAAAAATTAGAACACTATATAAAGATGAAAGACCCATTAATTAATTGTCTTAAGATTTTGGGTAGAGAGTGATGTCAATTTTTTATATCGTTAGATTCAGAAATTATTGATGTTTGTCTAACTCACATGTAACTGGACAACAGGTATGCATGCATTGCCATTGCCACACATTATTTGATTACTTTATTACAACAAATATCCTCTAAAAGATCAAAGGAGTGCCAAAATTAAAAAGAAATGAGAATTTATAATTAGAATGAGCGGGAAGTACATATTCTAATGGGCCTCTCTCTTTATATATAATTGATTTTTAGTAAATATTTGTTACATTATAGATGTAAGATTTCAAGGATTATACTTTTGTTTTATAATTTTTTAAAATATAAGATATTCATTTTAAGAGTATAGAGTGGATGAATTTCCATAGAACACTTAGAGACAAACTTCTTGATGGTATATCCTCTTAATAAGACTCTTACATCCAAGGTCTTTTATGAACATATTGCTCACATGAGTGTTTTACAGTTCGAGGAATCTTTGGTTCAATGGAAGTTAATCACTTTTGTGTGTTTGTGTTCTATGTACGGTTTTTATGTATGCATACATTTTGCTTTATTATTCATAAATTACACTTTGTACATTAAAGTTATTGTATTGATTTCATTGATATAAAGTAAGGACCAGTTGAAAATAAACGTGTATAAGTCACTTTCACATAATTTTTCATGTTATACATTTCATAATGAATCCATGTCATTTGGTTCTGTCAGCATTAGTGGTCATTGTCAGGTTTGATTGCGATTGATGCAATATAAATTGTTTTGGTTCTACGTGTAGATATAATCAATGCACAAGATATTTGGATTTGCTCAAGATCTATAATGAAATTTTGAGCTCATAAAGTCACACACATTTGTAAAGATTTATATGGATATATATATATATATATATATATATATATATATATATATATATATTTGTGATCAATGGGAGATTATTAGTAATTTTGGGTCATTGGTATATATATATATAACAAATAATTAAATGTGTTAAGGGTCATTATTTTTTATTAGTCAATTATAAAGTGATCTAACTCCGCAAATGTGGTTAAGAACATATATGTCATGAAAAATTTATTGTATAAAAACCAACAATAATTTAATTTGTTGAAGAAACCATATTATAATTATTGAAACTTATATAATGTATACATATAAATGAGTCATGGTCTCTGAGGTTTCATTATTTTTATTTCTTTCTTTCTATCCTCATCAGGAGAAAAAAATCAAAAAATAACTTAAGGTATTCTACAAAAGAAATATTAAAAACCAGTTGATTTCATAATTATTCCTCATGGTCAATCCTTTAAATCCGCTTCTATTTTTTTATTCAAATAAAGAATTAAAAACGGCTCAGTTAAGGGATTAATTCTTATTAATTATTGATATATAAATTTGATAAATATAATAAATATTGTTTTTTTAAAAGAAAAATCGGCATAATTATTTTGTTTCAACCAGTTATATTCAGAATAAAATTTCACAACCATACAATATAGCTCAATTTTTACATTTACCTAAATTCTAACTTAATAAAATTTATTTTTCTATATTTAACATATATAACATGTACTCCTGTATTTAACTAAAATTATATATGTAAATAACATAATACTGTATTCTAAATAACACAGATACATATGTATATTCCTATGTAGTAAAATAACGAAAAATAAATTTAAAAAATTATTTCTTTTAATATAGTAAGAAAGGAAAAAAGAGAATGCACGTGGCAAAGGGGTTGATGACTGGAACAACATGAATCTCTACATTATTTCGATATTCACAAAATTGATTAAGGAGAAGAATTTATATTCTTTATTAATTATTTTAGTTTTATTTTCTACTAACTTTTTAAAATACACTTATTTTAATATATTAAAAAAGTTTTTAATACACTATAAAACATTAAAGTCAGCGTACAATAATATATTTTAAAGATTTCAACTAAAAGCAATAGCAAATATTCAATAAAGAATCTTAATTAGAAGAAAGAGTTCACATTCCAATGTAACGTATATCTACATGAATCGACGTAAAAAAGTGAACTGTCATAAAAGTACTTTGTAAAATTATCTAAATTATTGAATTGATATTTTCATGAATTTTTATATCACTAATACAAAATCACATTTTCCTTAATTATAATACTGAAAGCAAATTTGATATTACAAGTTTTGATCGTGGCTAAAAGAGCATTGACATTAAATTTATTATATTAGATATTGAGATGTATTTCTATTTTTACTACTTTTTTTCTTGTGTCCCGATATTTGGATAGTACATTTCTTACACCATTTTGGCATTGTCACGTGGCGGTTTGGCATTGATTGTTAAATTTTTTAAAAAAAAACTGGAAATCAGACGTTACAATAGATGAGGAATTTTGAATTCTAGATTTCCTTTTCTACCCTTGTCCTTTTTCATCAGAATTTTGCATTTTCTTTGTTCTCATTTCTCCATCTTCGTTGTGACCATCGTCGCCCCTTCCTACCTGTCGGCCTTCGATTTCGTTCTCACCATCTTGGGTTCGCGGTCTCTAACGCTTCTGTTGCATCTCTTTGTTGTTGGCTGTCTTTGTCCTCGGTGCGCAAAATGGACACTTCCACTCACCAGGGTCCTTCAACGAGCAAGGTAAGTTGGTTCTTCCGTTCGTCCATTTTGCTTTTGGCTATTTCGTTCTTCGTTCCTTCGTTCGTCCATTTTGTTATTTACGGTTTCGTTGTTCTTTTTTCGTTCCTTGAACGACTAAGGTAGATTTGTTCTTCGTTGTCCGTTTGTCGAAGGTAAAATGGGCTTTCCCTTTTGCCTTACTTATGTGTTAAGTTTGTAGTTTTTTTTGTTTTAGGGTTTTTAATTTTTTTGTTGTTTTGTTTGTGGTTGATGCAGTTGACGGTTCGACACTCCTTTTCCACAAAGTATATTTCAAATTTGAACAACCAATTGACACAGGAGCACCGGTCAGTGATTTCTGGGACTCCTTTTCGTTGGTTCTTAGATTTGAGTCCTAAAGTTAGAATAGGGAGGAATATATTAAGTGAGTTAGTGGTTAAGTGGGTGGACTCGAGTGGTTCTTTTTTAATCGGAGATAAACTTGTCCCTATGACTGAGAAGGACTTTTCTTTAGGTCTGGGTTGAGTTTAGATGGTAAAGATTTGAACTTGAAGGAAAATTTTAAAAGAAGTTCATGTGTGAAGTTTGTAGGCAAAGAAACAAATGATTTGGATTTGGTATACAAATGTTTGATGAGAAAACGTAAGAAGAAAATTCCTTGTTCTGATTTTTGTAGCTTGTATATATTAGTTGGGATATCTGAGTTATTATTTTCCAATCGTAGCGGAAGAGTGTTTCCACTTTTGTTTGAAATTGTTGATGATTTAAGTGGTTTGGGTAATTTTTGTTGGGGTAGTTTAGTCTACCGTTATTTGGTACGTAGTTTGTGCAAAGCTTCAGATGGTTTGAAGAAAGGAAAAGGCACAAGCAACGTTTATGTCGATGGTTGCACTTACATGCTGTCGGTAATTTGAGTTAATTCATTTCTTATTGTGGGTTGTGACTTGAATTGTATTTTTGAGTACCAATTATGATGATGAATTTTGTGTAGGTTTGGTTTTGTGAGACTTTTATACCTCCCAAAGGTAAAATAGATAAATTTCCTAGAATATTGCATTGGATGAATGTACATTTGGGAGCAACGTCGTGAAAGGAGCTTTGGAGAGTGGTGTGGTATGATATTTATTGTTTGAGTGATTTATGTTATGATATATGTCTTCGTAGTATCATATGATTTGTTGAATTTCAGGTTCATCACGATGTTGATGATGGTATAATGAAGGATAACAAGGATGACCAACCAAGACCAAAAATGAAAGATGACAAACCTTCAGCAAAGAAGCTATTGAATAGAAAACTGAAAGAGAGTGTAATGTGTACCATAGAGCATCAACAAAATCTAGTTGCAGAACTTAAAAGTAAGGTTGTTAAGTTGGAGCAAGAGGTTGGTTATGAGAAAGCTAGACGAAGAAGAACACAGGATGGTGGATAGAGTGTTCCACGTGAAGAACCGTCCATCTCCCCGGGAGGCATCTCCCCGGGAGGCATGTCCACTGATGCAACTCCAATGAAGACTTTTGTGAGGATGGGGTCACGAAGGCGTTACAAGAGCAAAGCTCTTAGGACTCCTTACACTGGATCTCTTAAAATAAAAAATCAGTGATACTATAATATGTTTGTTGAGAGGATGTAATATGTAATTAGTCTTACATTCAATTTGAGAGATGTTTTGTAATTTGGATTTTAATTACTGTTACATTCACCTTTCCTTAAATGAATTACAAATGTTATTGTCATTGGAAAATGATGTTATAATTGAATTATTAAATTTTAAAGTTGGCTTATTGTTTGTGTTGATGGATATAGTGGACAAAAAAAATAATGCATGTGGACATAAGAAACATTTTGTGTTGAATAGAATAACCTGGTTCACTAAAAAATGCACTGGTAAACGTTTGCAGGAGGTTTGCGAAAACGTTTACGCGAACAAAAATGGAGAATTGCACAGAAAGTTGTACTGCATGAGCCAGCTTTTTGTACACAGGGGACAACTATGTGAATTTTCCAATTTTTTTCAAGGATTGAAGTGTTTTGTCTTGTTTTTGTTGTTTAGGTGTGTCTTGGGTGTGATGAATCACGTTTGGGCACCCCAACTTGCATATAGCAAGGAATTATGTTGACTACAAGTAGTTGGTTGAAGTCCTGAAACAAGTATACTAAAAAATGCACTGGTAAACGTTTAAAGGAGGTGTGTAAACGTTTACGCGCACAAAAATGGAGATTTGTACAGAAAGTTGTACTACAGGAGCCAATTTTTTGTACACAGGGGACCACTATGTGAATTGTCCAATTTTTTCCAAAGATTGAAGTGTTTTGTCTTATTTTTGTTGTTTAGGTGTGTCTTGGGTGTGATGAATCATGTTTGGGCACCCCAACTTGCATATAGCAAGGAGTTATGTTGACTACAAGTAGTTGGTTGAACTCCTGAAACAAGTGCACTAAAAAATGCACTGGTAAACGTTTACAGCGCACAAAAATGGAGATTTGTACAGAAGTTGTACTACAGGAGTCAGTTTTTTGTACACAGGGGACCACTATGTGAATTGTCCAACTTTTTCCAAAGATTGAAGTGTTTTGTCTTGTTTTTGTTCTTTAGGTGTGTCTTGGGTGTGATGAATCACGTTTGGGCACCCCAACTTGCATATAGGAAGGAGTTATGTTGACTACAAGTAGTTGGTTGAAGTCTTGAAACAAGTGCACTAAAAATTGCACTACTAAACGTTTACAGGAGGTGTGTAAACGTTCACTTTAAACGATTACCAATGACTTTTATGATGCCGAATTTTCAGTGATTAACTTCAATTGGACAACAATTTTGTTTATTAAAAGGAATTATTAATATCGCACTTTAGTTTATAATTAATACACAAACAACATATTACAATGCAACAATTTGTATACATATATCATTGTTCTTAAAAATCTGTACATATTACAATATAATATGTATACACATATCATTTTGCTCTAAATACATATAAAAGTTTTACATATCTATTCAATCCTACAACAACCCATATACAGCTAGCGCTTCCAATATTCTAATGTTCTCGACGTCTAGGATCCAATCCTTTACATAGTTCTTTCTAATTTCACGCAGCTCCTCCTGAAACAAAGTATATTTTACTTTAGATATAATTGACAACATGAAATATTGCTAACAATGAAATTGATACTTACATTCGTATACTTTGGCATGCTCTTGCCGTTGTATTTGTCCTCTCCATCCCAAATTTCCATAACTTTTAACATGATGACTCCACAATCATATCTTAAATAATACAACCAAAACATATATCAGTTATCACAACAAACAATAATAAAAGAACCAAATATTTAAATCAAATGATTAAAACAACTTACAAGTCAATCATGTTACCTGTAACACAACAACGTTCCCACTAAGACTGAGAGACTTCCTGATCCGTCCCGACATAATCTCTTTCTTTGAGTTATTTAAATTTTTTACAAGGTGTTTATGTACACATGAAGCCCAATCATACAAACATAAACTATCTAAGTCATCTAACACTGCACAAGGCATGTTAGCGACATATTTAGATTTTCTAGGCAAAAAAAATGTTACTAAACAAACTAAAATGTACAACCTACACACTACATCAACATGTATCTCCTCATCTTTGACAATCAAATGAAACATATCAATCAAATCATGTTTTGTAGTGGTTTTGGGATTAAATATCTGACCAACCAATCCAACTACACACTCATCCAAAGGAACATTTAGACCACCCATACCTAAACCGGTAGCCATAAATACATCAACAACAGTAAAAGGAACAACTTGTTGACTAACCCTAAAACTAACATCATTTCCAGCCCACCATTTCACCATATACTTCAACAATTTCAAATTCACCTCAACAGGGTTTAAAATTTGTACACACCATTGAAAAGGGGTCATCCTAATACGCTTTACGTGAGCGTCTCGCAGTAAAGTATTCATTTCAAGAAGGGTTGTCGATTCCATGGACACACGCATGCGACACTACAAAACATTAACAAAAATATAATAAATACTATAACTCAAAACACAGCCATACGAAATGTGCACAAAATTTTCATTCAATCTTACACTTGGTTTTCGGGATGCCATTGGACTTGCGCTCAGAACATGCATAAAACAAGATTGTCCACAACATTGTTAGGGTTCGCGAATGAACAAAAAGTAAATGGAGAAGATGTTGAGATATGGTCACTTCCACTTACCAAAATGCACAGAACACGGCTTCAATGTCAGAGGGGTTCAACGTTCCACAACCCTTAACCCTAAACAGAGCACGAAGGCCAAAAAAAGGGCACTAAAAAAAACAACACAAAAACCTGATACGAGAGCGAGAGGCAATGGCTTGAATGGCGAGAAAAAGGGCTCCAACGCCGACAGAAAGCGCACACCAATGGTTGACGACAGCGAAACTGATGACCTAAAGGCAATGGTAGATGAAAGTAAGAGGACCGAGTGATGATACGAAAGTGATGATACGAGAGCGAAAGGCAATGGCTTCAAAGAGACATGAGAGAACGAGACTGAACGAAAGAGAAGAAAGCGCGAAACTAAAATTTCATTTTTCCCCTTCCAAATATGTCATTGCATCAGAACTAAACCTTTTTTTAAAAAAGATTGAAAACACCCAATGACATCCTGACACGTGGGCAGTGTCAAATTGGTGTCAAAAAAGGGTGTTCAGAAAGCGTTTTTGTTTTTTCTTTATCAGCAAAGAGTTCTACTACTTTAACTTTGAAGCATGAGCAATGTGAAAACACACAGCGACTTTCGTGCATTCGTGCACGAAACAATAACGACGCATAATCATGGATTTTCTAAGGATAAGTTGCTTGTTGTCACAACTATCGTGTTACGATTTTCATGCTTATTATGATGCCTTTGTAACATGTATGAATCGAAAGTGAAAACATCCTTAATCTTATAATTATTCAGTCTTGTCACTTAGGAAGAGGCTATGAAGCTATGAATCATCGAAGTGTAAAATTCATGTTTGTGCTATTTGCACTAGTTAAAAAAAACTTCAACGTCTAGAGTTTAAGTTTAAGGCTTCAAAGTCTAGTGTTTAAGATTAGAAATGAAAAAAAGCAACACTAAAAATAATGATATTGTTGTAAATAACGTCAGAAAATATCACATCTCGATGTCACATAATCCATTAACGTTTGAAAAGAAGAATTTCGACGTTAATTGTTGGAGTTCCAATTGTTAAACATTATATCGTTGTATGAATCACCTTTTTTGGGTGTCCAGAAGCAATGTAACATCACAAAAAGTACAATTCCAACGAACAACATAAATATCTCACCCTACATACATACCTCATCTACTAAAGTTTTTCTTTCCTAAAGAATTTCATAATTTTTTATCCTCCAAATCGTTAATTTTTTGGCTTTGGATAGCTCCTTTGTGTTCACAAAATCTAAGTTTTTCTTGCTCATAAACTCATCACATTTATGCATAGATTTTGTGAATCTTGAAGGAGTGATTGAAATCTAGAAATCGAAAATGACCAAATATGGATTTCAAACCGTTGGTTAATGGATTTGAAACAACTTCTTCATGTTGATAAAATCTATGCTTTTCTTCGAATCATTTAGACATTGGAAAATGTTAATTCAAACATTATATAATTCCATGAATTGCACAAGAATGACCCCTGGGTTGTCAATGAAGCAATTCGACATAAAAGTGCAACTTTGACGTCTATTTGTTCTTATTTCTTAAAGTTTCCCTCTTAACCATATTGTGAGTCATTTTTTAAACTTTCCTAGAGATGTCTAGTACAGTAAGGTTTCATAGCATTTCTACCTTCCAAATTGGAAATTCCTGTCTCAAGATTTCAAACAGGTCATTCATCTTCACAAAATTTATTCATTTCTTGCTCATTGACTCATCACATTAATTCATATGTATTGTGGACATGAAACATCATATTGAAATCCATAGATAGGAAATTCTAGTTTGGAGGATAATAATCTTCTAAAAGTTTACTATAAGAAACATCTCCAAGAAAGCTTAAAAATGACTTTCAATACGTTCAAGAGGGAACTTTAAGGGATGAGAAATGAAAGGAATGAGAAAGTAATACTTCATTTAAGTAACCCTAAACGTTGATTAGACGTCGGAAATTAGCCTTTTAGACGTTATATGTTTTGCATGAATCATTTCAACCTCTGTTAAGAAAGAACCTTAGGTCTGCCAATGAGCAACTTGACATCGAAAAAAGTGAATTCCACGTCAATTAACATTGGCAAACTTCAAACGGAATATGTTTTTGCGTGAATTATTTCAACATGCTCAGACAAGGCCTTTGGTCTCACCAATGAATTAGACGTCAAAAAATGTTAATTCCAACGTCATATGTCCTTGGAAATGTGTGAAAACATTAAAACTTTTTTCGAGAAGTTGTAAGAATTTACTATCATAAGACGTTATAAACCTTATACTCCAACGTCAATTACCTATAAGACGTCAAAATAACTCTTTTTCCAACGTCATATGTCCTGTAAATATTTGTAAAAACATAACCCACACACACTGTTACTCGACGAAAATGCTATATCAAATCGGTTGCGAAAAGTTTTCCAATAATACTATTCAACACCCCCCCCCTCTTTCTAGTGTTTTCAGGTACTTTAGTTGGTATCAGAATTAACCTCGCAGAGTTAGTTCTTAACTGGACTCGAGGAGACGATCCTAAGAAATGGAAAACGAATGATACACCGTCAATTGTCTTCCTTATTCAAGGGAGAGAAATTTAATTATTAAAAGCAAAGAAATATCGCATTCTTTGAATCATATTGACACGTGGAATGTCATAGGAAACTATATATATCCATTGATGAAGAAGAAAAGCTATTCTCAAAAAATAAATGGATTCACAAGTAGAAGTAACACTACCTGTTAAATTCTAAAGCTCGTAATTCTTTTATGTGCGTCCTCTCCAAAAAAAGAATATCAAAAATTTCACGCTTATCAAAGAAAAAAAAAAGTGAAATACCTTGATCGTTAAGCAGGATCAAATAAAGTCAAAAGATAAAAAATGAGTCTACTCACCAAAATGAAAACAAAAACGAAAATAACACTAGCCAAATATCGTGATCAAATTACTACATTGCAACCGAAGATAAAATAAAAACTCCATAAAGTCCATGAAAAAAGAAACGCCCAATGTAGAAAATAAAAGACTTTCACAAAATTACAAAACACCCTTTATTAATTTAAGTTTATCAACAACAATTACATGGTGTTAATTTCTTTAATGGAAAATAACAAAACCAAAATGCCTAAAAGCCCTGAATCAGTCATCTTCTCACTAGAATGTCAATTTTCAAGAAATTACTGGATTCCTTTGTTTTGAAATGAACTGTAGTTGATGCAGAGAATAGTTGGTACAAACCAAATACTGGATTCTTTTTATGGTACTTAATGTTTCCCTTCTGATGAGAGAGAATGAGAGACTTAATTTTTTATTTATTTTCTTAGAGATCATAACCACAAATTTTAACTTGATTATATTTTTATTATCTGCTATAACGAGTTAACTGAATTCTATTTATTAAATTCATATAAATTTTAATTTGACAGTGTAGTTACTTTATTAAATTTTAGGTCACTTGATATTTATTCTATATAAATGTAAATAGTTTTAACAAAATAAGTGATCCATTTTAATGTAAATGTTCCTTGTGTTTAGGAAAAGCATTCTAAAAATAAGAGTTGTTCCTGTCGCATACTAGGTTGAAGAATAAACTTTTATGTTTTATCGTGCTTGAGAAAGAATCCCGATCCTTTTTTCATGATTTTAAGCATTAAGATATCTATTAAGATGTCTATTAGGGCATCTAGCATTTCGGATTTAATTAGTTTATTCTAATTCCCTTTGTCTTCCTCAAATAAATTACATTATAAAGACAATAAGAAATGGTTCCAAGGTTTTTTTATACATGATCAAAGATATACTTTTGCACTTTAGCTCAAATAAAGAAGTAAAAGATTGGTTTATGGATATAAAATTTACGGTGTGTGTATATCTTCGAAAAACTATATGCCACTTGCTTACATAAAATTGTTTTTATTTTCTTGATAAAAAAAAATAATTTATATTATATATATATATATATAGCAGAAGCAAATGTTGCTTCAACCTCAGGAGGATAAGATGCATTGATATGTTCTTTAGAGAACAAGGAAGAGTCTTGGGTGTTAGACTCTGGAGCATCCTTTCATGCCACCTCACAGAAAGAATTCTTTGATAATTATGTTTCTGGAAACCTTGGAAAAGTTTACCTTGGTAATGAGCAATCTTGTGAGATTGCTGGTAAAGGTGCAGTGAAGATTAAGTTAAATGGGTCTGTATGGGAATTAAAAAATGTTAGACATATTTCCGACCTAACAAAGAACTTAATCTCAGTAGGCCAATTGGCCAATGAAGGCTACAAAACAGTCTTCCATGGTGATCATTGGAAGATTTCAAAAGGTGCAATGATAATTGCTCGTGGTAGGAAGAATGGTACTCTCTACAAGACAGAAGGAGCTTGACATTTGATTGCAGTTGCAATGAATGAAAATCCTAACCTATGGCACCGAAGGTTAGGTCATATGAGTGAGAAAGGGATGAGAATCATGCACTTAAAGGGGAAACTACCAAGTCTTCGGTCAATAGAATTTGACATGTGTGAAGACTGTATACTTGGAAAGCAAAAACGAGTAAGCTTTCAAAGAAGTGGAAGAATCCCAAAGAAAGAGAGACTTGAGCTTGTTCACTCTAATGTTTGGGGTCCAACAACCGTCTCATCCATTGGTGGCAAGCGATACTTTGTGACTTTTATTGATGACCACTCTAGGAAGGTATGGACATACTTTCTTAAAAATAAGTCTGAAGTATTTGAAGCTTTCAAAATTTGGAAATCCATGGTAGAAAATGAGACAGGATTAAAGATAAAAAAGCTTAGATCGGATAATGGTGGTGAATATGAAGACACTAGATTTAAGAAGTTTTGCTATGAGCACGGGATCAGAATGGAGAGGACTGTTCCAGGTACGCCTCAACACAATGGTGTGGCAGAACGTATGAATAGAACGTTGACAGAGAGAGCCAGAAGCTTGCGTTTGCAATCAAGCTTACCAAAGCAGTTCTGGGCAGAAGCAGTCAACACAGCAACTTACTTAATCAACCGAGGTTCGTCGGTTCCATTGGAGCACAAAATACCAGAAGAGGTATGGAGTGGTAAAGAGATAAAACTATCACATCTCAAAATTTTCGGTTGTGTAGCATATGTGCACATTAGTGATCAAGGCAGAAATAAGCTTGATCCTAAATCGAAGAAGTGCACTTTCATCGGTTATGGTGAAAATGAGTTTGGCTACAGGTTATGGGATAATGAAAATCAAAAGATGATTCGTAGTAGAGATGTGATATTCAATGAAAAGGTGATGTATAAGGACAGGAACAACACATGCAATAACAACTCAGAACAGAGTAGACCAGTGTATGTGGAGATGGATGATGTCCCAGAAACTCCTGTAATTGAGACTCCTCAGTCAGAGAAATCATGTGAAAATAATGATAATGAAGAACTTGACACACCAGAACTCTCTATTCCAACTCCTGCTTTGCGAAGGTCTTCTCGGCCTCATGTACCTAATAGAAAATATCTGAATTATATATTGTTAACTGATGAAGGAGAGCCTGAAAATTATGAGGAAGCTTGTTAGATGATAGATGCTAGTAAGTGGGAGCTTGCCATGAAAGATGAGATGAAGTCTTTAATGTCCAACCAAACATGAGAACTAGTAGAGTTACCTGTTGGGAAAAAGGCACTTCACAACAAATGGGTGTATCGGGTGAAGGAGGATCATGATGGGTCCAAGAGATACAAAGCCCGACTAGTTGTCAAAGGATTTCAGTAAAAGGAAGGAGTTGACTACACTGAAATCTTTGCTCCAGTTGTAAAACTCAATACCATTAGATCTGTTTTAAGTATTGTTGCCAGTGAAGGATTATACCTTGAGCAACTAGATGTGAAGACTTCATTTCTTCATGGAGACTTAGATGAGGAGATTTACATGCATCAACCTGAAGGCTTCTTAGAAGAAAGAAAAAAGAACATGGTGTGTAGATTAAAGAAAAGCTTGTATGGTTTGAAACAAGCTCCAAGTCAGCGGTATAAGAAGTTTGAAAACTTCATGCACAAGGAAGGTTTCCAGAAGTGTAATGTTGACCACTGTTGTTTCTTCAAGAGATATAAGTCCAGTTATATCATTTTGCTACTTTATGTTGATGATATGTTAGTAGCTGGTTTAGATATGGACGAGATCAGAAGTTTGAAGCAACAATTATCAAAAGAATTTGACATGAAGGATTTGGGTCCAGCAAAAAAGATCCTTGGAATGCAAATCACAAGAGATAAACAAAAGTGTATTTTGCAGCTATCTCAGGTAGAGTACATTAATCGTGTTTTTTAGAGATTCAACATGAAAGACGCCAAAGCAGTTAGCACACCTTTGGCCAGTCATTTTCGTCTATCCAAGGAACAGTCTCCTCAGACAGAGAAGGAAAAGGAGTTCATGGCTGAAGTTCCATATGCTTCAACTATTGGAAGTTTAATGTATGCGATGGTCTGTACAAGGCCAGACATTGGTCATGCAGTGGGAGTTGTTAGCAGGTTTATGTCAAATCTAGGTAAAGCTCATTGGGAAGCTGTTAAATGGATTTTGAGATATCTATGAGGCACTATAGAGAAGTGTTTGTACTTTAGCAAAGGAGAGTTAAAAGTACAAGGTTATGTAGATGCAGACTTTGGAAGTGAAGTAGATCACCGAAGAAGTACTAATGGTTACATTTTCACTGTTGGTACTACAGTTGTTAGTTGGATGTCACAGGTGCAAAAGATTGTTGCTTTATCCACTACAGAAGCTGAGTATGTAGCAGTAACAGAAGCTAGTAAAGAATTAATATGGCTTCAGGGATTGTTAACAAAGTTGGGATTCATCCAAGAGATGAGTGTTTTGCACAATGATAGTCAGAGTGCAATACATCTGGCAAAGAATTCAACATTTCACTCTAGGACAAAACATATTGATGTTCGTTATCACTTCATTAGATCTTTGCTTGAAGATGGAGTGCTAACATTGAGAAAGATTCTCGGAAGTAAAAATCCAACAGACATGTTAACAAAAGTGGTAACCATTGACAAACTGAAATTGTGTTCAACTTCAGTTGGCTTGCTACAATAATAGTCTACAGAAGATTGGTGGTGTAATGATCAAGGTGTGAAGACAAATTAAAATCAGTCTTCAAGTGGGAGATTGTTGGAATTGGTCAACTAAACCAAGAATTGCATCCTCCGTTGAGAGAAATTTAAGGATGTTTAATTCTTGGATTTCACAAAAGAAAATCAATAATATTTTAGAAAACTTAAAATTAGGAAAATTAAGTGAATAGAGCATATTGTTTAAGTAAACTTATAAATACATGTTATGTATTCTTTTGTAAAGTAACTCCAATAAGTAGAAAAGACATAGACAAGAATAAGCTAAAAGAGAGATTTGTTTCTAAACTTTTCTTTATCGATAATACTTTTTACAGTATAATTTAAATTTGAGTGTCATTATTCTGCGTTAGTATATTTCTCTCACAAATCTGATTAAGAGGAATTGTTTATAATTTCCTAACAAAACCCCGTACAAATTCCTCCAAATTGTATTAATTTCTTCACTTACGGCATCTTAAAAAGAGATAATTAGTAAAACAATAATACGACTATAATAACTTATTTTATAAGTGTGATTCTACACCAAAAGATAAAAACTTTCCTCTCCATTTAACAAACGTCTTCCTATTCTTATTTATCACACCATTTCAAAATAATTCTTTCTATTATTTTCTCCTACTTGCCATATATGAATGGAATAGATATTTTGCTTATTTATTTTCTCCTACTTCCTAGATATTTTGCTATAATTTAATATAACTGATAATATTTTTAATTTGTATCAATCTATCCAAACTCTCCCAAATTTAATTTTGTAAAAGTTTACCTATTTTAATTATTTCAAAGAAACGAAAAACCTTAATATATTAAGTTTCAACCTGTGATATCATATGGGTAAACTTAGTATATTGAAGAGTAATGGCCAATTATAACGTAGGCCTAAAATATGTAGATTCATTTTTTGCTTAATTAAGCTTTATTTTCAATAAAATTTGAGAATTTCCCTATTGGTCCTAAAAGAATTTCACTATTTTCAGAAATGCTCTGTGCCTAACTGTTTTATCATGTGAAGTAACAAATGGTGTGAAATAAAACAAAGAGTCGTGTTCAAAAAGATAAAGTGTAGCTTTTTCTTTTAACATGTTTTTTCTTGTGATCTCCTACTTTAGTTGAAACTAGTAAATACCTATAACTAGCAAAAGGCATACCTCAATTGTGCTCATCACAAAACCTATTCTGTACGTAAATGCAGAAAAACCAAGAAAGGTAAATCCACCAAATTCCTATTGGTTTATCTATTTATAATAATAATAATAATAATTATTATTATTATTATTATATTATTATTAAAGATGAACTTTAAACTTAACTTATATTTTAAATTATTTTTATCTCTAGTAAATGTAGACTTTCAGTATATATCAAAGTGTATCTATTATCTATTATTATTATATTACTAGAGGAAAAATTCTTTTCTAGCATATTTTTTTAATATATTTGATTACTAATTAAGATCTTATGAATTAGTTATAATGTGTATTTGTTTTGTGTCAATTTTTTTTTCTCGTCTCTTTCAGAGAAAGATAGAGAAAATAAATGAAGATTTATGAAGATATAAAATTCAAGATAATTCACATTTATTGTAAAAATAATAACTGTTAATAAAATTTTCTAATTTTGAAATGGATTAGCAGTTTGATTTCAAGTACTTTTAGTCCCCTTTGTCACTGTAAATTGTTTCTATAATAAGAATAAACTCTATGTAGTGTGTTGTGTGTGTGTTTGGTTTAATCTTCATGAATTTGTAATTAATTTTTGTTTTTTTTATGTGATGATAAATGATGATGAACTTCGAGTGTGAGCCTAGTTGAAATAAACATTTTATAAGAGAAAAGAATGTAAAAAAATTATTAGTTACTCTGATGGAGTATGCTCTGAATATACCTTTAAAAGTGTGTTTTTCTTATATTTTCTTATTTTAAAATTCTAAAAAATACTTTTGTTAAAGGTATATGTGAAAGATATTATAATTTCGTCAAAAACTAACAATGCAATTATAGAAAGAAGAAAGATTATGAGAATTGAACTGTTTAGCTTTGAAACCGTCTAAATATATTATATCATCCGAATAAATGATATCTAAATTTAAAATACAAAATATACATATTCACAAAAAAAATACTTGATAAAAAAAAATATGCATTGCTTATAAAAAAACAAAACATATATTCACTAATATTATCCAATTTCCCTACCATTTCTATTAACATTTAACATTCAGTCACAAATCAAACCTTGCACAATTCGAAACTTAAAAATAGTAAAATTTTAGTATGAATTACACAATCTATACTACAAATTATACCTTTCTTTTGGAACTTAAAAATAGTATATAAATTTCACAGTCCCGAATTCAAATTTGAACTCTAGATTTGTATTATGATATTCAATGTCTGGCTTGATTATTGAAGAACACATATCCATTATATTCAATTTTAATATTTTTCCTACACAAATTAATTTGGAAAGTTTTCTAAAACATATTGAAAAATGAAAGTTCAATTGATAAATTCATGACTACTTATACAATATTTTCTCTTATCATAGTTCTTCTTTAAAGATTTAAATCCAAGTTTGAACAACTAAGCGATTCAATTAGTTAATTTAATAAAACAAATATCGTTTGAATCAAATATATAATCAAAACAAAATATCATTCAATCTATCCATATCTAATTATAAAATCAAGATTCAATCATGGATGAAGAATGAAAAACAAAGGAGAAGAACAAATAATTTCTTAAAATGAAAATTTTACTATACATAATTAGAGCATATTTAGTCTATATATAAGCTCTATAATAAGTTGTACGCATGGGTCTAATTATGGGATCTAATTAGGTCTAATCACAAAATTTTAAGCTAAAACTAAAAACGTTAAACCTGTATAGATTTTTACAAAAAAAAATGGCTAATTTGTTTGAACCTGCAAAATTTATATGCAATATTTAAAGAATCCAAATTCAATGCAGTCGTTGTTTGCTTCTTGCAGTCGCTCCAGAACGCGTTTGACATCTTCTTTCTTCTTTCTAGGTTCCGATACAATGCAGGAGACTCTATTTGCACGCAGAAAGATGAGCTAGGTTAGAAGATGAGCGCGAAAAGAAGGCAATGAGAAATGGGAGAGGAAGACACTCTTACGTGAGAAGAAGAAGAACGAGGAGGTGTGCGCTAGGGGAAGAAGAAAACTGTGTAAACTCTTTTCAGGTTTCAGTCATTCGAACCAGTGAAAGAGCTATTACCTCGGTTCCACAAATAACCGAAGCGGTAAGAACATTACTAACTCAATTTATCTGATAACCTATGCCTAAAGAGTTAAAAAAAGGGATTGGAACGTTCAGTTTCAGAGAATAAACGTTAGATTTTATGCTTCGGTTTCCTAGATAACCGAGGCAGTAGAGTGTATAGGCTTCAGTTCTGCAAGGAATCGAGTCAGTAAGGCTTTTAGGCCGCTGTTCGGAGAAGATCGAAGCCGTAGAGGTTGACAAAAGGGATTGGAACGTTCGGCTTCATAGAATGAACGTTCGGTTTTATGCTTCGGTTTCCTAGATAACCGAGGCAGTAGAGTGCATAAACTTCAGTTTTGCAAGTAACCGAGTCAGTAAGGCCTTTAGGCCGCTGTTTGTAGAAGACCAAAGCAATAGAGGTCGACAAAAAAGATTGGAACGTTCGGTTTCAGAAAATGAACGTTCAGTTTTATGCTTCGATTTTCTAAATAACTGAAACAGTAGAGTGCATATGTTTCGATTTCTAGTAAACTGAGACGTATAAATTTGCCTTAATTATAAAAATGTCACCGTGTTTTAATATGTTTCGATTAAACACGTTAAAAGACTTTTTTTTTCTGGTGCATTGAGATTTATAAATAATGCATCATATTCACACGATTTATAAACATGTCTATTTTTATGTTCTATACAAATTTCTTGGTGGGAATATAGAGATTAAACTTACATTAATTTCTCTATTACTTTTGAGTAGATCTCGTTGTGCCATATGGTAGGTACAAGATGATATAGTAGTGCTCCTAAGAATCCTCTACATTTTGTTTCATCTATCTCCCGATTTGAAATTGGATAAAATTTTATTTTGATTCTTCACACATCAATCTTTTCAAAATAAATAATTTACGAACTGACACCATGTGCTGAAATAACTACTTTTCTTAATGCACAGAAACATAGTCTTATATTCTCTAACATACACATCAATGGCTATGAGAAATTCACATTAAATTAAATAACCCCTATAGTTTATTGTAGCTAATGTATTTCATGTTAAACGTCAGCATCAACGTGGCCATTTATGTATTCTCTTTAGAATTCAATGGTTTGTAACATCTGTGTGGGAATCAGAACCTCATGGTAGGCATTATTTGAATACTAACAGAAATATTAATATAATAGATAGTCACATGCAAAGAATAGAGCATATACTGGCTAGTAAGCTTCATGGTGGCAAATAATGTAGTGCTGTGCAAATGTAAGTCATATATGGTAGAACAGAACCTTTTTGGCATTTAAGAATGGGGTATATGCCCAGGTACTTAAGCATCAACCTTCATGTCTGCAGCATGGATAATGAAAAATCATAGCAACTTCACTTCAAATCTTATCCACGTCAAAAGTCACCAAAATTTGATTTTAAGTTATACAAGTTATACTTTACTGTCTCCTGGCACCACCAGGTCGAATGGTAGATCACTAGACCGACCGATCACTAGGTCAATCGACCACAAGAACGATCGATTATCAGGCCGACTGATCACTTGGCCGACCAACCACCAGGTCGACTGACTACATGGTTAGATTATAAACGATAATAACTCATTAAAACTCTGATGCGGATTAAGGTGTGATTGGACCGTCATTAGGTCAGTAAAAGATAAAAACCATTACAACTAGTATAAATAAAGGTCTTAAGTATGACTTTAGGACACAATACACAATATATGCATTATTTGTTGTACTAACAGTTCGGTTACATTACTAACTTGAACTTTAGAGTACCTTTGACAGGTACCCACCCCCACGACTTGAAGAAGGAGAAGAGAGAACAAACAATATAACTTGAAGTACGAGGACGACTAGGAAACTCATCCAATCTTCAACGAGCTTGTTCGATCTTCTAGACAACTTGAAGTGCTTTGAACAAGAGACTTCAACCCTATACCCGAAACATAAGTCAATTTTATAATACTAAATTTGATTTTAAGTTAGGTATTTAAGATATATACATTTTAGTATTTGTTTTTACTTAAATGAGAGTGCGTATATTCTTCGGAAAAAAGATTATATTTTTTAACATAGGTTAAACTGCTACAGCAGCATCTCACTTCAGTCATTGGAATAAAGGGTACGAAATTCAGCTCGGGAAACAGTAACAATGCTGGTTTTACTAGTTTGTGGATATGGTGGGAATCGAATATCAAGATTGGTTTCCGCTAAATTAATTGTTCCGACAACGTGTGTAGTTATACGAAACATTCTGGGGTATAAATACTTTTTTGTATCTAGATGGAAAATTCTATTGGGTATTTAAGAAGAAACACATCATAGATTCAATACGAGTAAATTCGAAAAAGAGATTAAAAAGATTATTTTCGATCAAATATTTGAAGAAAATAGATTTCAAAACTTTTTTATATATATAGTTTATGTTATTTATTTTAATTTAATAATTGATTATATTCCTATTTTAATTTCTAACAATTTTTTTTCATGCCCAAGCTTTTTATATATTGTGTTGCCATTTACTTTACCGTGACATATTTGTTGAAAATGAGGAATCCATAAACCTAAAATTCATCACTCCCTCTATATTTTACTTATTCGAGCCACTTACCCAAATAATTCAACAACGCTAACGCTAATACCACTTGTTAAGTTCTTCAAAAGGAAACACTTAATAAATTTGATATTGATGAGTCATTTATAAAGTTATAATGAATATCAAGTCACTAATCCTTAACTCAAAATCCGAAGATAATTCGTTTGTAAGTCTTTGCTACACATAGTGAAGGAGTTCTAACTCAATTAAATTTCCAATAAAAATTAATGACGATGGGTGGGTTAAAAATATGGTTAAGTAAAATTAACATACTTAAAATGTGTATAATTAATTATAAATATTTAAATTTAGAGGTTATGAGAAGATAAATTAAAAACAGTCTCCTCAATTCAATCGCTCTCAATAAAATTTTCGACACAGAATGAGTTTAAGAGGTGAGTACATTGAATTATGAAAATTTCTCATAATAAGATGATTAATTTTCACTAAATCAAATTGAATATAGTTATCAAACAAGTTTTACAAATATTTAAGATGCAATATTAAGGACTCTTTAAATTCTAAAACAATTAAAATGTAATATATCATTTGAAAAGGTACGAGAGATCGCACAAATAATAAAATGTAAAGTTTGGATATCGTTTTTTCAAGAAACTTGCATTTTTTAATATGATTATTTATTTATTAAGGTTAAGAACTTTGATACTAAAAAATAATTAAATTTATGAAATAAAATATATGCAATAGAAATTTCATGAGGTTGGCTTCATATACCAATTTATTGTAAATACACTAAACAATATATTTTCAATTTTTACACAGGAAGCTATAACAAGTCCTAATTCATTGAAGAAAAATATAAACTTTAGTAATAAAAACCTAATCCCTTAGATATTTTTAACATAATTGCATTACATTAAGATGTTTATAATGACTACTTGATTAAAATATTATATCTCAATCAAGGTTCTAAATCATTTTCCAATAATAAGATACCATAAAACAAGTAATAAATAATCATACAATTAAGAACAATAATAAAACACAAGAATAATGGAAAAGAAGTATATTGAATAGATTAAATCACAAAGAGTAAAGATATTACATCCAACCCCAATGAATAAAGGAGTTAGTTACTTTTAGACATTCTGAACACTAAAAAAACGATAGATGATGAAAATAGCGATAATGATGAGTATCTCTCACCTCTAGAATGTGCATTTGTGGTCTCTTCCTTAGAGTTAGTTCCTTATTTCCTAAAATGTTATTTTTTTAGTATGTGGTGCATTTTCTTTATTGATTTTTGTAAAGTGCATATTATTTATTGGTCGAATTAGGTTGACTCGTTAAACAAACTAGATCAAACTGACTAGGTTTAAAAATTTGTACATGAATGCATTGTAATTAATAATCTTTTATATATTCTACTATCTTCTAATATTTTTACTTATCTATACAATATTTCACAAATAAAATTTAAATACTTATCTTTTTTAAAATTATCTAATGAACCCTTAATTATTTAAAAAAATATAATAAAAAGACCAATAAAAGAGAAAAATAAACAAGAAGATATACATATAAATATTTATATGGGTTCATTTTGCCACAAAAATTACAACTAGTTGTTTAATCGCTTTTTTTATTAAAAAATTATATTAGACATCATTGCTTACGAAATTTGACATCTAAGTTGGACTAACACCCCGAAAGTTCAATAATTATATGTCGTCACATTAAGCAATTCAATAAAAAAAAAACAAATATAAAAATAGGGGAAGACCAAAAACTAAACTCGTGCACAAATACATTAAAAAACTCCTTAAAAGTACTATACAAAACAAAACAAAGGGAATTGGTACTTATTATGAAGAAAAAGAAACTCTAAACTACTTAAAATCTAATCTATTATCAATTCCATGTTGACAAGCTTATATGTACAATTATTATGATAGAAGTTGATGATATAAGATCTTTTATAAGATTCAAGATCTTGTGTTTTATTGATAGATTCTTGCAAAACAAAAAAAAAAAAAACTAATGGGTCTAATAAAATACATTCAAAATTAACAATATGAGTAAAAGTGAATTAATTAATAGAAAAATTATGATATGTTAACAATTTTTTTAACAACTTTTTAATAATAGAATATGTGTTACTATTTTATTGGTCTGCATATTTAAAACGGATTAATCATAAGCTACTACATAGACGGTTGTAAAAAAATTGTCAAAAAAATTGTTAAAAAAATATTTTTTTAATAGAATATTCTTTTAGGTGATTTTTTCTCATGAATTCTAGGTTTAATGGGCAATAACCTTTTTAACTTACTTGAACCATAATCAGGAGAATCATATTCTAAAAAATTTATAGCATAATTGGTTATGTGCATGTATGAGGTAAGTTTGTACATCTAATGCATAAACTATTTTATTGAGAGGAAATAGAAAATGCACATATACATAATGGAGGAAAGGGGCATCATATTCTAAAATACCATTCGGGATTTATTTCAGAGGTGACGAAATATAGGTCATGGAAGCATCGAATATATGGACAATTCATTGAATAGGTGGAAGTCATAAATTTACATAATCTCCTCACTTTTTTTCTTTACGAATTTAATTGTCATATTAACTAACTTTCAATTACTAGGTATTAGAAAACGAATATTGGTCAAAATTAATTCACTGTCAAGTTTAAGGGAAGATGTCGAAATAAATTAATTAATTCAATTTTTTCGATAAATATATTGAATTCAATCATTATTAATTTATATTTGTGTTTTTCCAACCTTTTAATTGCAATACACAAGTGTATTTGGATAAAACATTTTAATTTGTTTTTTAGAAAATTTGAAATGTTGTGACAATATATTTTTAAAATAAGAAATTTTAAAAGAAATTGAAATTCTACTAATTAGTTTGCTTAAAATTAAATAATTCAAATTTCAGATAAAAGTAAAACATTGAACTTCTTCACATTCTCAAATTTATGGTTTTTTAGTTTGAATTGATATGAGTTTAGGTCGATTTGGCTGAACCTAGACATACGTAGATATGTTTCGACTTAATGTAAAATTGACCTAGCATAGTTTGATATGATTTACAAAAAATTTTAATTTGTTTAGTAATAATCAAATAATTAAAAAGATTTAGAAAGATATTTAATTGTCGTTGTATCTTAACATATGATGGTAGTTCTAATTTTAACTGTTTGTATGAGATAAACAATATTTTTTGTAATAGTCATTGCCATATGCATTTCTAAATTATTTTTATTAAAGTTGTGTTTGACTTTCTTCTAATTTTTTTTTTATTAAAGTTGTATTTGACTTTCAATAGCTATTCTTGATAAAATCATAGTTCAGAGTCACGTATAGTAACAATTCTAGTAAGAATTGTTATCATCATATATGTGTAACTTTCTTTCAATGATTGTTCTATTTTATGGCTACCTCTAACCTCAATTCTTTCAATTATTAAACACATTGTCACAAACTTAATCTTAATTAATTAGGATTTATTCTACTTCACACAATATGAAAAACATGATTATGGTCCAACATTAACCTCAATTCTTTCAATTATTAAACACATTGTCACAAACTTAATCTTAATTAATTAGGATTTATTCTACTTCACACAATATGAAAAACATGATTATGGTCCAACATTAAAGTCCTAAATCATTCTTATTAAACATATCAATAACTAAAAGTGTAGCTAAAGTGTCAAAGCATATTTAAAAGTGTTTTACAAACTAAGTAATACAAAAACTAGCCTGTTTTTGCCAATTATCCTAAATTATTATATATATAAACATTA
This sequence comes from Vigna reflexopilosa, assembly GCA_027742785.1. Classification (NCBI taxonomy): domain Eukaryota; kingdom Viridiplantae; phylum Streptophyta; class Magnoliopsida; order Fabales; family Fabaceae; genus Vigna; species Vigna reflexopilosa. The sequence continues at coordinate 28,632,126 of CM050930.1, read as the reverse complement.
GCAAATGTTTTCTAATGTGCTTCTGACACACTACAATGCTTCCAAAGTTTAACAATTATATTTTGTTGAAAAACTACAACATAATATCTAACACAACATTTAAAAGCAAACAATCAAAATGTGATAAAGTACTACCTTTGAATTCAATACAAGATGAACTTGGAGATGAACCTTTATAATTCAAAAGATCTATGACAAAGACAAAGAGTAAGAGATTGGAAGAACATTTAAAGCTCATGATGTTACAAAGTAACAGGAAAATCAAAGGATATGTAGATTATGGCTTGGAGCATCCTTATAGATTAAAATTTTAAGCATTTAAAGTATCTATAATTTATTTTAATTTTGTAATTTGTTGGGTAAACAATTCATTTATGTTTTTAATTTTCAAGTTATTTTGGGTCCAATATCTTTGGACTTTCTTTTAGGGTTTTTTAGGTTGTTTAAACATTTGTGTTTATATATAGGGATACCAAATACATTTGTACACACTTTTGAGTCATATTAATTCATTAGAAAGGATTTTCTTGGTTCTTGGATTAGAACTTTGATTCTTATCAAAGATTTTTATCAAAGATTTAACATCTTTATGACAAATCTTCACTTGATTTATCAATTTTCTAGATTATAACATTCTTCATCCCTGTCTTATTTTACATTCTTTTCTGATTTATTTTTATTGTGTTTCTTGAGAATTCAAATTCAGAAGTGATAATACTTTTTCCTAAATAGGATCATATCATCTGAGCGTATCATCCCATATCCTAATTGTATCACAAGGTTAATTAATATTGTCACATTTAATTTTAACACTAATTGACAATAAATGTAGTTATCCAATCAAATGCGTGTTAATAGGAAATTAATAAGATTACTTAGACACATTAATATTAAGTCACTTTTCGTCATAAAATCAATGTTCATCAGTACAAGTGTTTAACAAATATGTAAGCTACACTCTAAAAATAGACATGTGATACCTCTAATAAATATAATAAAAAGATTATCCAAAAATAATTTTGTGGTGGTTTGAATATTAATTTTATATTCATGAAACACCAATGCAAAAAAGAATTTTAGCAACAATGAAAATATTTTTTTTTTACAATGATTTTAGAACTATTGTTAAATAAATAGATGCACGAGGACCTTTAACTACCATTGTATATTCACATAAGTTTTGACCTTCATTGTTTGTGTGAGATACAACTATAATTCTTGCATCAATTATATACATTTTAATTATCTTTAGTTAAAATTTTGGCTAATTTTCAACATAGGTTTTTAATTAAACCATAGTTAAAGGTCAAGCACGACAACAACTATATTAAGAATCTTCATAATTTTGTAGCTTAGTGATGTAATAGTTAAAAGGATGTTAGAATCTTGATCAACTAAAAAACTATAGGAGAACTCAAAATCCATGAAAAATGAGATAACAATGTTGAATGCAAAGGAATACCATGGTTATGATTCAAGTGTAATTAAATTTTCAAAGTTATTTAACACAAACAAAATGACATGCAATGTAATAGATTATGGAAGAAAAATTATTCAGTATTTTTATATTTAGACTACGTTCTCGACATACTAGTCTTCAACTAGGCAAATTACTATCACAAAGTACAAACGAGTATTCTTTTATATCATAGTCACTCTTGGCTAACTTTTACGAGTGTTATTTCAAAATATAGTCTTTTCTAACTAACTCATCAAGTATTCTTTGACACTTAACCACTTCCAACTAAAAACTCTTAGTATTATTTCAACAACAAGCCTCTCTTAACTTAACATGAGTATTTTTTAAACAAGTCAATCTTGACTCGTGACACCTGACAGACACAATCTATATTTCTCGACAAAGACAAGATCACATTCAAAGGAGTCAGCAAGGATAAGACTTCAAGTATTGACTCATTTGAAATTCTTGCCTTGTGTCAATTAAAAATATTTACATATTGAAAGAGTCAAATATAACCTATTAAGCATAACTTAGGTCTTGTTCACTTGAGTGAATTTGGAGGAGAGTAGTAATTGAGAGGATTTGATGATAAATTTTTTTGTTGTTTATTTGAATAGATTTGGAGGTAAGTGAGAGTGAATTTGGAAGTAAATTTTTTTAATTTGTCATATAAATTAAATCCTACACTAATTCTCACAAATTTTACTTCTAAATCTACTCTCACTTACCTCTAAATCTATTCAAATAAATAACAAAAAAAATTATCTTCAAATCCTCTTAATTACTCTTTTCCAGATCCACTCAAATAAACAAGGCTTTAGTTATGTGATAGTGGTTATATGATCTCTTTAACCAATAACTAATATATAGTTTCATCGTCTAATGGACATACCATCTTTATGACTTGATGACAGAACAATCTACATGAGATTGATTTAATTGATCTCAATAAGCAAAAGATAACCTACTTGCTTTCCAAAAAGATTAAAGGTGGGTATGTAAAATAAATAAAAATAAAAACCTTGAAAATTGAACCTAAAAGTATGTTTCAAAGTTGTCAAAGAAAAATCTCATCGAAAGATTTCCCAGTCTTTCTTGGAAAGTTTGTCATCTTTGCAAAGCATCTAAGAATAAAAAGCAATTAAAAATTTCAAATATAAAAATTTTATTTCTACTACTAGACCTCTGCAATTTGCACATGGATCTTTTGAATAAGTAGCTAGAACATTGAGTTTGGGTGGTAAAAAACATGAGTTAGACCAACTTTTGAAGTCAAGGTTTAGCCAAAATGGTTACATTCAATATAATACTTGGGTTTCTAGTCAAAAGTGGTTACTTTTTTCAAATAATGCTTAGATTGTTTTAGTCAAGAGTAATTAAGGTTCAAACAATATTTGTTTGTATCTTTGAAGTGTTAATTTGTTTAGTAAAACTTGATTAAGTTGATTAAGAACTGAACACAATTTACCTTTATAGATGAACTAATATAAATATTTACTATGTAAATTGTCTTCGCCTAAACTTATTTAAATTGCATGTTATAAAACATGCACTAATAAAAGAACGAGAGTTTTCAAAATAATAAGTATTTTGTAACAGATTACCTGTAACATTAAAAACTTGTGTCTATCATCACTATATCATAAGTAACACTGAAAAATTCTAAAACCTGTTACTACACAATTCAACCTTTTTTTTTTCTTGTGTATTCAACATACTTTTACATTACTGAAAAAACATATAAAGGGGAGTGTTAGAATTTGAGAAGTTTCTTCCTAACCTTTGGATAGGACTTTTGTTATCATTTATTGTCTTTTTAAATTAAAATAAATTGATTGTAATGACAAGAGGAAAGAGAAGATTAATAGTTTAGTACCTTTTGATGAGCAAATTGTGAATTTGTTATTTTCTTATCATAATAAACATTACCTTCTCTTATCCAATTTTATCTTTCAAGTATTCAACTAAAATTTATTTCACATTTACTGCGATAATCTCCTCCATTATTAACACTTTGAAACTCCATAACTGCGTGTGTAGAATTATGCAATTGACACAGGAACAATAGCACTATTTGGTAGACATGCTTTGGTGACTGGCCCACCTGGTTGAAATAAAGGTTAAGATCAAAAGGCATGTAGGGTCAAATGCATGGTGTTTTGTGTAAAAAAACTTAGTATGTGGTAACACGATAATGTAAATAATGATGTATATGAATGAAAACACTGATCGGTTGGGTAGAGGCTCTAGGGCGCACCAAATGTTATGCTATCCTAATCAGACAATCATTTTCATGGCCTGTCATTGGTGCCATACGCCTGAGCCCTCGCATGTCTTTGTCTTTTCCACGTGGAAATACATGTTTCTCTTATTTGCATCAGACCATTTTCCTATAATAAAAGAGTTAATATATGTGGTTAATCAACTTTTCCATGCAAATTGATCTTATATAAGGATCAGTATTATAAGCAGCAGTTATATATAGTCTTCTAATTTTGAGTTACTGTTTTTGTTTTACTATTGAAGCTGTGATTGTACACCCTATGCTGATATTTTCAGTTTATACAAATTAAGTGAGATGGTACCAGGTTCTGTTTACATATCAAGATGAGAAAGAATATTTATTGTACATGATGCTTGATTTGTTAGATTTTTCCTTAACTGTGTATGTCAGTGAGTTTGTTCATTTCATCCTTATGAACCTACTTAATCATCCTTTATATTGTTTCTGCAAAGTGTTAAACAATACAAAACTTATAATATATATTCCTTTCTTTTTTCTCTGTATTGTTGTGTGCAAATATCTTTTCATGCATGAGGGTCCCAAATGGAAAAAGAAAAAGAAAACCTAAAAATGGCGTATCTTTGAGCCACTCATCTTAGGGCGCTGTCAGTTCTCCACAATTATAATGGTGATTTTGCAATCCATGTCTTGATAGAAAACTGAAAAGATGGCACCTTTGTTTGTTTGTTTGTTCCATGAGAAAATATTACATGATCTAATTGTTGAGAAATCCAAGTATTAAATTGAATAAAAATGAGAAAAAGTTGAACAATATTAGAAATAAGACCTATAAATTTATTGTCTAAGACTTTAGATTAGGGGTAATGCCAATCCTTTATCTATGTTGGACTCACCTTCATTGACATTGTGTCTCTTTGGTGAATCTTCTCTTGAAAAATCAATCACTAAAAACTACCAGGTGTTTGTTTTCTATCTGCATAATGTTCAGGTAACATGTAATAACTTATTTTCTGAATTAACACTATCCAAATCATTGAGTCTGAGGGGAGAGGGCAAGGAAGGAAAAGGGTACATATATGTTACAGTTTTTGTAGCTTTTGATTGAAGGTCGAATAGTGTTTACAAGTTGGGTAGATAGTGGGTTTAGAACCAAGGAATAGAACACAGAATTCAGTATTGTTATTAGGAAGATACTGGTATGCCAAAGATATCACCAGCCTCATTAGATGTCATCACACTATTATATGCTGCTTATCCAAAGTACATTGGACATGCAGTATGGAGGAATTATTCCATACCAAAACCGCGTATTAAAGTGAGCCTTATCTACTAATTCCCTTGTACAAAGATTCCAACATGAAGTGTTGGAGCTTACCTAATCTATAGCAGTAATAATTTAAAGAAGATTTGGCATTAGAAGTGTGCAAATACGTGTTGGATTTATAAAATTTCAGTATACTACTTTTTCCATATATATTTTGCAGATATTCTTTTTGGCACGGAAATAGGGAAGCAAGAGGTGGTCATGTTCTCCCCTATGGTTTAACTGTGGTACAAAATTGACTTGTCATTGCCACTCATCAATCAAGGTCTCTTAGAACTGAATTGCCAAAACTTGACGAAATTGCAATTGTGATGCTTTTGAAGTGATGAGTGCAACTTCTTGGTTTAGATGTGAACAATGGACTCAACTTTATGGTGAAACAAAAGGGGTTGCTTAATGAAAGTGGAGAACTTGTGAAAAGCTTTTAGTTATCCTGAATAAGTGGAAATCAGGTTGGGCTAATTAGAGAGCACCTTTGTGTGCTAGCAAATAATTTAGCCAATATATGTTTCGCTTTTTAACTATTCAACAAATTCTATACTTAACATACCAGACAATGACACTAATTAATACAATCTATATTAAAAATCAGAAATGCCCTTAGATTGTTTGTATATTAATAACAACAGCAACAACAACAACTCCTCTAATTTTTGCTAGTGAATTATTGTGGGAAACTTTATGAATTGAAAAAGCATGGTCATCCTCTATCTATCTATCTATGTGTATTCTGAATAGTCTAATTTGTCCCTTCTTAGACAGAACCACTTTAAATTGCCACCCTTTTCAAAATCCTAATGAAGACATGTTGGCCGAGGAGTGATCCTAACCCGTGGTGGTTTGGTTACTTTCCGGTGAGGCATGCCATTGTACATGCCAAATCCTCAAGTGGAGAAGCATAGGATCTAAGTATATTATAGAATGTGCTCAAGAGCATCAGTACCACAACATCAATCAAAATACCTTTTCCAACCCCATATATTATGTCATTTTGGGTTTCCCTTAAGCACTCACAAGGCAACAACATTCATCATCTAGAGCTACACACTCTACTTCTTCCTTCTGAGGTTTCAAACAACAAACAAAGAAGATGGTGAAGTTCTCAAAGCAGTTCGAGGGGCAACTCATTCCAGAATGGAAAGAGGCCTTTGTGGATTATTGGCAACTCAAGAAGGACCTCAAAAAACTCCATCTTTTTAATAACACCAACAACACACCCAACACTAGTACTACTTCTCTACCTAAGTACATATTTTCATCACTAAGGAACTACTCTCCATTTGGCCACCAACATAGACAGCATGGACCGATACAAGTAATCCATCTTTCTCTTAAGACACATATAAGAAACAAAGTTTTCTCAATACTTTTGTGCTTGTTTGGTTTATCAATTCACATGATGTTTCTTTTTGGTCTTTTTCAGGTCCGTAGGAAACTTGCCTCATCATCTTTTAATGGGGACATGTATGAGACAGAACTGCTAGATCAGTTTTCTGACACTGATGCCACCAAAGAATTTTTTGCATGTCTGGACCAGCAGCTAAACAAGGTCAACAAGTTCTACAGAACCAAGGAGAAAGAGTTCATGGATAGAGGAGATTCCTTGAAAAAACAAATGGAAATCCTCCTTGTGCTCAAATCCACATTCAAGGAGCAGCAGAGCAAAGCAGGCTCTTCCCATGGCTCCAAGGAAGATCAATCTATCTCATGCACATTCTCTAATGGTAAACAACTAACTTTGTTTCTCCCATGTTACATAATTCAATGTCCTTCATATGAATGAATATTTATTCGCAAGTTTATTTCATTGCAATTGTTTTCTTTTCTTTCAACTAGCATATTGGGTAGTATTTTCCTCATGTTTGCACAAATGTAAACCTTGATATACATTAACATGAAATTTTTATCCCAAGTCAATCACCTAACTTTTATAGTTAAGGAAAATGCTACCTATTTGTTGTTAAACTCATATTTTTCTAAGTTTTCAATCAATATTTGTTTAAAAAAACTCATCCACCCATGTCACCTTTTACGTATAACAACTAGCAACACTGAATGATAAGACAACATATTCATTTTTCTGTGCTAATATTCAGTACGAATAACATGTGCACGAATTTCTCCAAAGTAAAGCGAAATGAAAGGTTTTTGGAAATAAGCATTGACTGAAAAATTTAGAAATATAAAATGATATTACACAGAAATAAATAAACACAGTTCATGTGAGTTTTGTGAAACCCTTTGTGAACAATTAGTGTTTTTTTTTCTTTATTTGCTTTATATAATCAAGTAAGGAAGGAAAATAAAAACTTGTAGGCTATAAAAAAACTTTTATAAATATCCAAACTAAATGAGCATGAAACACAGACAAAAAAATTATCATGACAATGACTGGTTAAACATTTTTTTGTGTGTGTTTTATGCGTGAAACATGATATGAGAAGTGATGAGTAAAATTATGTGTATCTAAAACTCTGGTCATTGGAAACAGAGGAGGACTCTGTTAGGAGCAGATCACAGCAAGAAGAACTACAGGGCACAACAAGCACAGATGAATTGGAGAGAATTGAAGCTCCATTTGCTGATTCCCCTGGTGCAGAAGAACTTGCCAAGTCTTTGCAAATGAAAAGAGAAGATGGTAAATTCAGAACACTTTCTGGCCGTGTCATCAACTGCCAAGGGAAGAATCTGAGGATAAACATTCCCTTGACCACACCATCCAGAACCTTTTCAGCCATAAGCTACCTTCTCAGGGAAGATTTGCTTAACCAGTCTTCAAGGAAATGTGGTCCAGAAGGTGGAAACATCCACCTGAACAAAACTAATTTGCACCATGCTGAAAAGATGATCAAAGGAGGTTTCATTGAGCTCTACAAAGGCCTAGGATATCTCAAAGTTTACAGGTAAAAAAAAAAGAAAAAATTGTTTTTCAGGCATGTTTGTATAATAAACCTAACAGATGTATAGCCTTTAATATGAAAAATCTTATGTTTTGTCCAATTTTCAGGAACTTGAACATGCTTGCATTTATAAAGATTCTGAAGAAGTTTGATAAGGTAAAGTGAATTACAGGCTTCAAAGTTGATGTTACAAATGGAGTTTCAACTACGTTGTACCAAAAAACAGTACAAAACATTTCTTTGTGGTTTTTCAGGTCACAGAAAAACAAATTCTTCCCATTTATCTCAAAGTGGTTGAGAGTTCCTATTTCAATAGCTCAGATAAGGTAAATCTCAGGCACACACTAAAACTGCTTCCTAGTAAGATATCTGTGTTCCATCAAATAGACTGATAAAAATATGTGTGATACCATATCAAATCATGTCAAGAGTTTGCCCACAAGTTATGCTTGCACCTGAATGATCACCGACAATCTCAAGTGGCCAATTATCTTTATGTTTCATTTGTGCACCACTAGATGACCTTGAGTCATGCAAAATAAAATTTAGATATGGCTGTCTGTCACTCACACAAGGGTTTCTTTAACTTTTTGAACTGGCTTTGCTTTGTTTGCTTATTACTCTGAGAAATGACAGGTGGTGAAGTTAGCAGACGAAGTTGAGGAACTGTTCATAAAAATTTTTGCTGAAGATAACCGAAGAAAGGCCATGAAATACCTTAGACCAAGCCAACGTAAAGAATCACATGCTGTAACTTTCTTCATTGGTGAGTTGCTCTCAGTCAAGTATTGGTCTTTTTTACTTGCACTTCGTTTTTGTGTCTTTTGCTTGTCAATCATTTTGGTAGAAATCTTTAGTCTTGTATGCTTTTTTGACCATTGATATCAAAAGAAAGCCCAATATGGAACCTTTTAAGGCACTAGGTTCACAAAAGGAATGGCAGTAATTAGTCCTCTCTTTGGTGGATGGGAAGTACAGGTCCCATGCTACTCTATATATCATATTTAAACCATGCATAACCTTATAAAGGATGAAACTTAAAAAGCCCATCTAAACATTAAGGGAAGCATCCCAATGGTTCTTTGGCAATGTTGCCTATGTGGGTTTCACTAACAAGATTATGCCCGTGTGGGTTCCTTTAGTGCAATTACAGTACACCAGCACCATAACATCTGTTTCATCGTTTCCTTGTTTTTTGCAAACCAAAACCTACTTTTATCATGCTTGCAAGCTAAAACCAAGAAAATAGAGTCAAATTTAAAGTTCCATGTTCTTTATAATTATTAATCTAGGTGAATTTAGAGGATGAATAGATACAACATTGTCAAACATTTTTTCCTCTAAAGAATGCAGATTGTATAGAAAGTTACTTACTTCCAACATAACTTATTAGAGATTATGTTTCAAACAAAATCAGGACTATTTACTGGATGCTTCTTGGCACTTCTTGCGGGATATGCTATAATGGCTCATGTGACTGGTTTGTATAGACCACATCAAAACTCTGTCTACATGGAAACTGTCTACCCTGTGCTTAGGTAAGTAAAAGCGGTTCTTACATCAGAAGATATAATTCAAATTTGCATAGTATTTGCACATCAATAAGTTCTGTCATGTCTTTGCAGCATGTTCAGCCTTGTGTTCCTACATTTCTTTCTTTATGGTTGCAACATTCTTGCATGGAGAAAAACTCGTATAAACTACAGCTTCATTTTTGAGCTGGCCCCTACCAAGGAACTCAAGTATAGAGATATATTCTTAATTTGCACGATGGCAATGAGTACTGTGGTTGGTGTTACGTTTCTTCATTTGACTCTACTGACAAAAGGGTATTCATATGCCAAAGTACAAGACATTCCCGGACTTCTTCTTCTGGTAAATATGTTTATCATATATTATATCACATTCACTTTTACATCTTTTTTGGCCTAATACTTCAGTAAGCTCAGCTGAAAAATTAACACTGTTACTGCACTTGCAGGGCTTCTTATTAATACTAGTGTGCCCCTTCAACATTATATACCGGTCAAGCCGTTACCATTTCCTTTGTGTGATAAGAAACATAATTTTGTCACCCCTTTACAAGGTAGTGTTTCCCACTATCATCATTGTAGAATCATGTCATCAAGCACAACACACAGTAGCACTAATTGTCCAAAAAGTGAAAAGATGTTCAATGAAACAATTTGGCTTCTCTCTTCTTTTTAGGTTGTCATGCTGGATTTTTTCATGGCTGATCAACTTTGTAGTCAGGTAGTGAAGATTTTTCATTACCATTAATGAATACCTTTTTACTCTAAGGGGAAAATGTAATATTTATTCAACAGTTGTATCATTATTTTTCAGGTGCCAATGCTCAGGAGCCTTGAGTACGTGGCATGTTACTATATAACTGGTAGCTATAAAACTCAGGACTATGGATATTGTATGAGGACAAAGCACTATAGAGATCTAGCTTATGCAGTGTCATTTCTCCCCTACTATTGGAGAGCTATGCAGGTAAAACAAAATATTGAATAAATTACATCAACTCTTCTTAAGGTTCAGCAAAGTTTCTCATGATACTGCTCACTCTTTGACTCCTACATTACCCTTTCATTATCCTGCAATAACCACTAAAAAAACAAGAGTCATGGTAATCTCAAAAGCCCTTAAGGAATGAAACTGCAATTTACTTCAAAAGATTTGTGCTTTTCTTCCTTTGAAGCATATCATGGTATCCAATCCAAAAGGGTAGAACTGACGTGTCCTATAACTGATGTTTTGCAGTGTACTAGGAGATGGGTTGATGAAGGGCAGACAAGCCACCTTGTGAATCTGGGAAAATATGTATCAGCAATGTTAGCAGCTGGTGCCAAAGTGGCTTATGAGAAAGATGGGAGTGTAGTATGGCTCTGTGTTCTGGTGATAATGTCAAGTGCAGCAACTATGTACCAATTGTACTGGGACTTTGTAAAAGACTGGGGTTTGCTTCAAATGAATTCCAAGAATCCATGGTTAAGGAATGAATTAATGCTTCACAGAAAAGCCATTTACTACTTCTCAATGGTACATGTCAGGCCCCTCTCTATCTGTTTACCTAGGAGCCTGTAGTGTGGGCCATTGGCATGCAATTGGCACCCAAAAGCTACCTTCACTCATCAAAATTTTAGACAAACATGCTAATTGTCATAATCTAACCAAAGAACACATCAACCATACTATTTGGTGTTCATGATAATAAAAAGTCACAAAGTGGAGAATAAACATATTCTCAAAAGAAATGCTGATAGGGCCATTACACAAATTAAAGTGAGATTCCAAATCTAGATCAAAAAAGGACAAAAGATAACAAGAGAAGGTTAAATTTTTGCCTGATGCTAAAACCACACATTATAAGACCAAATTATTATTTCCTTTCAGATTTACAAATATGGGCCCTCCACTTTCACACGTTGACCATGAAAAACTTTTGCAATTTATGCAGGGGTTAAATCTTGTTCTGAGGCTTGCTTGGTTGCAAACTGTTCTTCATTCAAGTTTTGAAAATGTTGATTATCGAGTTACATGCTTATTTTTAGCATCTCTTGAAGTTATTAGACGAGGGCTATGGAATTTCTTCAGGTAAATGAGTTAAAGTACAATTATTTTCACTCATGGAACACAACATACATGCATAATCTTTGTCTGATATGAACCAGGTTTCTCAAATTTTCTGTCAAAGTTAGTCCCTCTCTTTGAAAAACAAGATTTTAGTCCTCATATTTTATACTTTGTACATTTTTCTTTCACTTTACTATCTTGAGTTTTATATTTTAACAACATTGGTACCAATCCGACAGCTCGAAAACATTGTGAGACAAAGTTTAACTTAAGATTCGTTTTACCATTACAAACGGTCTATCAGTCACGTGAAGTTTACACAAAAACATATCATAAAAATAGTATTTTTCTGGTGCAGATTGGAGAATGAGCATCTAAACAATGCTGGCAAGTTTAGAGCAGTGAAGATAGTACCACTTCCTTTTCATGAAGTTGATGAAGAAGACTAATAATAAAGCCATTGGGTGATTTATTCGAGGGTAGGGGATGCTTCAAGACAAGTATTTCAAGGAAAATATTTCATGTCTTCCTTCAAGTTGATGTAATATTGATCAACTTGATTATTTCATTTGGTTTATTTGCCTGATATCATCCTCAATTCTATTACACAATTTTTCATTAACAAGAAATAGAAAATTAATGAAAAAGTGTTGTTCCACTTTTTGTCATGTACTTTTTAGATCCCTTATTATTATCATCCACCACATTATGTATAATTTACAATTAAAGAAGATGGGAAAGCAAAATAGCATGTTCTCCAATAAAATTGTTAGGGTTAATATGCTTTACGATAATTGAGTTATTCCTCGTGTAATTGGTCCCAAATATTTTACACGAAGATTTGAGAAATGCATTAGGTGAAGCATATCATTTTGTTATATACCAATGTTTCATTGTTGTCATCATCCACAATGTAATCAAGAACCCACCAAAGTTAACATAAGGTGAAATGAAATCCACTCCGAAGTGAAATGGAACCTATCTAGTATTCCACATTTTATTTTTAAGTACTAGAAAAACATCTTTATCTTTGATAAATAATTGGATTTTGCTTTTGATTCCTACTACTTTTTCTTTTTCTTTAAATATCCCTAATACTTTTTAAAATTATCTTACATGGTTGTTTTCCTTTTTCAAAAAGCTAGTGGAATAAGAAAAAATATAACAAATTTAATAAAAAGAAATTATTAAAAAAAATTATATTAAAGTTGTTAATAGTAATCCGTCTAATCAAGATACAAAGCATGTGATCTAGTGGGAAATTATTTCCACTATTTTTCTGAAATGATTTCCAATACACACCTCATATCTAAAAATCTTATTTAAATTATATATTTCTTACAATCCATATTAGACGTTACTTTGCGAAAGAATTTTAAAATATTATCCACCCTTATTCTAGTGTTTTTCTGTGATTTCACAATAGTGATGACATACCCCTTAACCATGACCTAAGCATATTCAAGAAGAATTAAAGTCATTTATACAAAGTGAAACAAAGCTTTTTCTCTTAGGCCATCATAGAGCACCTCTAGTAGATTAAGAGTATGTAGGTCTTATATTAAGGACCAAGTAGTGAAGGATTTTTCAACAATCTTGCTTAAGTTGTAGGGTAATATTTGCATCTAGCTTAAGTTAATCTTAGGTGATTAGTTTTGTAACCCTTGCTTGGTGGAGGGTGTCCCACATGAGTCATGGTGGTCATATGGCAAGCTCTTAGTGGAGAGTTTTCCTACAAAGGTAGTAGTCATATGTCATTTTCCTAGTTGGGAACTTTTGTTAAAGTAGTTTTCCACATGGCAAGCTCTTAGTGGAGAGTTTTCTTACAAAGGTAGTGGTTATGTGTCATTTTCCTACTGGAGAATTTTTGCTAAAGTGACTTTTCACATGGCAAGTTCTTAGTGGAAAGTTTTCTTACAAAGGTAGTGGCTATGTGTCATTTTCCTACTAGGGGAATTTTGCTAAAGTGACTTTCCACATAGCAAGCTCTTAATAGAGAGTTTTCGTGGTCACGTGTCATTTTCTTAGTGAAGAACTTTTGCTAAAGTGACTTTTTTAATGAGTAGAAAGTTTTTTTAAAAGTTAGAGTGCTACATGTCAAACTCTCCTTCACCAAGATAGGATTTTTAGGGTTTAGTGCAAGATAGCATTTTAGGATTTTGGTTTACTTGGAGACAACTTTATTTATAAATAGAGGTGTCTCCCCCTTGTAAACTCACTTTGAGAATTATGATGTTATGCTGTTAAAATATTTGTTTAACCATATATTGTCTCAAGTTAAGACTAGAATAATACATGTGGTCTCCTCTAGCCACCATTCTTTAAAATTGGCTCAAACTCTCAAGAGAATCATCAAACACCTTCATCCCACTAAATACTCATAAACTGAGAACATCTTCTCCATCCACCCATTGCTTCCGCATTAATCTCACATTCATGGTCTCATCTTTATGTTTTAACTCAACCTAACTTGAAGAGGAACCTATCAAATAGTGACTCGATAATGGATGAAACAATAAACCAAATAAACAACAAACTATGTTAGGATAAGGTTTAGTTTATATCTTTAATACCATATTAAGAAATGAACTTTAAATTTAATATAAAATGAGATTTAAACTCACTTATACCATATAAATTCATCTTATTTCTAATTAATTTATAATTATATCATTTATATACTTTTGAAAATGTACTTTTAATATAGTAATTTACAATTTATAATAAGAAAAATATACATAAAGAATTGAGATGAATGTCATAATGGTTAAAAATAACTTTTCCTTTTCAAAACTACGACATAAAATTTAAGATTAAGCTGATCATATTATAATTATTATTATTGAAAGTATTAATACGTAGAATATATTATTTTTTGAGTAAATAGTAGATTCATAAATAAATGATAATTTTGGTTCAATAAATATTGATATATTTTATTTTCATATATTAAGAAAAAATACAATATTAGAAAAAAAAAATTTGAATGATTAAAATAAGTGCTACATGTTTAAGCCTTGGTATGTGTCATATATTATATATAAACGTTTTCTAATAACACATGCAACAACAATCAAGATCAAACATGTTCAATTATCTTGATTATTATCAAAGTTCAAATAAAATTAAGATAATTAAAGCTTTTGTATTAAAACTTAATTTTTTCTTTTTATTAAATTAAAAACATACTATATCAATATTTATTGTATTGAACCAATTGTATTTTAATTTCTTTTATAAACTTCTCAATTTCCAAGGAGTTTTTATTTAATAGTATTTAAAACAAACACACTTTTATATATATATATATATATATATATATATATATATATATATTGTAATTTGAAAATATTATTTTCCTTTAAAAGTATGTGAACAGTGAAAGTTTCAAATTAAAATATAAACGTTTACTATTATATAATTAAAATTTATAGCGAGTTTTTTAAACACATAAATTATATTAACAATTAATAATTTTAATTATCATATAAATTAATTTCAAGATTAGTATTTTGTTTAAGAAATAGTAAATCGAATTTAAAATAAAAGACAAAATGAAGACACTACGGTCTCCTATTTTCCACAAACTCACTCTGAGAATTGTTTCATACAAACTAATTATCAATGGCGGCGAGCGCACTGTACAGTGGAACTGTGTTTGTTCCTCCTTTCTCCCATAAAACCTCTAAACATGTTCACTCTATCTGCTTCAATCCTTCTATTAGCCTCCCTAGGTTAGTTTTCCATTCAAAACCCCCTTTTCTTTCTTTTCAGATTGAACACTAACATTTTTCTTTCAGGTCAAGATTTTGTGCAATAGTGGCAGCACCATCGCTTTCTCGTCGGGTGTTTAGAGTACATGGGTTGATGGATGATGAATCTGGGACTGCCCCAAAACCAGAATCACCAAATTCTGAAGCGGTCAGGAAGTTATTTTGTTATCATTGATATCAATATTATTATTAATTTGTCCTCAAATAAATTACACTAACGGTTATATATCACTATTTTGGCGAAGTTATTTTAAAAAATAATAATTTAAGTGATACCTTTTGTTTTTCTTAATTCCAGGAAGAGAAACCTTAGATTACAATCATTTTGAGAGAAAGGGAGCATTATTATATGCACTGTGAACTAGAAATTATTGTAAGTATCACTTTTAAAATGCTTATCGTAAAATCAGCAAACTCACTGCTTACATGTATGTAATTGGAGGACAGTGTAAAAAGCTTTTGCAATGTAAGTACATAACAGTTTTTTTTTTCTACAGAAAATTAACAAAGAATTTAATATAAATCCGTAGTAAGTATAAAACCTTCATATATATATATATATATATATATGTATATATATATATATGTATATATATATATATGTATATATATATATATATATATGTATATGTATATATATATATATGTATATGTATATATATATATATAATAACATTTCCACATTTTACTATGCTATCCTATTCTTGAATATAGTATAACGATTGGATGGACTCTTATTTAATGTCTGTAAAAATGTTACCTTATTTTGACTACTTTGGATTATTGTTGGAAGTCTCACATCGATAAAGACCAATTTAAAGTATATAAACGAGTGCAAACTTCACTTTACAAGTCTTTAAAGTCTATTTCTTAACATGATATCAGATTCAGGATAGAGTCTATTCTAACTATATTTGTTGTCTGTTGGGTATATTGTTTCACCTGCTATCAATATCGGACTACCCATTAATGTCTAGTCTCACGTTTGAGATGTATATATCTCAACGTGAGAGAGAGTTGGAAGTCTCATATTGACTAAAGATAAGACCAATTTAAAGTATATAAATGAGTGTAAACCTCATTTTACAAGCCAGTTTTGTAGGATTGAGTTAAGCGTAAAGTTTATTTTTTAACATTTAAAGTATATAAATGAGTGTAAACCTCATTTTTCAAGCTAGTTTTGTAGGGTTGAGTTAAGCTTAAAGTTTATTTTTTAACAATTATATTTTGTTAAATTTATGTTTAATAATTATTACAAAAATGTTATCTTGTTTTAACTTTATTTTCTAAACTCAAATATCGTCTCCACTATGGCTTGTCAGTTTTTGTTTTATTTGTCTCAATTCATTTTTCCCATCCATCAGGGTATGATTCATTCTTGCTATTAACGGGCTATCACTTCATTATGTAGTTGTAAATCTAAAATAAAAGAAGAGTTGATTTTAGTTTACTCCATAATGATATTCTGGAGGTAAACCCATTTTTTGATTAGTTGTTATGGTCATACAGTCTTGATTGTATCTTTCTCTTAGTGGTAGAAATCATGTTGCATGATCTTCGTCACAAATATTAGTTTTGTCTATAGTTCTTTGATATTGATATATACTAACGCTTTGCATTTGCAGAGTGCTAGTATTGACTTGAATCTTCCAAGACGAAGTTTGCTTGTACAGTTTACATGTGTGTGTGGTGAAAGAACAAAGAGGCTAGTGAACCGGCTAGCTTATGAAAGGGGTGCTGTTTTTGTTCAGGTATCTATTATTTCTTGTCTCTTTGTGATCATTTATGATGATTTGTATATTTAACGGTTTTGTCTAAAAAGTGTTGGCATTCTCTTTTTCTTTTGAATACTGTTTTCATGGTTGCCTATTGTCCAATATTTTATTAAACTTTTTTATATGTTTATGACTCATGATGGTGTTCTCTAGATGATTAAGTGTGGGATTGGGGACAGGGATCTCTCCACAAGGGTGGGGAAAATACATTTTGTACAAGATCTGCTGGAACCTTAGTCTAATATCATGTGTTTCGGGTGTAGGTTCGAGTATCTTCACAAAACACATCTTCACACTTCACTTCAAGTTAGCTTAGGTAATTCTGAATGTCTTTAGTCAAAATCCTTCTTTGCTTGCACTTCAAACTGTATGAGTGTACCTGCAAAGGAAGTCTGACGCTCATGTCAATAATCAGTCCAGTCGAGACTCACAACAAAATCTTAAATTCATAATAAATGCAATTATCTACCTTCTTACCTTTGAGCTTTATTTATAGGTTTCAAGATGGGTCCGAGATTAGCAAAACCCTAATCACGGCCCAATCATGGTCCATCACCCACTAAGTAATGTTTATCAGTAATCTTGTTTTGAAGTAATGCTTACCAGTAATCTTGATTTGAAGTAATGCTTACCAGTAATCTTCCATGACCGTTCGGTTGGTGCACTGCTCACTCTGATTTCGTGACATGCGGTGGATTCTGGCTTGTTCGGCCGGTCATTCCTTCTCAGTGTCCTCTGCTGGGCAGTCGCATCATACAGGCATCATCCCAAACATAACTTTTGAAGAAGAGTTATTTCATTCTTTTTTCAGTGCCCATTGCAAAATAAGAAATAGTTTTAAGATTCAGAAAGTGAAATATAATGCTTTTGGTTGATGGATTTTGCTATTGTTTTATTCTGAGATGTCGGTTTCTGCATTTAGAACAAATTGGCAAAAAGTAAATAAATTGGTAGATTGAGGATATCTGTATTCTTGCAGAGTTGCAGTTTTGGAAATATAATTATAGGTGGAAATGAAGCTGATACTTTGGGAAAAGACCAAGGGTTATTAAATACAATATATGATGTTTTGGACAGAGTTCATACAACCACATATAAGGAACTGTGAAAATTAGGTCAAATACAGAAGAAGGGAGGGTTGAGTTGTCCATTAAATTTTTTTGCAATAATTAGGTCCAATAATTTGCAAGAACAACTTTTGACATGGTGAAAAAGAGGTTTTTAAGTCTGATGATTGATCCAATGCAGTTTTCGTTGATAAACACATACTATCAAAATAATTTTTGCAAACCTTGTAAAATGAATCTCCTTCTTTGACACGTTAGACAATAGTGTGATAATACATAATTTAAAATAGTTAAAAGATGAGATAGATTTACTCTAGATTTTTATATTAGTTTGTATAGTCGATACTACAATTGTTTATCAACTCTTTCAAGTTTCACTATGCAACCACTCTAGACTAAACTGAGTATTGTGTGGACAAGGATGCACCATTGACTAAAACATGATTACAAAGAAAGTGATCAAAAGATCAGAAGGTTGCGAACTAAAAAAGGATGAGATATGGTCATTGAGAGCAACTAACTGCCATTATTTCAAGGCTTATTTATAGATGGAGACCTGGTTCCTGGTAAAGCACCATTCTCTGGGCAAGACTAAGAGGTTGATTTCCTTGTCTTTGATTATGGAGATTGAGTTTCACAACTCAGCTCTCCTGCTTGAAAGCTTCCTCTTTATGACATATCTGCCTTTCCCACCATTAAGCAAGCCCTCTTTTTAGTCATTTCCAAAAGAAAGAATTGATTGACAAATCTCGATGTTAACTCCTCTAATGGATTTCTTTACCGTGTTTGGTGCTACTGATCAGATTAAGGAAATAACTGGATTTCATGCTTGTTCTGAAAATTTAATAACTAATGGAATGGCTAATGAATTTGATCATGAATGCAAGTGTTAAAAAAGTTAAGTTATGTGGTTACCTTTTAATCTTGTGTTGCTGAGTATGCCTTTTTGTTTTTCAAAGCGTATCTTATTTTCTCACTTTCCATATAGATACTTTGTAAAATTAATATTATGCGAACACGTATTCTATGTAAATAATTTGAATTTCATCTTACTAGTGTGCAGGATGTCAACGGTATCACAAATTAGTTGATAATCTTGGACTTATCACAGAGTATGACTTTCGGGAGAAAAGAAACATCGACTCAGAAACTGATCGAGTTTGATGTAATAACTTGTAAAAGTAGAGACATTATTTGGGCTTATTATTTTCAAAATTAAAAAAATTTAGATCCATTACTATTTCTGAGAAAAATCACAGAAAAAACAAATCATAATGATAGATTCTCATTATTCAGTTATATGCACCTGAAATAATTCTATAGTTTGCAAAACAAGATACCTCATTAAAACGAATCCGTGGTTAATATATTTCTCCCTTATTTTTTGTGGTTAATATATTTCTCCCTCATTTGATAATATAAAATTAATTTATATTATATTATATTTTAATTTAAAATTGTAATATATTATATTATTAAAAAGAAGTGTGAAATAAATGTACTTGTAATCAAGTTGTCAAAATAACTTTTTTCCTTTTTTTAATTAAGTTGAACTATTATTGAATTGTGCATCCTTCACCTCCATACATAAAAGTGGTACTTCACAAACTATCTTATTAAAAGTACAATAATAATTCTTCTCTTATTTTTAATAGTTTTTGAAAAACTTAATCCGCAATATAAAAAAAATTAGAACTAATATTTTGAAATATATTTCTAAATCTGAAAATAATTTTCAAAATACCTGTTTAAAAAAATATATTTTAAAACCCTTAATCTAAAATATAAAAAATATTTTCAAAATAAATATTCTGAGAAAGTTATTTTCAAATATGAGAAGTTTCCAATACTTTTTTATAATATGAAATAACTAATTGAGAAAATATTTCCGAAATGAAAAATAACTGGGAAACAATCATTCTAAAATAAAAGAAAAAAATTCCGAATGCATGTCACCTTCTGGCACCATGGTTTGACTCTCACCAGTTATTTCATGTAAGAAAACACTTCATATAAAACACAACGAAGAAAATCTCAAAGTTGGTATAGATAAAAGTAAAATAAGTTTGTTCACATATTTAAACTAAGTTAAGAAAACCTATTTCTTTACGTTAACGTGAAAAAAAATGACAAATTAGCTTATAAACAAGTTAATTTTAATTTATGAATAAGCTAATTTGATCTTATAAATTTATTTCATTTAAAATAAAATTCCTTATAAATGCTTGCTGAAATGTTGAGTTAAATAGTTTGTCACCAAATTAAAATTCATTAGTATTTAAAATTTTGATATATTTATATTTTCAAATTTTAAAATAAATATATATAATTTTTTTAATTTAATGTTTAAATATTTTAACATGTTAAACAAGTTTTTCGATTATTATTAAAACAAAAATATATCAAACAGTACTAAGTAAAAGGTGGTTGTGATGTCTTACTTTATTCTTTATAGCAAAAGTAATCTTTTACATTTCACTTTCCTGTTCTGCAGGATATGTCTATATTAGTTAAAAATCTTGGACTTACCATGGAGTAACATTAGGGACAAAATAAAAATAAACATAGACTGATCAAGTTTGATGTAACAAGACTAGAGGAATTTTGTTTGACATTTCCTGATTATTTCTATAATTCAAAAATGCATATCCATTAATACTTCTGAGCAAAGATCACAACAAAAAAAGGATAAGAATCATAGGTATAGATTCTCATTATTTAGATCTATGCACATTAAAAATTTGATATTTTGCAAACCAAATAACTCATTAAAGTGAATCCTTGGTCACCATGAAACTGCTAGCAGCTGTAGCCGGTCACAGCCAGAAAAATAGCAACTGCAAGTCCAGCTGTTGCCCATATATTTCTCCCTTGCTGGTGATTTGGTGGAGAAGCATTCTGTGAAAGGAGAAAAAAAAAGTGATCAAAACTGTGATACTGATGAGACAAATTTGTAAATATGGCAAATATCCATATATGATTGCAATTTGGTATTATACTAGACAAAGATATTACCAAATTCAGACTTGGTGATGGTGCTGGTGTTGTGTCTGATTCTGCTGTGGAATCAGGTGGTGCAGGGGGACTTTTGCGGATGATGGTTGGTGCTGGAGCTGGTGCTTGATGTCTCCGGTGCCTGTGCCTGTGCCTTCTATGTTTATGTGATGATGGTGCCGGTGCCGGTGCCTCTACTACTGGTGTTGGTGCCAGTGTTGGTGGTGGAGGAACAGGAGATGGAGTTGGTGCTGGCTTTGCTGGTGCAGGTGCTGGTGCTGGTGTTGCCTTTACTGGTGCAGGAGATGGGGGTGTTATGGCTGGTGTTGGGGCTATCTTTGGTGGTGGCAATGGTGGTGGTGTAGCAACTGGTGGTGGCGGTAGTGGGGGTGGCGATGTGGGAGGTGAGACAGGAGATGGTTTAGGTGGTTGTGGTGGAGTTTGGGGTGGTGGGGCTTTGGGGCTTGAAGCTGGAGCAATCTTGGGAGAAGGTGGTGTCACAGGAGCTACACTTGTAGGTGGTGGGGATGTTGTTGGTGGTGTGGTTGTGGTGGGAGGGGATGCCACCACTGTTGGTGGTTGTGTTGCCACCGGTGGTGTGGTAGAAGAGGGAGATGTTGCAGCTGGGGTTGTAGGTGGCAACTGCACTGGGGGCAGAGTTGCAGGTGCTTGGGCATTGGAAGGTAGCTGGAAGCAGAGGCACACTAAAACCAATGACCAGAACACCACAGCCATTGTATGTTGAATGTTTGTGATGGTGGTTGGAATGAAGAGAGTTTGCTTCTCTTATATATGACCTATTGAGAAGCACGAGGTTGAAACGTATGGTTTGAACTATCCGTGGAAGGAAGGATGTAGCCTTCATGTGATTGTGACATCATTTACACATTAATCATCTAACAAGTTAGCTTCCCTTGGATCAAGGGGGACCCTTGAAATCCCAGGTCCTAGTCATTTAGACTTATGTCACACCCTCACCATTCAAAGTTAATATCATGGTCATGACCTAACCTAACTTGCCTCTTATTTCTCATTTTCCTAGACAAAAGGTTGGGTTGCAAGGAGGGATGGAATGAATAAAAAGTTTCATGTTAATGAGAACATGATTTCACCTACTCTTTTCTACACATACCTATATCTAAGTACGAGGTCTCAATCACTTTCTGTTAGTACTTGATGGTTAGAATTTCACATTGATAGTGATGTTTTATCAGCAGTTTAATCGTTGTACATACTCTATCTCTATGTTTCTTGCAAGTGATCTCAAATATTCACCCCCTTTCAAAATAAATGAAAGGGGACAGTGACAGACAGACTTTACTATATCATTCATTACATTCTAGACATCATCTAAGCGTTTGAAGTCATCACTTGAAATTAAAGATGACAACAGTGGCTTGGAAACGTCTGAGATTATTGTTCTTGACAGCTTAACTGATTGAATACTCCAGATAAATCGAACATTGTACTTTTCACAAATGACCATATTCATTCAAGTTCAAAAAAATTTTACAGCTCATTTAAAACATGGAAAAATGTGTCAGGTTGTTTTATAAACAGAACATTATGTGGAAAACGTCATGTATCTTGTTGAGTATTTTGGAAGGGTGGTGGTGAGAAACAGGGAGACAAGAAGGGTCCTTTGGGGTTTCCTCTTTCTTCGTTTTCCTTCTTAGCTGAAAGAATTGCTGCATTGCATCTGCACACTCTGTGGCTAAGACCCCTCTTCTTATTTTCATCTTTGGATGGAATGGATGAACTGGGGCAGGTGGCACATCTCTTGGTTCTGATGCTTTTTCTCCTCCGTCCGGGAAAAGCCTGCAAAAGAAGGTTCAACAAGGAGTTGTAAGTAATATTTGACGTACTGTGCTTTCAAGAACATTTCATGTGCAGAGCTTTCAAGAAAAATTTCAAAAGAGAACTCAATTTCAGTTTGAAGAAATGTAACTCAGCTGAGTTTCTGGAAAAGTAAATTAGAAGAAAATTTTCATAAAATGTTGAGAACGGGACTGATACAGAAATGACATCTTTATAACACAAGTAAAAGTGTTTAATAAACATACACGACCATCATGAAATTTGTACTCGATACAAATTTTAAGATAGTTAATGTAAAAGTCAATAAACTAATCACATGATAATTTAGGATTAAATCAAAGTTCAGAAAAAACTTTACACACTATTTGTCTCTGTTTTAAAACCATGCTGCAGGTTTGAACAGAAATCAGTGAACCAGTCAAGTAAACAGTTCAAATAAACCAGAAAAATGACGTGAAGCAGTACAAGAACCAGAAAATCAATCAAAAACTGGTTTGAACCAGGTAAATATTAAACACTTAATACACCATTTTAACTTATTTTCTGTTCTGAAAAAGAAATAGAAAGTAACCTAATATATTTATTATAGAATAAACGTGTGAATATTAATAAATATGATGAATGATATCGAAATTTCAAGTTAAGTATGACAGCATGTTTTATTTTATATCGATTTTAATTTTTAAGAACATAGAATTTGTTTTATTTTAGTTTTTAGCATCACAAAATTATGATATTATATTTTTTATATTATTTTTGTTTAAATATTTAATGATTATGATAATTTTATGAAGACCAATTAAATCACGGTTGAGCCATGGAATCAGAATCAGTGCCTTGACTGGTTCAATGAACTGTCTGATTTTAAAAATATAGCTATCATTGCATTTACTTTTTCTGTAGTTAAAACTCATCTTTCTTACTCATTAATGATGTCTAGATAAAAAAAGTAAGGAATTTGACATAGAAAAAAAGTTAACAGTAATATCTAGTTGTTGAAAACCAAATATATGATATGCATTATGATTGAGAGTGCTGTGGTCCTCCTCATTTTCCAGTAAGTTTTCTTTTCTTTTGTTTTTTTTTGTTTTGGCCAGTTTAACTTAAGTTAACAAACTAAAGGTAAACTAATGGTAAAATAAATGTGGTAAGACCAATTCAGCCAAATTTAGGTAAACTTAATGAAACATTATTACACCATAAAGCCTTCTATGTAACATAAGCAATAATAAAAGCACTTTGGCTTCATACCTAATCCAGCTACCATCAGCTCCAAGAAGCTTATTGGGAGCACCCCACACAAGAGTGTCTATTCTTGCCTGTAGGATAGCACCAGCACACATAGGACATGGTTCAAGCGTTACATAAAGTGTGGTGCCCTGAAAATGGGAAAATTTTTTACTTAAACTAATTTATCAAGTTGTATAAATACCAGAACTAATAGACATCAAGCATTGCTCAAGGAAGACTAAATTACTTTCAAGCAATGTCTGATCAGGAAGAATTGAAAGGAGGGAAAGGATTCATATATTAGGACCACAAAGTCTAAAAGAATAAATAAATCACTTTTTTTTCACTTCAATCCCCTGTACTAATATTGCTTTAGGTGATTAAACATGGAATTAAAGTCACAATCTCTTTCTCTCTATTGGTACAAGAGCATTACTTTTGGTGACATTATTTATCAATATTGATTAAATTAAATAGCAATAGATATGAAGCAACCACAATTGGACTTTTCTTTGGTGTTTGGCTCACTGGCACTTTTAAGGGGGGTTGGTATTTCAGATTTCCATACAGATTGGCACACCACTGTGCACTGATTTTCTTTAGCTCTGTTTTGTTGGTTCTTTTTAATTTTTGTGCTGTTGTAGTTTTCATATGGAGGATATCTTAACCTCCTATCTTTGTATGCCTCATTTTTATAAATGAATTCCTTCCTTTTTAATAAAAAAATTCACCATTGCACTGTGCAAATAAACCTTGCTTTTGAACTGTGTTTAATTTTCTTGATAGATCTCCCATGTCTAAATCAATTTTAAAAATCTCATCTCTTTCATTTCTTCTTATTTTATATAATAAAATAATTATCATTAATGATAAAACATGTACGGTTTAAATTTTTTTTTCACTTATAAACTTAATTCAAATTTATAAATATCTTTGCACTGGCAACTTGCTAGTTCAGTGAAAGTAAATATCACAGATCTTCAGCTGCCTGCAATAGATATCTTTAACATAAAAGTGGTGGAATATTTTCACATGACAAAATAATCATGAGATTAAAATTTATACCGAAACAAAAAAATGAATACGAAACTTTGGGTGTATTATCACAATAACTCTAAATATACTACAAGGAAAACTTACAGATAGTCTCCATGTCCGAAGAAGGTTTGAAGCTTCTCGTATACAAATCATCTCTGCATGAGCAGTGGAGTCCCGTAATTCTTCCACTCTGAAACAGATATTTAGATATAGAATAAAAACTAAGGCAATTACAGAAAAGATGAAGTAATTTTGATCTCACAACACTTACAAGTTGCACCCTCGAGCAATAATTTTCCCATGCTGCACTAGAACAGCACCAACAGGAACCTCCCATGTATCAGCAGCCTTCTTAGCTTCCAAAAGTGCTTCCTTCATGAACATTTCATCTATTTTCCGCTGTTCAAGTTCACGCTGATAGGCTTCTTCCCAGTCATCAAACCTATCTCTTAAGACTTGCTTGTTCCGTTGAAGCTTCCTTTGCTTTAACTCTCCATCCTTTCTCTCTGAGCCAGACAACTCAGACTGCAAAGGAGCAACAAAATCCTTGACTGGTCCCACTAACTCAGCTCCTCCAGACATGTCAGATCCACCAATGCTTACAATTTCTCCAGCAATAGGAGGCCCTCTTGAAGGTATTGAAATCGGTAATTCCATGTTTTGTGTGCCAGAATTAGTGGCTCTCAAATCTTTATTATCTTCATTCCAACTAGCATTTTCCTCTCCAGAAGTATAAGAGGCACCTACTGACACTGATCCACTTTCCAATGTGTTTGGTGATGACGATCCAATTTCAAGATGTTTTCCTTTGTCCTTCAGTTTATTGTGAGAATGACTACCTAGTTTTAACTTATCAGAAATCATGGCTTGGGGCAGTACACTTGTTTCATCTACGACATTAGTTTTAGTGGTTTCCTCATGCTCCTGCCCAGAAAACCATGTATCACTTTCGGACTTGTTTGGTGAGTTTCTCTCAGCAGATTTTCCAGCTGAAGTGGAGGAACCAGCACGTGAACCCCATCGTAATCGAACAATATCAGAAATTATACCCCATAAAGACCTCCCAGTTCTACCAATGACCGTTTTCCCGGTTTCTTTGCTGGTCTCTGTTTCTTTGGCTACTAGACCTTGTTCAATAGATGGTTCAGAGACATCCCAAATCTCATCAGAAGGACCTTTGGTCCCAGGAAACCCAGAGGAACGACTAGAATCATGGTCCTTTGACTGAACATCTGTTTTAGTTCCTTGTTGCCTCGTGTTGGAGATCTGATTACCACCAACTTCAAGTGTCAACCTTGGTCCTGTAACTTCCATCTCTTGTGCTTTGGAAGTTGTTACTTCATGCCTGATCCTCTCAGCAAACTCGTCGACAAACTGCCTAGATGATTTCTCTGAAAGATTAGCTGAACCAAGAGCATCTGGATGCAAAGCAGAACTTCTTCCTGAATTATCAGACAAAGCAGAAGATCCACTTTTCGAAGTTTCAAGGAAGACATTTGGGTTTGCAATTCCTGCAGTGAGTTCAACATGTGCTGAGCCTCCACCCACTTCTGAAGAGGAAGGGATCAACATTGTTGCAGAGCCCCCTTCTTCACCTGCTGCTAACATAACATGTTTTCCATAACCAGAAACCAAATTCAATGATCCCTGCAAACTGGATTCCTCTCTTGAGGTGGTTTCATCAGAAATTGATAGATTTGCAATCCATTCATCAGTTTGGCTAGAACTTTCTCTTGTTCTAACAACTGATGTTGGTTTACTTTTTGGAATGAATTTCACCTTCTCATGAGCTTTTTGAGAACTTGAAACTTGCTTTTCATCACTGGCATAGCCTTCCGATAAAATGCTGACAAGTTCAGATCCTTTCCTATGCTGGAAACTCTGAGTTGTCCTTTTATCTGTTTGAAGCCATGTACCCCTTGAATCTGAGCTTATGTTCAAATTTTCTTCCATGTTCTTTAATCTGGTTCTAGACTTCAGGATAGATGTATCTTCAACATTAGCTTGTGTAATGATCTTCTCTCCTTTTTGGTGTTGCTGCTCCTCTACTCCCTGAACAGAACTCAAAACATTTTTCACTTCCATGCCCTTCATCTTGGTACTTGAAGTCCGTTCACTGTCTTCAATTCTTAAATTCTCAGTATATTTACGGGAACTTCTATCTATCAAATCCTTGTGAGAGGTAGAACTAGAACCAAAACTATTTTTATAAGTATCATTTGTTTCTTGTAATAGCGTTTCTGATATTGCAAGGCTCCCTTCCCTGCCACTGAATGCCTTCTTTGATTTCAAAATTTCGTTTCCAGTGGTAGAAGTGGAACTAACAATCTTTTCACGTTCATCAGTTGTTTTCTTCAACGATATTTCTGATATCTCAAGCTTCCCTTCCCTGCCACTCAACTCCTTTTGTGATAACGAATTTTTCTCAACTTCATCATAATCAGACTCTTGTACATCTATCGATTGATGTTTTCTTCTATTGACTGTCTGAAGATATGACTTGTTTGTTTTCTTATCCAAATAGTCAACAAAAGATGATTTATCTTCCTCACTGTTGACTTGGTTTTGTGAAACAGACAATCTTTTATGACCAGATTCATGTGTTTTAAATCCTCCCAAATACATATCCTGTTGTTCCCTTGTGGATTCTATGTTTTCCCGTGTTCCCAGAGTCAGCTTCTTTTCAGTCTTCTTCCTTAGGTTCCAATCAATATCCTCACCAGATGCAAATCTTTCCTTATTTGAAACACCCAACAGCTTCTTTGAGTCGTCCCCTTGCCCCTTGAATTCTTCCTTAAGTTGTTCCTTCACTTGTTCCTCCACACCATTTGCTGTGCCCTTCTCATATTCCAGTGACAATTCTTCCAAACCAATCTCATCCTGAGCTTCCAGCTCACTCCCAAAATCTCCTGATGAGAGAGAATAATAAGATGAACCACTAGATACATTTCTTCGTTTCCTATGGTTTTCACTTTTTGCAAAGGCTTCCCTTTCTTTGTTAGGTTTTTCATATTCTCTTCTCAATTCTATGGTGGATGACTGATGTTGCTTCAAATCTCCCGCTTTCTCTGATTTTACTTTCTCACCTGAATTCAAATGTCCCTCTCTCCTAACACTTTTTCTTGCTTTCTCAGCTTCCATTCTTTTGGATGAAAACGCATCCTTACATTTGCTACAAATGGTAGCTTCCCTATCTGCCTCCTCATTCAACAAGCTCAGAACTGCTTCGACATCATCAGGACCAAATGAATGAGAAAATTTTCTCCCTTTTTTTGAGGTAACACTTATACATCTTCCCTTTATGCTCCGCCTACTAATATTACAAATAGTTTTCTCATTGACAGAAGAGTTAAGCTCCTGACAATCTCTGAGGAAACCATAAGCTGGCAGCCGGGAAAGGTAATGATCTCCCCCACCCAATATCAACCTTCTAGTTGCTGACAATTGAAGAAGAGCAGATTGCCTCAACCCATTTACAAGACAAGTCTTTACAGGTACTTTGTAAGTGGAAGCTGAACAACAATCACAACAACCACAACATGGCAAACAGTATGACGGGGTTCCATCAAATTTTTCGTGACAGAAGTTTGAGTAGCCATTGAAAGATAATGAGAATGTTTCTCTACACCTAACAGCATATACTGTTGGGCTAACATATGCGTTGTACATAGTTGCACAAGTCTTCCCACAAGGGTGGGAGAGTGTACCTCGATGAGAGTAGGTTCTTTCAATTACAATTGAGCTCAAACAAGTAGAGAAATCATGTAAGATGCCATAGATTCAAATGCCAAAACGCAGTACGACATGATGTGTTAAGTGCTGGTATAGCAGTAGGCTATGACAAGAATAATCAACATAGTGAATAGCTTCTGGAAAAGACAAGACCTAATATCCACACTCCGCTATCACACCTGTACCAATAGATAGTTCAGTGAAATCAGAATAACTGACACATATCAAAATTCAACAACTAAACCAACTTATCTCAATATACACGATATTTTAATCTCAAAACAGATGCAACAGAAAACAACACAGCAGTATTTCAAAAAGGGATGCATTTATCACACTTCTGATTGTCTCACCCAAAATACATAAAGTGTAACATAACAATATTCCGTAATATAAATATTTTTATGTAGAGAACAAGATGAAATGAGCCAAAAGAACGCACTAACTTCGTCGTAAGATTACTGATGCAAATCATGTCAATCCACGACGTGATGTCCCAACAGTTTTAGGTCAAGCAAACAAGAAGGATCAGCACTAAGTTTCATTCTGCAACAAGGAAGTTTCTATAGGTACTAGCATCCCAAAAAGTCAAATTTGCAGTTCATGCATATTCATCACATGTTTTATGCCAAAAAGTATAATAAACTCAGAAAACTTGTTTAAAAAGATCTTAACACAATCAAAGCGCCTCAAATTGTACCATCAATCACTCATTCCGCCACATTAAACAAGTTCAACAATAATATTATCCGAACCATAAAAAAATACTCAATACAATATTACACAGAACTTCTCTAAACAGAAATAATTCACATGAACCCATCAATAAAATTAAGCAAGTATCCCACAGATTCATGCTCAACTTTCACACAAGTTCATTCATTAGCTAAATCCCCAGATAACCCATCCTTTGACACTCAGATTCCTCAAAAGCTTCAACCCAACACACTGATACCCCTCTATACTTCACACAATTCCACGGAGTTGAGTACCCCAGTTTCACACAACGAACAATATGCTCAAATCTAGCAATCACAACCTTCTGTCCATGTAATTAAACCATCATCAACACAGAAGAATCATGTCGCACTTCAAAATTTAGAATCTTTTTTTCACTGTAATGGGACCAACCATGGCCCTGCATACTTTTCCATCACCCCCTCTACATTTTAACTGTTTACTTAGGTCAATGCACAACGAAAGATAAAAAAGGAAACAACAAAAGTGCAGAAAAGAGGTGTACATGAGCAAGAGAGAGAAATGTGAGACCTTGAACTGTGATGGGGGTGTGTGGTTTTCCTTAGCTCAACCCACGAAGAGAATATTCACGAGAACTGCGATTTGCACGATGGCCAGTGAGAGAATGACGAAAGAGAGAGAAATTGGATGAGATTGGGAACCAAGAAAACGGAGTGAGGGAAGTGGTTTGAAGTTTGTTTTGGATTTGGATGATAGAGCACGCAGAACAGGAACACAGCTAGTTTGGGACAGAACAGAATCATTAAACCACGACGTGTTTCCTTCCCGCACACCCAGTTCTTTTTATTTGCACTACTTTTAATGACAACTTTACCCTTGCAAGTTTTGTTTGAAGCCTTCCTTCAATGTTAACCTTTTTCGAAGTTTTAAGGTACATGTTAGATGTGGTTAACGATGTTATATGAGTAAGTTATGAGTATTGATGATGGGCTTTACTTCCTGAATCCCAACAATGTTTTTACATACCCCTTCAAATATTTAAAATAAACATTTGTCTTTTGGAAAAAGTGATTTTTGGATTATATATTCCATAAATTTTCAAAAACAAGCTTTTCGAAAGTTTTGAAACAAGATTTTCGAAATAAAATTTCTATAATATAATTTTCAAAATGAATGAAATATTCTGGAATAAGTTTTCTGAAATGGAATTTTTTAAATAATTTTTTCAGAACACATACAATTTCTTTTGGAATGAATTTTTTTGAAATATTTTTACATGATATTTATTTTGAAAATTTTTTTCCAAAATACATTAAATATATTCTAGAAAAATTACTTTACGAATGAATTTTTATTTTCTATATTTTTTCTCTTCTTTTTCTTGTGTAGCATTTTTTTCACTCTTTTATCTCTGCAACAGCTCTGATGACAATGATAACGACAGGTTGTAGTAGAACTAGAGGTGTGGTGCAATGGTGAAGAACTTTTGAGATTTTTCATTATTGTGGGAGTACAATTAGTAATTGTGGAGATGCATGTAGCAATAACCTTTGAAAACTTTTTTGAAACCCATAATTCTCGAATATATACTATTTAGAAAAGTTATTTAAACTTATATTAAATGTGAATTTTTTATTTACAAATTATATAATCTATAACAAAAAAAGTTGTATTTTCGATTCACCTATAAATGTGAAATTGTTTTGAATTGAAAATTCTAAAATAAAGTATTTTATTATTAATGTAGAACATTAAAGTTAGAAGATTGTTCGAGTGTAGGATCGAGATCATCACAAAACACTCATTCACACTTTTTCGGTTTAGTTTATGTTATATTGAATACTTTTAGTTAGATCTCTCTATTTTCTCAATGTCTGAACTCCAATCGGACGGGCGAGTACTTATAAAAATACTCTGACGCTCAAGTAATTTAACCAATCGAAGGTTAGAATAGTTCGCAATAAATGCAATCACTTATCTTCTTACCTTTGACCTATATTTATAGGTATTGAGATATGTTTATGATTAGCAAGGTGGTAATCACGACCCATCATTTAATAAATATAACTTACTAGTAAACTCGATTAAAGGTTGTACATAAGGTTGTTGAAGACTACGGTCGTTCGGTGTCACATGATAATGGTAATGTCATGTGTCACTGTTATACTAGATGTCATTGTCTTATTCTGAATTTAGTCTCTCTATTATTTTGTCTCAATTTAGTTCCAATCTTTTTTAATAAAACCATTTCATTCCTCTCCAAATTAAAATGAAATTTAATTTTTCTATAAATGTTATACAAATATTTTTATTAAATATTTGTAACAAGATTAAGCTTATTTATATTTATATTTTACATTAAACATTATTTTCAAATTTTAAATTTATTTTTTTGAAATTGTTATAAAGTTGTTTAAAATTATTTTAAAATGTTATATTTGAATTTGTAAAATTGTTATTTTTAAACCAATTCAAACATTCGTATAGATTTAATTTTACACATTTTAAAAAAATATAATTATTTAAAAGAATTGAAAAATTGAAAATTTTATTTTATTTTATGAAATGCAATTGATAAAAAAGTTTAGCCTATTTAAACAAACTAGAAACTAACAGGTAACACAAGGTGTTATTACGTTCCTATGAGTGATTTGATTATATCAAAATTTTGAAACTAAGAACTAAATTATGACATAAAAAATTAATTTGAGATTTTTCAATTTTAAATTAAAGAATAAAAGCAAAAGATGAGACAAAAAGAATAATGCCAAATCCTAGAACCTAATAAAAGAGACAAGAGACACATCTAATTTGGATATTTTATTGATATGATCATTGCCATACGCACTACCAATTTTTATATTCTTTCAATCCTTTCAAAACCAACTTTCTTATGAAATGTAAACAAGGAATGGAGACAGGACAAATATCAATTATATAGGTCATATTAGTTTTCTCTTTCCAAAAAAATAAAACTAAAAATGTGTTTGATGAACTATTTTTTTTTATGACCACTATTTTTTAAAATAATTTGACATTAGAAAAAAATAAGTTTAAACAAATAATTATAAATATTGAGCATAAATTTTAATTGATTTGTGAGAGGGGAGAAAAAAAATTATTTAAAGATGAAAAAAATTGATTTTGTATAATAATTTGGAAAAATATTTTTATATTCAATAATGGTAAGTAAAAAAATGTAATTAAAAATAACTAAAACTGTGAATAAATTAATTGATAAAGTAAATAAATATTTCTCAAAGTGATAAAATAAAAACAACTTATGAATTTTAAACTACAGTGAAACTAACACAATTTGCCTAGGAATAACTCTTAAAACTAAAAAAAAGAATCATTATAAAACTTTATTTATGATAAAAAAACATTTTTTTATAACCTAAAAGTACCAAAAATGTAATAATGACCTTAAAATATCATCATCTAATTTTAAAAAATTAGTATAAATTAAATAACTTATAAATAATATTATATTGTTATAGTTATATTCTATAAAATCCTTTAACCATTTAATTTTCTCTTCTTTGGGTGTTTGACCTATTTATTACATAATTTCGAACCAAGAATTTTCTCTTCTACATCAGCTGCTATGTTTGTTTTGTATTTCTCGTATTTATAGGTATAAGAGAATATATAATAATAAATCAGATTAAAATAAAATATTAAATAGTAATAAAATTTAATGAAATAAAATAAATGTAAGAAAATTAAAAAAGTATTCACCCATAAAAAATAATTATTTATAAAATTAATAGTTCATAAATATCAGTATAAATGAAATTATTTTTTATTTTTTATTTTTTAAATTAAAATAAATATTTCCAACACGAATTTATTCACTTTATGGAACCAATAACAAATAGTGTTACAAATGTTACTGAATATTAATATATTGATAAATATTTTAATTTTTTTTTTCTTGTAAGAGCTTCTTAAACAAATTGTCCCATATGTTAAATTTAAATTAAAAAGTTCATATGTTAAATTTAAATTAAACCAAATTTGTTAAGGTTATTTTAAGTTGTTGTTTTAAATTAAAAATATAGTGGAATTAAAATTTGAAAACTGTTGGCGACAAGATTAAACTTGTTTTCAACTTGTTCCAATTTCGTGATATTTTTCTCTAAAAACAAAGTTACAAGTTATAGTTAATTTTGTTCGTGATTAAGAAGATAATTTTTTTATAAGATAAACTTATCTATGTTATCTTGCTATTGGAGGAAAATTGTTAAAAAATTCAAATGTAAAATTTAAGTCTTATAATAGATAAAAATAAAAAATTTGAGTAATATTTAAAAAGTAAGATTTATAAATTTATTATTTTTAAATTTTTTGTTAGAGTAGTATCAATTATTTATATAGATAGCGTTATTTCATTAACATTAAGTATTGTGTGTCATCCTATTATTTGAACATGTTATTTTTATTGTTTAAAATCCTACGCTAATTTGTCTTCAACATTAGAACTGATAAAAAAACCTTAAAAAACATGTATGGAATGTTTTGTTAATGATTTATTTAAACTAAACAAAATGTGAAAATTAAACAAATGTACAACCAAATAAAACAGACAAAACCGCTCCATATTATATATAGTAGTTTGGTTATAATTAAGTACAACAAATATCTCCCACGTAATAAAGGAAGATATGTAAGTACGTTCTCATTCAAGAATCAACACTTAAATTAAAAAGAAAATCTGCGATCAAATATTGCACTCTCATATTTTTTTAGTAAAAAATTATGTAAGTTTATTTTAGTCAAAAAGAGTGTACTACAAATATCACTGATCCGCTCTGATCACCGCGAGTAATACAATAATTAGAGCGGTCAAAATACATTATGAGTCAATTTGGTTTATCATGGATTTGATTGGATTGGATTTAAAAAAAAATGTATTTTTTTATGCGGGTCAGATTTCAATCCAGCATATTTAAACTCGACTCATGCAGATTAAATTTGTAGTGGGCCGGATTGACCAATCAATTCATCTAACTAATTTTGTTTTATTAAAATTTAATTTTAATTTTATAAAAAAGTATTTATTATTTTTTTTTGTTTGAAAAAATTATTTAAGTTCTCTATTTTCAAAATTAGTTGAAAGTGAAATTTGATAAGATTTCAATTGTAAAAAATTTGTAATTTTTTTATTTAAAAAAATAATAATTAAGTGATCACTTAACTCATTTACCCACCAACAAAATCTAAGAAAATAATTATTAATCTTTTGTCATTGTGGTTAATTTTATTAATATTTATTTTCCTAACAACCTAATTAATATGTTCATTAAAGTATATTTTTTAATCCATAAAACACAAATTTAAAAAATCATTTAATTAACCTCGGTTTTATGTTCTTTCATAATTCATATGGGATTTTATCTGCCTTTTTAAAGTCATAAAAGTATCATTTTTCTCAAATGATATTTAAATGTTTATCACTTAACAAAAGAAGATTTATCGTAAATTATAATATAATCTCCACTTATTATTTTGGAAGAAGAATATTTTACATAATTTTTATAAAATTAGAAGAAGTAAGTATTTAATTTGATTTATAGATGAAACACAATTTTTAATTATTATTAAACAAAATTTATAGACGAAAAAAATCATATTATTCATTGTATAGACGTCTTTGTTGGGTACGTCGTATTTTTTTTTTTCAATAGTTTTATCCTTTAGAGTTTCGTATCCTTTACGGATCAAATTATTTAAGTCAGCTCTTACTGTTTAGTCAATAAACAAATTTTTATGGTCTTATGATTTATGAATCTCTTTATTAATTGTGTAATTTTAAATAAATTTTAGTCAATAAAGAAGTTTGAAAAAAAATGTTAAAAATATATAATTGCACAAATATCAAGTAATTATAACAAATAAACAATTGAATGTTTATGACGATTACAATATATCATATTTTTGTAAATGTTAAGAGGAAAACACTTTAAAAATTTGAGCCTTGATAAATATCAAACAAATTGGATGTTAATATAGAATGAAAATGATTGTATTAATGAAACAAGAGTTTTTCAAATAAAATGGAGCTAAAAAGAAAAAAAAAAAGTCTTACAGACTACCTAATGAATAAAAGATTTACACTGTTGAACATTAAAAATTGGCACTTAAACATTTCCATGTAACAAAAAATAAATAATAAATAATAAATAAAAATTTATAAAAGAGTAAATGGTTAAATGTGTGTTTTAGAAATGATTTAATTCAAATTGAAATTTAAACTAGACAGAAACTTGAAATTCTAAAAGGTAAGAATATATCTTTCAAGGAAAATTAATCAAAAGATTTACATAATTTTATGATCATAATTTTAATAAATAAACTATAAATCTAAAAAAATTAAATGTCATTAAATTAAATTTATCAAAGGATAAAATCACTCAACTCACAGGATAAGTTTACACTCAAATCGTAAATTGAAAATAAAAATGATAATTAGTTTCACAAGATTTTAACTCGTGTACTAAACTCTATGCAGTCTAAAGGTTAGTTAAGATAAATTTATTGAACTCTAAGACAAAGTTTTATATATATATATATATATATATATATATATATATATATATATATATATATTCTAAAATACTTTGGAAACATGAAAAATAGAAATATATATATATATATATATATATTATTAGAAAGGGATATGAATGAGACTATTGACTTTGTTACACAAGTGCCAACTAAGAAGAGAGAAAAAAAAACAAGAACTGCGTTTGGTGAATATTATGGGTTACGTGCAGGCAAAAAAATTTATAAAAATAACTTATACGAAAGAGGTACAAAATATGATTCCATTATGGACTTACACAAGTCAAACACTTCATTATCAAACTATATATAATAATGCAATAATATATGTGCATGCCATTTCTTCTCAAAATTAATAAACAAATAATCAATGTTTTGGTTATCATTTTCTTGTGCTGATCTAATTAAAGTAGTTATGAATTAGACAGTGTCGCTTTCTAGGTTAACCAATACGATAGTCACATAAAAGAAAATATTGTTTTCATTTAATGAAATTCAAATATATATTTGAATTAATTTTATTTATAACTTTTAGGTTTAATTATTATGTATTATAATGCCAACAAGTTGAAATAAATTTTCAAAATTTTAACTTTCAAAATTGAAAATCAAAACGTGATTTTGCTGCTTAAATATTAAGTTTGTGAGACTAAAATGAGATGGGATCCTTAGATAAATCACATAATTTATAACAATATAAAATAAAATATTTATATTTTATTATATTATATGTATGTTTTAACTATATTTTAAGTGAGATCCTCAGTCTTCTTATTTCATTTCTTGTAACTTTTTCTCTTTCTACAGAGTTTTCTTTTTTTGTGTTCTTCTACTTTCTTTTTTAACTTTTAGAGCAGTTTTTCATCATGTTTGTAAACAGGTTTTATCTAATAGAAGTTGGTTGAATAAATACAGTCACGGCAGGAATCTTTATTCTTTAGATCCAACAAATTCTGCCAATAATATATACAACATCAAATCTATTGAAATAATAGTATTATTATGTAATGAAACTCTTATAAAATGAAAAATCCTCACTACAATCAAGACGTCAACGGTTGTTTTAGGGTTATGGTAGCAAAAAACTAAAGTATATTCTAATGACGTTAAAAGGTATGATTTTGTCTCGATTCAAAAATACGAAGTAGTAACCAACAAAAAAAAATGGTTTATTGTCTCAGTTTTAGTTCCAACTAAGGTCATGGATCAAAAACCGAGACAATAGACTCTTTCTTACCTTAGTTTTTATCGTAATCGCTGTGTAAAGTCTATTTTTTTCTAAGTGATCGTTTTGTTTTTATAAACACTCCATATCACATAAACCACATCACATAAATCCAGAAACACAAAAACATAGAAACATACTTGCACATAAAAACAAGTATCCACAACCTAAAAATACAATCATGCATATAACTATTTACTTTTGATTTTTGGTTTTGATAGCTATGATTATTATTTTTGAATGAAATTGTTTTTTTATCACTCTTTCAAATTCCTATTTTAGGGAAAAATTCCATGAGTGCTTATTTTGGGTGAATCTGAAATTTAAAAATTATTCAGATTCTAAATCTTTAAATGACCATAACTTTCACTCTGGTTGATAGTTTTCGCATTACTATATACCGTGGTAGCTGGCGTAGCCAACTAATCCTTCTAGATTTTCCACAAAACATCATTTTCTATTTTCTGAATTTTTTTTTCAAACTGTACAAAAATATTTAAAATAGTTAGACTTTGAATTTTGAACTGAAATTTTGTGAGCGGTTTTCATAATTTGTTGGTCCTTCCAACAAATTTTCAGGTCATTTGGAGTTCGTTTGAACATGCTCTCAATTTTACATATACCTATGTTTTGATGTATATGGTGTATGAAAAACAAACAACCAAATGAAAACATGTAAAATCTAAAATGAAACTAACCTTGAAGGTGAGTTGGTGTTGAAACAAAAGGAAACGAAACAAACGTCACAAAGCACCTGTCCAAACAATACCTGTACACAAAATCAATCAAGTCAAAACGAAAGAAAATCATACTAATCAACGTAAAATGAAATGAAAATGAAAGAAATGTTGATGATTGTTGCGAAAATGGAAGATGAAGAGAAGAGAAGACGAAGAGCGAGGCGACAAAGCAGAGAAAACGAAGAAGAAATGTGAAAGATGCTCTATTACTTCAAGAAATTTAACCTTAAAAGCACATGTTATTACCTCGATTATTTTTATAACCGAAGCTATAAAGGCTCTATGGCCTTGTTTCTATTAAGAATCATTGAGCCTCTCAAAGAAATAAAAATAATAATATTTTCTGTTATTATATGCCTCGGTTCGTGACATAACCGAAGCATAAAGACTTTATGGCCTCAGTTGTTTAGAGAACCGAAACCATAGATCTAGTTCAAAAACGTGTTAAATGAAAAGTCAAATTTGCAATGGGATTTGACCTAGGTTGTTTATAGAACCGAAGTCATAGACCCATTTAGGCTTCGATTCTTTTTGAACCGAGGCATATATGTTTGTGATAATTGAAAAAATGTCACCACACCATTTTATGCTTTGGTTGAAAACCAATGCCAAATGTGCAAGTTAATATCCATATTTCTTACTAGTACCTAGACAATGAAAACTCCTAACTATATAAACTCCTAACAATTAAAGTTTCTATCAATGAAAATTTCTAACAATGAAAACTCCTCGTAATAATGAAAGCTCTTAATATTGAGGGACTTAAATATTACTACCTAAGACTTTAATACTATTTAAGACTTTGAATGTGTTTGAGATTGGTAGAGTACCCTCCTTGCATGTGACTAGAGTCCAAAATTGTTCTAGTTTAAAATATGAAAACCAATTTCATCTTAATAATGGAAACTCATAATCATAATGAAGAGTTGGATATCTTAACATCTTAAACTCAATAAGAATGACATATCAAGTTCATAGCGTGTGTACTTCATTAAATGTTTTGACATTTCTCTGCAATGCCTTTGACCTTTCGCTTCTAAGCATGTCCTATGTGCACTTTGAAGTCAATGGGAAGAGATGGTAACAAAATTAGTAATTGAGATTATACCAATGTAACGAGACTTCTCTACCAATCTCAAGCACTCATAACATGCAATTGACTTTTTTATTTTAAACTTGAACAATAGAATTCATACATGTATAAAACATATAAAAAGTGAATTATACTATATATGATCAAGAACCTCTCGAACAATATAGTGTGACACCATCTCATTCAATACTCAAATTGCACAACGTATTATAAATACCAAAACCAAGATGAAGAAGACAAGAATGATAACAAGCAGAATGCGAGAGATATAGAAAAATGTTGAAAGAATAGAGAAAGAACATA
This sequence comes from Vigna reflexopilosa, assembly GCA_027742785.1. Lineage (NCBI taxonomy): Eukaryota > Viridiplantae > Streptophyta > Magnoliopsida > Fabales > Fabaceae > Vigna > Vigna reflexopilosa. Next base: position 28,592,559 of record CM050930.1, on the reverse strand, counting down.
ATTATCAAATCCTTCGAGAAGAAATCAAAGAGAAAAATATTTTGAGAGCTTAGAGTCAAATCCAACTTTGTCGAGTGAGATTAGGTTGCGTGATTACCATTGTAAAATTCTTTATATTGTGAAGTATATCCTATGAGCTTTATTATACTCTATTGTTTTGAGATTTTTTTATTCTTTATTTCAATTAAGATTTTTTTTTATCTCACGGAGAGAATGAGAATGATACCTATAGAGGTTTGTACCTGTAACTTGGAAATTGTTACTGTTAAATATGATGAAAAACTATATTTGGAATTAATCTCCCTTGCGTTAAATACACACATAGAGTTCTTTATTTATAATAGAAGAAATATAGGCTAAGCTCAAAATACAAATAAGAAATAATAATAAACTAACTAAAGATAAAAGATAAATATAAAATAAAGATAATATATCTAACACTCCCCCTCAAGCTGGTACACACGTATGTACCAAGCTTGCTACTAATATAATCCATCAAGACTTAGTGAAAATATATGTTTCTACACTCGAATGACACCAAATTGCTAATGATTTGCAAGATGACATAGAAGATGAAATACCAACCCAAAAGACTCCCCCTGAGCAACAAATTTGGGAGGTTGCTCCATGTAAATCTCTTCTTGCAAATCGCCCTTGAGGAATGCCACCAGTGGATAAAGAGGTAATTGTTGGAGAGCCACCATGACTATAAATAAATTAACAAAACCATCTTTTCGATGAAAAAAAAGCATATATGGACGGGTCAAACGCAATGGTGACAAAAGAGAGGTTTGAAGAGACAGCAGCGGAAGAAGCCATGGATGAACAAGAGAGAGAAACTATAAAAAATTCTCCAATCAAGGCACCTGAAAAAGGAAAAAGAGAAACATCGATGCTCTCAATAGCTGCCTGAGAAGAGACGAGACGTGCAACAACACACAATGAATACGACCTCGACATGCCACCATACACGACGGAAAATGGAGCAAATCCATAACTTCAAAAGGCGCTGAGAATGCGTAGGAGCTCCAATGAAGGCATCGTTGATGACATGGTGATCGCATGGCCGAGACGATCAAAATCGTGTGATCATCAATCGAAACTGAAACTCCGGTAATGGCAGCAGTAGACAACATCAGTAGACGATGGCGCCGCCGACAATGGTAGATGGCACCGATGCAGGCAGCGACGAATGTAGTGGTAGAGGCACCAAAAACTTTTTCCTCAAAAACCTTAGGCTCTGATACCATGTGAATATATTGAAAAATATATAGGATTAATCTCCCTTGTGTTAAATACACACATAGGGTTCTCTATTTATAATAGAAGAAATATGGACTAAACCCAAAATACAAATAAGAAGTAATAACAAACTAACTAAAGATAAAAGATAAATATAAAACAAAGATAATATATTTAACTATTACCTAATGCGGTTAATACTTGTTGTAACCTAAAGAGATTGATACTTGTGCTAGTTAAGGAATTTATTCAGTAAAATTTTTTAAAAGGTTGCTTAAGAAACTAAATATAACGTTAATGTTTAGGATGAACTAAAGAAACAGTGTTGACCCAGTATTTAGTAGAAAGAAGGCCCAAAGCAGATGGCCCAAAACCGTGAGACTAAAAACTCACTAGAATATTCTGAAGTCAGAGGTTAGGTGGGAGCAGTGATGCACGAGCCAGTAGCGAGGTGGAGACAAAAGCATGCGAACCCAATGGAAGCTCCGTTCCGACAATCGACGGTGGCGGAAAACTCCGACGTGGTTGAAAGCGGTGGTAGTCGAACGGAAAGAGAAAAATAAAAGGAAGAGAACGCGTTTGAAGGTACGAAATCTATATTTGCAAAGAAGAAGTATTACCATTTGATTATTCTCTCATCATCTTCTATTACAAACGTTGGAATCCCTTATATAGGGTTCCGGTAACATAAAAACGAAAAAGCCCCAAATATGGGAACCCTAAAACTAGGTTACTGTTCATATGAACAGTAATCTCAAACAGAAATTAATAAATGCATAACAGAAACATTTAATAGCCTCCCCTCAAGCTGCATGATGGATATTCATCATTCCAAGCTTGGGAATAATGGATTTGAAACGAGTGCAGTGAGGAAATTTAGTGAAGACATCTGCAAGCTGTTCTTCTGACCGAATAGGGAGCAAATGAAGAAACTTGGCCTGTATTTTCTCTCGAACAACATGACAATCCAACTCTATATGTTTGGTTCGCTCATGAAAGCTTTGATTATGAGCTATGTGCCTGGCTAAGTTGTTGTCACAATATAAGATGGTCGTAGCTATTGGTTTGACTTCAAGGTTGTCGAGTAGGTAGTGTAACCATTGCATCTCACAGACCGTGGCAGCTAGAGCTCTGTATTCAGCCTCTGTAGAAGATCTTGAGACAATAGTCTGCTTCTTCAATCTCCAAGAGACGAGAGAACTAACTAAGAAAATGCAGTAGCCAGTAGTGGACCTCCTCGTATTGGGGCAGGTGGCCCAGTCTGAATCGCTGAAGCCCTTTATCTGTATACTAGAATTGGAAGCAAAGAAGAGTTCTTCAGAAGGACTTGACTTGACATATCTGAGAATGTGTTGCAAGGCCTGATAATGGTGCTTGATTGGTTCCTGCATAAACTGACTCAAAAGGTTAACTGTAAAACATAAATCCGGTCTAGTGTTAGTAAGATAAAATAACTTCCCTATCAGCCTTCGATAATCACTGGGATTATCTATATAGTCCTCTACTTTGTATAGAGAGTTGTTGTTGCTCAAATATGGTGTAGAGCTAGGCTTGCTTCCTAGCATCCCTGTTTCTTCAAGAATGTCAAGAGCGTATTTCCTTTGACATAAATGTATTCCTTTCTTAGATCTAGCAACTTCAAAACCCAGAAAGTACTTGGGTTCTCCTAGATCTTTAATCTGGAATTGATTGTCCAAAAGAGTCTTTATGAGATTGATCTCTTTCATAGAATTTCCTGTTAAAACAATATCATCAACATACACAAGTAGAGCTGTGAATTCTGTAGGAGTCTTCTTGACAAACAGAGAATGATCGGATCTAGATTGAACATATCAAGAAAAGACCAGGAATGTGGAGAGCTTGTCAAACCACTGTCTGCTGGCTTGTTTTAACCCATACAAGGACTTAGTTAGCTTGCAAACTTGTCCTTTAACATCAACATTTAAACCTGGTGGAGGATCCATATACACATCTTCATTCAAGTCTCCATGAAGAAAAGCATTGCCTAAATCTAGTTGATGTAGAAACCAATTTTTAGAGGCAGCAAGGGCAAGCAACATCCTAACAGAAGTAAGCTTGGCAACAGGAGAGAAGGTGTCAAGAAAATCTATTCCCTCCTGTTGAGTGTAGCCTTTGGCTACCAAACGAGCTTTATATCTTTCAATGGTACCATCGGCCTTATGCTTTATTTTATAGACCCATTTGCATCCAATAGATCTCTTTCCTGGAGGAAGTTGAGTCAAGAACCATGTCCTATTTGTTTGTAGAGCCCAAATTTCCTTTTGCATGGCATCATTCCACTCAGGACTATTTTTGGCCTCTTCATAGGAGTTGGGTTCCTTATTAGCAGTTATAGCGAGAATATACTTTAAATGTTTATTAGAAAGAGACTTGTAAGACAAAACACTTGTTATAGGGTAAGGAGTACTCAAACAGTTCTTGGCACACAAATGGGTAGATGAGGATTCATCACCTTGTTGAACATAGCTCTTCAGGTATTCAAGAGCCTTTCTAATTCTGCTAGATCTCCTCTGATTTTTTCCTTGTTGTTGTTCTATGGAATTATTGTCTTTAGTGATAGTGTTGTCCTCAGCAGAGCTCCTCTCAGTGGAATTATTTTGAGTAGGGCTCGAGTTTCCTCCTTCATCATCAACAGGATCTTTCTCATACCTGCAGCCAATCTCATCAAGGAAAAATACATTGTCTTTTTCGTAGTTATGATTGTTTCTCCCTTCCTGCTTATCTTTATAGGGAAATATATCTTCATAGAAAATAACATTTCTACTTATAATTATTTCTCTACTATTAATGTCCAGAACTATATACCCTTTTAGCCCACTTTTGTATCCTAGAAATATACCTTTTCTAGCTCTAGGATCAAGTTTGTTTTTGTTGCTTTCCAAGGTAGAAGCAAAACATAGGCAGCCGAAAACCTTTAAATCAAGATAAGTGGGTGGATCATTATGTAAGAGCTCAAAAGGTGTTTTTATCTTTAATAACAAGGGAAGGTAATCTGTTAATTAAGAACACAACATGGGATAGAGCATAGGACCAATATATACGAGGAACATTGGATTGAAAAATTAGGCTACGAGTAACATTTAATATGTGTTGATGTTTCCTTTCCACAACAAAATTTTGTTGTGAGGTCTCAACACAACTCTTTTGATGTTCAATTCCATGAGAGTTATAAGTAATAGTGCAATTAAATTCAGGACCATTATCAGAGACCCTAATGGTTTTATTAAATTGAGTCTTGATTTTTTATGATAAAAGCTTGTAGGAGTTCCCTGATTTGGCCCTTATTATGCATGAGAAAAGCCCAAGTGTGCCTACTATAGTCATCCACAATAGTAAGAAAGTATTTATGTCCTGTATAGAGGGAATAAAGATAGGACCCCAAATATCACAATGAATCATGTCAAAACAGTTAGTAGATAAGGAATTGCTCTTAGGAAAAGGTAATTTGTGTTGCTTAGCATAGTGACAAATGTCACAAGCACTGTCTGTAGCAGTCTGAATGTAAGGAAAAGTTTTACACAATTTTTCAACAACTTTATGTCCAGGATGGCCTAGTCTACAATGCCATAGATTTACATTTTCATGTTCATAAGAGAAATTACAACTGGAATTCAGATTTCTTCCAAAAGATTGTAGGTGGTAAAGTCCTTTGTACACACTAGCATATCCAATCATCTTCAATGTAGAATTGTCCTGAATTTCACACATCTTAGAAGAGAAAGTTAGGGTACAATTTATATCTCTAGTTAAACTTTGAATAGATATGAGATTAAAAATGAATTTAGGTATGCATAAAACATTAAAAATCACAAAATCTTTAGAGAAATGTATGGTCCCTGCATAATGGGCAGTAACAACAGAACTATTAGGCAATTTAACAGATATGGGAGTGATCTTATAGAAAGTAGTGAACTGATTCTTGTCATGGGTCACATGATCAGTGGCCCCTGTATCTATAATCCAAGAGAACATACCTTGTGTGTCTTCTGTGTTGCTTTTCTGTATTTGGATGATGCTGTGAGATGGGCTATCGGCCTTTTCTAGTAACTGCAGTATTTTCTGCATCTGTTCATGTGTGAAGGGACTCTAAACAGAACTATGTTGGTCGACTTGTGTCCCAACAGATGTTGAGCAAGCATTGGCTGAACCCCATTCGTTCTGTCCAACACCACTTTCACCATTGTTATCATTTCTCTTGTACCATGGTGGATACCCATGTTTGGAATAACATTCATCTATGGTGTGATTCATTTTGTGGCAGTGGGAACACTGTTTCCCATAGTTGGGATTTCTTCCTCTCCCTCTTCCTTGACTTCTAGGTGGATTTCCTTGTCCATAAGCTCTCCAACCCTGATTATTTTTCCATTGATTCTGTTTCTCAGTGGTGCTAGCCAGTATTTTGCTATCATTCTGATTAGAACTCTGTCTTTCTTGTTGTATGATGAGTGAAAACACACGGTTAATATTGGGTAGGGGTTCCATAACCAGTATTTGAGTTTTGACGGTATTATAGCATTCATTCAGGCCTTTTAGAAAGCATATGACATGCTCCATGTCTTTGTATCTGTGTTAAGCCTTAGATAAATCACAGCTGCAAGGAATTTTGCAGCTACAGCTAGGAATAGGTTTGAGAAATTCCAATTCTTCCCACAGTATCTTCAAATCAGTGAAATACTGGTTTATGCTTCTTTCACCTTACTTGATGGAGTGAATTTCTTATAGTAAATATGAGAATTTGAAGTGATTCCCTTTGGAAAATCTTTCTTTTAGATCCTCCCAAAGTTCTTGAGCATTCTCTACAAATGCTGGAATCCCTTATATAGGGTTCCGATAACATAAAAACGGAAAACCCCAAATATGAGAACCCTAAAACTAGGTTACTGTTCATATGAACAATAATCTCAAACAAAAATTAATAAATGCATAACAGAAACATTTAATATGAACAAATATAAATTTTTTTGTGCATTTTATTCTCTATATCTTTGCTTTGTTAATATGATTACTGTCCAAAACAATGTCAAAATGTCTATAGCTTCTATTTTTATCCCTTCAACATGTGTATGTTTCAATCTTGAGTGACTATCTTTCAACTAATAGTTGAAATTTAAAATTTATCAAAATGATAAAAATTCATAAATTCATTTAGAAAACATAAATCAATAATAACAAAAGATATATTAATTATTTAATACTTTATACAATATTTATCAAAAATCATAATTTAAAAACGATAAACTTTTCATAATTTTAATTTAAATAATATAAAAAGTCGGTTTGTGAAAAATTAATTTCCGAGCTATTTTTTTATAATGATGTGTCCAAATGAAGGCGAGAGTCTGGTTTCTAATAAAATTCTCATAATGAACAATAAATAGTATTAAAAACGTACTATTTATAAAAATAAATCACCAAATTCTGATCATGAAAAATAAGCAATACTATTTAAATGAATATTCTAAATAATATCTCAGAAAATTTCATTAAAAGTCATGCTATTTTCAAAAGTAGAATCCAATTTTTTCATATCGAAATCCTTAAAATATATTGTAGAACTCAGTTAGTTAAATGATGTCAACATTATATCAATATCATATCGATAATGATAATTAATTAGGGTTAGCAACTACTCCCTTAATAAATTAGTGTTATAATAATGTAATTCAGATAAAAAAACGACATAATAGATATTATTTTCGTTGAAATTATTCTTTTATAATTAAACTAATTATTTTTCTGTAAATAAGTTACTAATTTCTTTTAATTATACTATATATAATTGGATACTTAATTGATTACATGAATCCAATTATACACAACATAATTATATGAAAGTAGTAACTTAATTACAGAAAAATAATTAACTTAATTAAAGGAAATAATATCTATTCTTCTGAAAAATTAATCTTGTGAGTCATCTAGGTCATGTAAGAGCATATTTTATGCAATAGTTTTTGTTAATATGAATTAAATGATTGAACAAAGCGCTCAAAAATAAAAAGTAGTTCTATAAGTAGACACGAATGAGAATCATATCTTACCGTAGTAGTTGTCTCACCAACAAAGAGAAAACATGGTTTAGTTTTCAATACTTCCTTCTAATTTTGTTTTGGTCTGTTCCTAGGTTCCGTTTCAACGTATCTAGTAGAATAAAATAAAAGGTTTTTCTTTTTTCTTTAAATTATCATATTTTCAAGGGTTAAATATGTTTTTAGTCCTTATATTTTGAGGCAATTTTGGGTTTAGTCCATCTTTCAAACTAAGGTACAATTTAGTCCTTCAACTTTAGAAAACTCTGGTTTTAGTCCTTTTTACCAAATTTTTTTAACTTTATTTGTTGTTTCAAACGCGTTTCTTAGTTAACATTGAAGCAAAAATGTGTCAAACAGTGTAAACAATCCAAATCTATAATGAAACGTGCTTGAAACAACAGATAAAGTTAAAAAAATTTGGTAAAAAAGACTAAAACTAGAATTTTCTAAAGTTGAAGGACTAAATTGTATCTTAGTTTGAAAGAGGGACTAAACCCAAAATCGCCCCAAAGTATAAGGACTAAAAACATATTTAACCCTATTTTCAAACTTTGTTTTATTTTTGTTTTTTCTATTTAAACAATCATAATAACCAATGTTGTTGATTTTTTGCCTAACATAATAAGCAATCACTATAACCAATGTTGTTGATTTTTTTTCTAAAACAATAAGCAATGATCCACATCTTCAATATATGTGTACAATGTCTCAAGTCGACAAGATTCACGTTTCTAGCCCAATAAGATATTTAGATAGTTTAGTAGAGCATTAGGATAGTCTGGTAGGAGAACTCAGATGACTGAGTCGAAAGTCTAGAGAATTCGGTTGAGTGTTATCTAAGTTATCTAAATTGTTCATAAAGTTATGTGATCAGTTCTTCATAAATCTTACTAAGTTATCTGGGCTTCCCGTCATGCTATCTGATTTCACATTGCACCTTACTAGACTATTTGAACTTCCCATCAAGCTATTTGAGTTCTCCATTACCTTACTAGGCTATTTAGACTTCCCACTGAGTTATGTAGATGTATGGCCAACTTGGAGACACACAACATTGTCTGCCGACCTTACCAGGTTGAGGACGTAACATATCTTTGTCTCCGAACTATCTTGCCGACCTTAGGATACAGTACATGTGTCTTAAAATGTGACAGACTGTTTGTAACATCAAAACAAAAAAAGACTAACAACATTAGTTATGATAGACTAAATTTACAACTTTCTAAAAGGAGAAAAACTTAAAAGAACAAAATTTGGAAAATGAACGAAAACACAAAATGCGTGATAGTTTGGAACAAAAACATATTTAACCTAAAATAAAACACAATTTTTTTATTTTTTATTTCTATATCTAACCTATTTAACCTAAAATAATTTATTTATTTTTACTTTTTTAAAAATAGAAATATTACAGATTTAATTAAAACATTTGATCTCTATATTTAAATTTATAATTTATTTTTTTATATTTTTACTAAATAAAATCTCTATTTTTAAAAAAATAAAGATAATGCAATATTTTTTTGTTAAATTAGCGTTAATGTGTTAGAAAATAACATATTAAAGAAAGAAGAGGTGACCTTCTACTATTGTTAAAGAAAATTATTAATTACTATTGAAAATTGTTGTTTGATCATTCCACATCTGATTTATCGTAAACATTTATGTAAAAATTAGTATTAAAATAATTTTAATAAGAATATATAGGTAAACAATTGTAGTACGATACTGATTAAAGTGTACACGTGAAAATCAAATATCATGATCAATGTTTTAATCTGGGTGGTTGAACCAAGAAAATTATAAAAGTTAATTATTTTACTTTTAAATCAAAGTCAAATTTTTGAATAAGAAAATTCATAACAAAAATACTTGTCAGGTGTCAACGTACTGCAATAAACCACACGAAAGAAAATGGACAAAGGATGCTAACGTGTAAAACGCTTTGATTAAGAATCGATTTCTGAAAACAAAAATTAATTATAGCTTGAAGCTGACCTTATAAAGGTTTTTTCTTATGAAAGCCACGTTTTTAGTTTATCTAGTTTGTAGTTTTACTTTAATTTATTTTTTAAATATTTTTTCTGTAAAAATATTTTAAAATAAACTTTTCTACAAACTTAATTTAAAAAGTATTTAAAGCCAATTAATAAAATATATTATTTATTTTCTACTAAAAAGCAATTTTAAATATATATTTCTTGATAAAGATTGAAATATATAAAAAATTATTATTATTAGACTGTGCGTATTTCTGATTAATTATTAGAAAATGAATTTTTAAACCTAACTCATTTTATATGACTGACTTATAAGATGAGATTTGTACTTTATTTATATATTATAAATTGACTTTATTTCTAGTCGATATGTGACTTTCAATATTAATTTTTTTAGAATAAGAAAAGGTAATAAAATTACAATTATAAAATAAATATAAATAATTTTGTAAAATAATATTTTTATTTATTTTATAGTTATTTTTATTATAAATAATTATTTTAATTTTGAAAAATGGTTAAATTAAAAAATAAAAAATAGTTAAAATTTAAAGACTATCACATAAAGAATAATATTGATAAAATATTTATTTTAATTAAAATAAAATAATTATTAAAGATAAAACTGGGAAACAAAATAGTAAATCTGTTTATACAATAATACAGATAAAATCAGTTTGAGTTTAGTTCATTCTTATATAACTTATAATATAATGAAAATTTTCAATTATATGTTGTAGTGTAATTTGAATTATTCCAACACACGCGGTCATGTTTAAGTATGAAAATCTGGTGAATAAACATAAAAACTAAACATTTATATGTAATTCAATCAAAATATTATATAATAATTCATTTTAACAAAACTAACTTATAAGAAAGAATTACTTCAATTACATAATGTATAATATAACCTAACATGTAATCAATGTATAATTTCTAACAATTATTATTGTAATAAGTTATACTAACAAATAATAACAACTCTTACCAAGAAAACTATTAAAAAATTACTTATTAACGTTTCAAAAACTAAGATTTTACCTTTAAATCTTAAAACTAATCCCATAATTATTATTCTATATTCTACCTACAAAACATTTTAAAAAAAAGTCAACAAACAAATAACTTATCCAATTAAATGATAGTATATATTACTATTTTATAAAATAATTATATATATATATATATATATATTAGTATTATTTCGGTATGCATAACCGAGAGACACATTTTTACAATTTAACCTTACCTTTTGCTTTCACTTAAATTTTTATATCTCTTTCGGATTTGTCATCTTTCTTTTGTATAGTCAAAACCAAATAATGAGTACATGTTAAAGGCACTTTGATGCTAAAGTCACTTTTAGATTATCTAATTTATAAAGGATAATGATATTTGAACAATAATATTTGACAACATTTAGACACGGTCCACGTGTTAAAATCTGAGTGGTGCACGTGAAAATTATTTTTTAAAGTTGAGAATGACGTGACAATGGAATTAGGGGTAGATTTTCAAGTTTTGGGATCATTTTCTCTATTCAGATTTCGATCTGAGAAAGCTTGGAGAGAGAACCCGAGAGCGCGAAACCTAGAGAGTTTCTCCTCCACCCAGCCACTCACCGTCGGAGTGTCGTCGGAGTGCTCGAAACCTAGAGAGAGTCTCTTCTTCCCTCCACCCATTGTTGCCGGAGTGTCGTCAGAGTGTCACCAGAGTGGGCAAAACCTAGAGAGAGAGAGTGTTCATGAGTGTTCCTCCCACCCACACACCTTGCTCCGTGCCACCCATCGAGAGTTCATTAAAGGTTGGTTTAGGAACAACAAACAAAAGTCATGGTGCAGGAACATAACGAGTACCAAAGGAAAAATAACTGAGTACTTTAGGTTAAGTTTTTGCACACGAAGGTCAATTAAAAACTCCAAAATGAGTTCATGCACCATAGTTGACCTTCGTGTGCAAAAACTTCACCTGAAGTACCCACTTATTTTGCATTTGGTACCAGTTATGTTCCTACACCATAACTTTTACTGAATAGGGTTCCTTTGTCACCAATTTCTTCATAAATTGTATAATAATTGGTTTCAAATTACTTATAAGTGGAAAAAAGGATGACAAAGAAATTAGGAACTCCAAAATGAATTTCATGTTCATAGTTGACCTTCGTGTACAAAAACTTAACCTGAAGTACCCACTTATTTTGGCTTTGATACCAATTATGTTCCTCCACCATGACTTTTACTAAATAGGGTTCCTTTGCCACCAATTTCTTCATAAATTGTATAATAATTTGTTCCAAATTACTTATAAGTACAAAAAATGATGACAAAAAAAATAATTAGGAACTCCAAAATGAGTTTCATGTTCATAGTTGACCTTCGTGTGCAAAAACTTCACCTTAAGTACCCACTTATTTTGCCTTTGGTACCAATTATGTTCCTGCACCGTGACTTTTACTAAATAGGTTTCCTTTGCCACCAATTTCTTCATAAATGGTATAATAATTGGTTCCAAATTACTTATAAGTGAAAAAATGATGACAAAGAAATTAGGAACTCCAAATTGAGTTCCTGCACCATAGTTGACTTTTATGTGCAAAAACTTCACCGAAAGTACCCAATTATTTTGGCTTTGGTACCAGTTATGTTTCTGCACCATGACTTTTACTAAATAGGGTTCCTTTGCCACCAATTTCTTCATAAATTGTATAATAATTTGTTCCAAATTACTTATAAGGGAAAAAATGATGACAAAGAAATTAGGACTCCAAAATGAGTTTCATGTTCATAGTTGACCTTCATGTGCAAAAACTTAATCTTGAAGTACCCACTTATTTTGTCTTTGGTACCAGTTATGTTCCTGCACCATGACTTTTGTTTGTTGTTCCTAAACCAACCTTTAATGAACTCTCAATGGGTGGCATAGAGCAAGGTGTGTGAGTGGGAGGAACACTTACGAACACTCTCTCTCTAGGTTTCGCACACTCTGACACACTCTGGTGGCACTTCGGTGGCAATGGGTGGCTGGGTGGAGGGAAGAAGACTTTCTCTAGGTTTTAAGCACAAACGACGACATTCCGACGGCGACAATGGGTAGCTGGGTGGAGGAGAGACTCTCTTTAGGTTTCACGCTCTCGGGTTCTCTCTCGAAGCTTTGTCATATTCGAAATCTGAAAAGAAAAAATGATCCCAAAACTTGAAACTCTATCTCCAATTTCATTGTCACGTCATTCTCAAGTTTAAAAAATATTTTCCACATACACCACTCAGATTTTGACACGTGAACCGTATTTAAATATTATCGTTTAAATATCATTATCCGTCTATAAACTAGCAGGGTTGAGCATTTAGAGAGTTCTATTAATGTATCTATATTCTTCTCTTATCTATATTATTCTCTTGCTCTTATATACGATTGACCTGGATATGGACCGATATGTTTATACAATACAAATATATATAATTAAAATTACCATAAATCTTAAATAAGATCGTATAATAAAAAATAGACCTATATGCAAAAGTTATTGCTTGTTCTAAATACAAAATTAGTATTTATGCACCATTTTTTAAAAATTTGAAATATGACCAAATGTAGTAATTTGAATTGCCAAATTTACTTATTCACTCAATTGTTTTCCGATTTTATTAAAGTAAACAAAAAAAAACTTAACGGAGTTAACGTTGTGTTTCTTCATTAGTGGGTGACCAAATCGTAGAGACTAAAAATTGCAAGAAAAACAATTATTTGTATTAATCAAAACGGCAGAAAATTCTCAAACCACCGAGACTGACCAAAATCATAATAAATTTCTTCCAGAACACCGTTCTATATTTAAGACACTAAATACTTTTCATAGTCTTATTTATACCTGTTAATTATGTTTAGTTTTTTTTATTTATTTTCTCAATTCCTTGTGTAAATTAATTATACTTTGTTCTCTTATTATTTTTAATATTTCCCATTTATTATTTAAATTTTAATTAAACCAAAATGATTTTGTGCAATATGTAAAAAAACATGTTGAAAAAATTTGAATATAATTTAAATTTTTGTTCTCTCAAAATCTTCACTGTATTTGTTTTATATTTTTAATCACTTTATACACATGCATATATTATGAACGAGATAGAAAAAAATCCACTTTGAGAATTTTTGAGTTCTGAATAAATGACATAAAAACTTAATAGAAAAAGATAAATAAAAACAATAAATGATAAAATAGTTACTATAAATAATTTTGATATCATCTAAAATGTTAATTATATTTATTAATTTATGTATAATAATCTTATTAAGAGAAAATAAAAGCATCTTACCCTTTTTCTTGTTTGAATAATGCTTATAATGTATTCTTTTTATAATTTTTCATACAAATAAGATTTATACATAGATGTATTGATGTATTCGTAAAAAAGAAACATTAAATCAATCAATTTCATTTTGATATTAAACTATATATTTTTTTAATAAATATATGAAAAGTCAAATATAAATTTAAAGTATATTCATTTATGACATCTAAAATTATAAATTTAGAATTTATTATATAACCATCATTACCCACTCAATTGTTTATTTTAAATGATGTAAAATATTTTAAATAAATATAATATATTGTTGAAAGTATAGAGATAAAACGAGTTCATACTATATAAGTGAGTGTAAATCACATCTTACAAGTTGATTTTTTAAGATTGAATTAGGCTCCTAAAACGTAAACCCTATTATATATATATATATATATATATATATATATATATATATATGAAATAAAAAAACAGTTTTAAAAAAATTAACTGAAAAAACGAGTTGTAACGACTTCATCATGTTTCTTAATAAGAATTTTGAATTATGTTATAAACTTAAATTTAATATAATAAAAGCTCACTTTAGCATATAATGTTGATATGATATATCTGGGAAAATTATAATTTATTTTAAACATTTTTAATCTAAATACAAATGCAAATGTTATGATATGTTTATAGTATAAATAATTATATATCTAATACATCAATAACTTTTAGTTAATCTACATAATTTGAATCATCGAATGAAAAAAAATATTTCTTTTCAATAATACATTTATGTGTCAATAATAAAAATCCCATATTTATTTAATGTCATCTTAAAATTATCTCAAATAATTCAGTTCAATATATCATACACAATTAAACATATTTTCATATAATTATTTTTGTATAAATTTAAGCATATCAATTAATACATTGTTAAAGAGGTGTAAAATTATAGATTGATTATTTAAAAAATATAATAACGAGTCTCATTTTCCAAAAGTTTGATCAAAACATTATCATTTAGATAATTTTCAATATTTTAAACAAGAAAGTTTTATTGAACCTTTTTCGCTCATACAATATTATAGTTGTTTGAACTTCGTATTAACAATTGAAGTAAAGATAAATAGGAAAAAATATATAATAATGTTAACTTTATTGTGATCGTTTAAAAAAAAACAATAATTTATTTATACTATTCTGCATGCCGTAATGTATTATCTTAAAATATTAATTTTAGACATGCATAAAATCACAACTAATTTTAGATTTAATCTTCCAATTTTAAAAAACTAACCAATTTTAATCTATATTATGTCATCTAATTGCTTAAGAAATGTTACATGTTTGTCATCTATTACATATTTTATACTTCTATTTTATTTATAATCATAATATTTTAGAACTAAAAAAATCAAAATAAACTATTCTGATACTAAAATAGCTATAACATAATTATCCATTATTTTTATGTAAAAATTATTATTAATACTTTTTCCTTAAATAAATAGAGACATGATAAAGTATCTCTTCTTCACCGGTTAATAATAATATGAATTGCTTAATTTAGTAAAATAAGTTTTATAATTAATTAGAATAATTTTATTTGATACATGTATTAACATTTTTCTATAATAACTAAAAATTGGTGAATAAAAATTGTTTACTTTTTCTAAAATTAAATATATTTCTAGTTCTTAACCTTGTATTGTATGTAAAATTAATTTGTCTATATAATAAAATTTGATTACAAATTTTAAAATTAAATAAAATGTAATTCTTTTAATTTAACAATATTATTTTTTTTGTGTTAAGCAATATCTCGTATTAATATTTATTTGAACTGTGTTAAATAATATGAATTATTTAAACACTAACTTAAAATATCAATTAAGTTACGAGGACTATCTATTACTTTTTCAATTTGAAGATAAAAAATTATATTATAGTTTAAGATTGAGAAAATTTTCGTATCCCATTTTAACCCTAATATGCAATTAAGATTATGTAAAATTATACAATTTAAATTCTTGATTATTTTATCTAAAATACCATTCATTTAATAGATGCTTTATTTTCATTCACTTTTTAAAAAACTTAAATAATCTTAATAGTTCACATTTTAACAGATGCATGGAAGAACTTATTCTTCTTTCCAATTTTGGTCAAAGTCAAAACCCGTGTGTTTTCTTTTCTATTTTTTCCGATTTTACCACCCTGTTCATCATAATTATCATTATTTCCAATTACACCTCATTGTTCTCAATATTATACAAAATTAGTTTTCTACTTAGTTGTTTCTTCTTCTTCTTCTTCAATGCATTAATTAGCTATGAAGCTTCCTCTGGAGAGAGAGAAAGAGGGAGAGAGACTTGTCTCTCACCATTGACGAGCTCCATAGCTTTCCCGCGAAATGGAGAAGAAACATAACAAAAATTTTTCTCTCTCTCTGTTCCTTTAAATTTTACAACGTTTTTTTTTAAATTGTAATTTATAATTTTCTTCCCTTCGTTAAACTTTGGATGCCCCTTTTTTCCATGGCACTTGGAGAAGTGGCGCAAATTTGAATTCTTCTGAATGGTAATGCGCGTCCACGGAGAGATGTGAGATCCAATCCGAGTCTTTATTCGACGCAGTTGTTGACATTTTCTTCGCCATCACCACAGTTATTCTTCTTGTGAATGTTTCACTCTTTGAGGAATTATCAACATGGTAAATTTTCACTCGTTGCTATTGGCTTCTTCGAACATTCTCTTCCCAAGTTGATTCCTTGACCGTTTTCTGGGCACCCTTTGACGTGTCTGTTTCTGGGTGTTATCTGTTTTCTGCATATATATTATGTACTTGGTGCTTTTGCTAAACAATATACGGATATTCGAGCATCTCTGAACCTTTCTGTTATTTTGGTTACAGCTTTTGTAACTTCTTTTTCCTTCTTCTTCTGTGATCAGCCTTTCTTCTTCACTTTTGGGTTGTTGGCTTGATTTGTTTTCTTTCGTTTCGTTGACCCTTAATTGGGTTGAGGGGTTTTGAGTTTTTGGTGTTTGAAATTATGGTTGTGCTTGAAGGGGGATTGTGGTAGGGTGCACTGAAGGTTTTATTTTTATTATATTTGGAAATTGGACACTGAGCTTGAATTTGACAAGAACTTGGGGGAGGTTGTTAGTTTTGGTAGTTGCTGTCTTTGGTAGTTGGTGTTTAGAGGTGGAGCAAGTAGTTCTTCTTTCTAAGGGTCTTCTTCTTCTTCTTTGTTGTTGTTGAGGATATTGGTGATTGAATGGTGGACTTGGGGAGGAGAAGAATGAGGGGTGAAAGGAGAAGGAAGTTGCGGCTTAGCAAAATCTATTCATTTGCATGTGGGAAACAATCTCTCAAGGAGGATCATTCGCAGATAGGAGAAAGAGGGTATACCAGGGTGGTGTTTTGTAATGAACCAGAGACCTTTGAGGCTGGGATAAGGAGTTACGCTGATAATTCTGTGAGCTCTACAAAGTATAACCTTGCTACTTTCTTGCCTAAGTCCCTTTTTGAGCAGTTTAGGAGGGTGGCTAATTTCTATTTTTTGGTTACTGGCATCTTGGCCTTCACAGAACTTGCTCCTTATACAGCTGTCAGTGCTATCCTTCCTCTGATTATTATCATTGGAGCAACTATGATCAAAGAGGGTATTGAAGATTGGCGAAGGAAACAGCAGGTACTAAATTCTATCTTCTGCTTTACCATCATAATGGTTTGTGAGCTTATTTTATTGAAAGTGAGGCTCTTGAACCTTGTTGTCTTAGACGCTGCAGTACAACTGTGCAGATTTGGAACGAATCTGATTCTGTTTTCTAACTTAATTTGAGCAACTTAAAGTATCTGTAAACACTATTTCGGGATAGCAAGGACCCCATGACTCGAAGAATATCAGTAATTTTTGAAAGAAAATTGTTGGTTCTTGAAAGATGGAGGGATTGTTAGTTCATAAAAATATTTTGTTTCCTCTTTATGGAATGACAGTTAGTTTATGGAAAATTCTGGCTATTTTGTTCAGATCCTTACTGTGTTATGTTTGGAAAGTATATAATTTTTAATGCTATCTCCCTGATTAAATTTAATACTGGAGTTGAAACCTCGTAATAATTTTATACAATTACAGTGTGTTAAAATAATCAGAGTCTTAAAATAATATCTAACAGCTTTTTCATGCCAAAACTTTTCCAACATTTTAAGTCTTCTTGTCTGTGCTAATATGATTTTGATTTTCATTTTGTGCAATTAAATACCTGTTTGAGATTAAAGTAGTAGGCCTCTAGTTATTTATATTAAGAAAAACTAAATTTCTAATTGTCCAGCATTGTCGGAGTTTATAACCTAGCTAGTGAAATCCTGTAGGATATGGAGGTGAACAATAGAAGAGTTAAAGTGCATACAGGGCAAGGAATTTTTGAATATACTGAGTGGAAGAATCTGAAGGTGGGGCATATAGTGAAGATAATGAAGGACGAATTCTTTCCTGCAGACCTCCTACTGCTTTCTTCCAGTTATGAGGATGCATTCTGCTATGTTGAGACCATGAACTTGGATGGCGAGACAAATTTGAAGTTAAAACAAGGGTTGGAAGTAACTTCTTCCTTACACGAGGATTTTCAATTAGGTGATTTTAAAGCAACAATCAAATGCGAAGATCCAAATGCAAATTTATATTCATTTGTTGGGAGCATGGAGTATGAGGAACGGCAGTATCCTCTTTCTCCTCTGCAACTTCTTCTGAGGGACTCTAAACTTCGTAACACAGACTATATATTTGGAGCTGTCATCTTCACTGGTCATGACACAAAGGTAATTCAGAATTCCACTGATGCCCCTTCAAAGAGAACAAAGGTTGAGAAGAAGATGGATAGGGTTATCTACTTCATGTTTTGTATTGTGTTTCTAATGGCGTTTGTTGGATCTATTTTCTTTGGCATTGCAACTAGAGATGACTTGGACAATGGAGTGATGAAAAGGTGGTACCTAAGACCAGATGACTCTACAATTTTCTTTGATCCTCAAAGAGCACCGGCTGCTGCTATATTTCATTGTTTCACAGCCTTAATGTTATATGGTTTCTTCATTCCCATCTCATTGTATGTTTCAATAGAAATTGTCAAAGTTCTTCAGAGCATCTTCATCAATCAAGATATCCATATGTACTATGAAGATGCAGACAAACCAGCCCATGCTCGTACTTCAAACTTGAATGAGGAACTTGGCCAAGTTGATACAATACTTTCCGATAAAACTGGAACTCTGACCTGCAACTCGATGGAGTTCATCAAATGTTCCATTGCTGGGGTGGCGTATGGCCGTGGTGTTACAGAGGTTGAGAAGGCAATGGATAGAAAGAATGGTTTTCCTTTGATTGACGATTCAAGGGACTCGCCTGTCAGAAATGCTCCCATCAAAGGATTTAACTTTACAGATGAAAGGATCATGAATGGAAATTGGTTTAACGAGCCGAATGCAAATGTTATTAAGAATTTTTTTCACTTATTGGCAATTTGCCATACAGCCCTACCTGAAGTTGATGAAGATACAGGAAATGTCTCATATGAAACTGAATCTCCAGATGAATCAGCATTTGTGATTGCAGCAAGAGAAATTGGTTTTGAATTCTATAAAAGGACTCAGACTAGTTTATCAATCTATGAATCGGATCCAGTTTCTGGTGACAAAATTGAACGGTCAGTTTTTATTAATTGCTTTGTTTCTTTGATAGTTACAGTTTTTTAATGTTGCATTTTTCAGTGCTAATGAACATAAGAAGATTAAAATTGAATTCTCACTGAAAAATGCAGATGCAATTATATATTATTAAGTCTTGTAATAACAAAAGCTAATTGCAATAAAAAGTACTTGGAAGTAGCATTTTTCACATCTGCTGCTAATCTTAGTCAATAAATTATAATGCTATAGCTGCACAGGGATGTGGAGTGGAGTCTTATATTGATATTTTTAAACTCCTAGAATGACTGACCAAGTAGACAATGGTGC
This sequence comes from Vigna reflexopilosa, assembly GCA_027742785.1. Lineage (NCBI taxonomy): Eukaryota > Viridiplantae > Streptophyta > Magnoliopsida > Fabales > Fabaceae > Vigna > Vigna reflexopilosa. The sequence goes on along the minus strand of CM050930.1, from coordinate 28,572,948 downwards.
TTCCGGAATTGAAGTCATGTTTTTTTAGCTCAGTGTGGACCCCAAAGATGTTTTAATATTGTTTTACAACATATAGATGGAGGAAAATAATTCTTAGTTAAACTTCAAAATGGGCTAGGCCTAAAATGATCCACAATAGCTAAGCTTGAGGGTAGAGGATTTTCCAAGCCTTATAAGAAGTATTTTGCTATATTTCGAAATCTTGATAGTTCTTGGATGAAAAAAATGGTTAACATTTTTTTCCTAGCCATATTTCCATATCTTAATAAAATTCGTCAAATTTATTTATTCCAAATCTTAACATTTAAGTGGATGAAAAAAATAGTTTATTTATTTTCCCTAGCCATCTTTCTGCTAAGCATAAATATTTATTTTGTAATGGTGTTTGAAATCAGGGATTTCACAATATACATGATTAGAAATTCTGTTTTATATTTTCTAAAATAACTTTTAAAATGTTGTATTCTTAATTCAGGTATTCTTTATTGCCCTTTGGAATCCAAGTAATGCAGAATGCATCAAATATACACTAACTAATTTCATGTTTCAGGACATACAAGCTTCTCAATGTTTTAGAATTCAATAGCTCAAGGAAGCGAATGTCAGTGATTGTGAAAGATGAAGAAGGGAGAATTTTGTTACTCTGTAAAGGTGCTGACAGGTTGGTGATAAACTAACCTGTGACCATAGTATATTGGAATTCTTACGGTTGCATTTAAATCTATTTACCACCTTTTTTCTCTTATTTTCATGCAGTGTCATGTTTGAGAGGCTTGCCAAGGATGGGAGGGAGTTTGAAGAGAAAACCTTGGAACATGTACACGAGTATGCTGATGCAGGTCTAAGGACTCTAATTCTGGCATATCGTGAACTTGGTGAAAACCAATACAAGGAGTTTAATAATAAATTTTCTCAAGCAAAAACTTCAGTTAGTGAAGATCGGGAAACACTGATTGAGGAAATATCAGATAAGATTGAAAGGAATCTAATCCTTCTTGGTGCCACTGCTGTAGAGGACAAGCTCCAAAAAGGGGTGAGTTAGGAAAATAATTGGTTACGTACTAATATATGACACATGGAACCGGACGTGAAGTGATGCTTCTCATATTTTTTTATAGGTTCCTGATTGCATTGACAAGCTTGCCCAAGCTGGAATTAAGATCTGGGTTTTGACTGGGGATAAAATGGAGACTGCCATCAATATTGGGTATAATATAGTGATTATTTCCTTTTAACATTTGCTTCAGAGTGAGAATTCTTCTCGAGATGTTTGACATCAATGTACAATTTCAGTTTTTCTTGTAGTTTACTTAGACAAGGAATGAAACAAATTATAATTCAGTTGGAAACTCCAGAAATTAAAGCATTGGAGAAGGCTGGAGACAAGGTGGCTATTGCTAAGGTAATATAAATTTCTTATTTGTGATGATGTAGTTTGCATTTTAACGAAGTGATTATCTTATTATAATATACCAATACGTCTTCTTACATGGACAGTTCATGCATGCAGTGTATTGTTCTACAGTTGATGATTTGAATTTATATTTCATGGATCTAGTTTTGCAAACAAAGCGTCTTGACAAAGTGATATTAATACTAATTAACTGAATTTACATGGCATGGTTGACTATTGTTTTATAAGATAAGATGCAAGGACAATGATACCTTCATTCTCTTTCTTTCCTTTTGTTTTCACACATTAAAACTTTTCCTTGCCTCTGTATTGTATTGAAAGAGAAGGGATTGCTTGGTGTGTAAGTGTCTTAGCGAAACCAGAGTTAAAAGTTGAGGTTCTCATATTTTTATACTGATTTATGTATTAGGCTTGTCGAGAAAATATCCGCCATCAAATATCTGAAGCTGCTCAGCAGCTGACTGCCTCCAGAGGAACCTCTCAGCAAGCATTTGCTTTAATTATTGACGGAAAATCACTTTCTTATGCTCTAGAGGATAATATGAAGAGCATGTTTTTGGACCTTGCAATTCGTTGTGCATCAGTTATCTGCTGCCGTTCCTCACCAAAGCAGAAGGCACTGGTATGTTTCAATCTATTCTATTTCTTCCTCTCTATTTGATATCATGTCCTCGTTGTTGTTTTAATTCTGATAATGATTCTGGTTATCATTCGAAAGTAATGTTTTATATATTGGTTCCTCTCCTAAAGGTCACTAGACTGGTAAAATCTGGTACTGGTAAAACTACATTAGCTATTGGTGATGGTGCTAATGATGTTGGAATGCTTCAAGAAGCAGATATCGGGATTGGAATCAGTGGCGTTGAAGGAATGCAGGTACACACCAAACTGATTAACTATTTGTGTTTTGTTCTATGATGGGTTTTTATTTGGTTACACTTTTATAAATCCTTCTGTTATTATTGTTCCTCTCAGGCGGTTATGTCTAGTGATATTGCAATTGCACAGTTCCGTTATTTGGAAAGGTTGCTTCTTGTTCATGGACATTGGTGTTACCGAAGAATCTCATCAATGGTATAGTAACTCTTACATCCACTTCTCAACATTCTATTGATCTTGGGGATTTTTGGGAACTTTGAAACAGCCTCTCTAGGTATAGTAGGTTCTTTTTAAAAATATATGGTGTTTCGTAACTACCCCTATTTAATAAAAATGGTTCTTATGGAAGCCAATTTTGAATCATCCATATTCCTATTCCTCTCTTTCAGCTAGATCTAAGGGTGGTTTTTTTGTTAAATTATTCTAGGAAGCACTCATTTGTGGAAAGGTCGATAAGCATACTATCGTTTTTCAAATTTAAATTAGATTACATAAGGTTTGGTTTAATGATCATTTATCTAAATTCAAGTTAAACTTAAAACTAGGTTAAAAATGGTTGGGACATTGGCTGCTTCAATTCTTGTTGTGCAACTTATGTGTTCGTTGGTAACTTCACTTAATGACAATTGGTTTCTACTTGTTTTGGTAATCACATTCTGATAGACTCATTTGTTCTTGCAAACATCTGTGGAGGGGTGCTGTTGGATAATCCCACATCGCCTACTTCATTTAACATCGATTGGTTTTGAGATAAAATTAGACAAAAATAATCTTAAATTTATGACTAGATTCTCTTAAGCAATTCTAAACCCCTAAACAAGTTTTACGAGTTGCCAACTGACCCATAGGCCATAAGAGATAATCTGAAACCTTTGGTACTTATATTAACTTGTTTCATTCTTCTTCTGACAGATATGCTACTTCTTCTACAAAAACATCACATTTGGGTTTACTCTATTCTTATATGAGGTGTATGCATCGTTCTCTGGGCAACCGGCATACAATGACTGGTTTTTGTCAGTCTATAATGTATTCTTTTCGTCACTTCCTGTGATTGCTCTTGGAGTCTTTGACCAGGATGTGTCTGCTCGGTATTGTCTGAGGGTAAGCTATTGTGTTGCTCTTCTCATGATGATTTTGAGGTGAAATTTTGCCTTCGTAAAATAGTGTGTTGAGTGATGGAAGAGTAGAGAGAACCCACCATTCAAAAAAGATAACAAAGCCTTGCAATAAGTCATATGATCACATCTACTTTAGACCTAATTCTACATGTTGACCTAATGGATTTTTCAGTTTTTACCCTTTCCTGGTGGCTTCAGTTTCATCATGATATTGATAAGGGTATAATAATGTTAAAACACAGAAGTCACCTTTGAATTATACAACGTAAATAAACCCCCCTTTGGATTTATCCAATGTAAAACACAGTATGCATTGATTTTCTGTATCTTGGGATCCTAGTTTTCTTCTCTAATGCTCATTCCATGTTATTTGCATTTCACATGCAGTTTCCTATATTATATCAAGAAGGCGTGCAAAATCTTCTCTTCAGCTGGCGGAGAATTTTCAGCTGGATGCTAAATGGCTTTATAAGTGCCATAATAATTTTCTTTTTCTGCACAAAAGCAATGGAAATTCAAGCCTTTGATGAGCAGGGAAGAACTGCTGGCAGGGATATACTCGGAGCAACAATGTACACATGTGTGGTTTGGGTTGTGAATTTGCAAATGGCTGTTGCTATAAATTACTTCACCTTGATTCAACACATTTTCATCTGGGGTTCCATTGCTCTCTGGTACCTTTTCCTCCTGGCATATGGTGCAATGTCTCCCAGCATTTCTGGAAATGCTTACAAAGTCTTCATTGAAACTCTTGCTCCATCACCCTCCTTCTGGATTGTGACATTGGTTGTCGTGATCTCAACACTCATCCCATACTTCTCTTACTCAGCAATACAGATGAGGTTCTTTCCCATGTATCACGAAATGGTACAATGGATAAGGCATGAGGGAAAGACAAATGATCCTGAATTCGTCGCTATGGTGCGGCAAAGATCACTGCGGCCAACAACTGTCGGTTCAACGGCTCGCTTGGTGGCTAAGGATAATGACTTCAAAGACAGTTCAACTAACCATAGATAGTATATGATGACATATTTGTTTCAACAGTGGAATGATGCGTAGTTTGTGTTTACCACCTTTGTTATGCATAGAGTCACGGAATTGCTTACAGGCTCCTCTCAACCAGAAAGCAATGTTGCTTACATCTACTTCCTTGGTAATGGCACGGTGCACATAACCAAACCATCATTTGGCTGTCAAATTTGGAAAATGAATAAAACGTATACCTCATTTTTTGGCCATTTGAGGCTGTAAGTGTTAATTTATAGTTTGTTTTTTGTATCATAGATTGTAGCTGTTACCGTGTATAGCTTGAATTCTTTGTAGAATTATATAGCATAGCTTCTTATTATAGAAATCAGTTCCTTCATTCCTTTTCAGTAATTCTTCTGTTGCACCTATCATCTTAGAAATGCCTTCATTACTCCTTGATTTTCTTCATTCTGTTTTCTTCATTTTTTGTAAATAATTGAGAAATGTAATGTGTGAAATGCTACTCACTTTTGTATCTCTGGTTTTTGGGAAGCCTCAAAATAGATGTATGATCAGAATTGTGGCCTGAACTATTTGAACTTTTTATTATCAGAATCATAACAGATAAATTCCGTCCACTAGTTTTATCTCGAAACTCTTTTACTTTCCTGCCTTTAGTTCTTAGAAATCCATTCAACACTTTCATGCTCGCTCTTTATTCGTTCAGAAAACTGTTCTTTGCATCCACAACATCAAAACTCTTAATCTGCAAGACCATATCCGTTACCTGCTTGTTTATTTTGTATTTTTTTATAACTGTCTTTAATAGAATTAATTTTGAATAATTATATATAATGAGATGTATACTCAAATTTTCACAAATCTACAATATATCTACTATATAACTAAGAAAATAAATTACTAGGAAATTTACTTTTGTAACCATTGTTATTATGTTGATAAGTGTCTAAAATGTTGCTGCTTAAGTTATTAACTAGTCGAGTGACCCGTATGCAATTTTTTTTTATTAATTGTTTTCATTTTGTATATAAAAATAACAAAGTAGTGAAATTATTATGTAATGAGATTATACATAAATTAGGTTCTATTTTTATAATTGTTATTATTAAAGTAATTGTATCGTATGGTCGTTCGACTGAGTTCCTTCAGCCGAGTTCCTTCAGTTGAGTTGCTTTAGGTTGACGCCAAGTTCTTCCAAGCCAAACTCTTTCAAGGCGAGCTCTCCCTCCAGGTTGAGCTCTCTTTCTAGGTCGACCACTCCCTCAAGGCTGAACTCTCCTTTAGGCCGAGCTCCTACAGGTCAAGCTTTATAGGCTAAGCTTCTTAGGTTGAACTCCTCCAGGACGAGCTCCCTCCAGGCCGAGCTCCCTTTGGTCGAGCTCCTCCAACGTGTAGGCTGAGCTCCTCCAACCGAGCTACTCTAGATTGAACTCCCAGAGGCCACTCGAAGTCGAGCTCCCCGAGGCCGAGCTCCTACAAGCTGAGTTGTGCAGGCCCAACTCCCCCAACCGAGCTCTACAGGCCCAACTCTCTCTTATGCCCGTGTTGTTCGAGGCGAGCTCTTGCAGACCAAGCTCATATCAGTCGAGCTGTCCAAGCCAAGGTCGTTAACCAAGCCCTTCAGGTCGAACTCTTACAGGTCGAGCTCATCCAGGTTGAGGTCCTCTTGGTTGAACTCCTTTGGGTGAGCTCTTTTAAGCCGACCATCGTATAGCTTGGCCAGGCTCACCACCCTGTAACTTGGACAAACTAACCACCCTATAGATCAGCCAGGTCGACCATTGTATAGCTTGGCCAAAGCGACCACCCTGGAGCTTGGCCAGGCTGACCACCCTGGAGCTTGGCCAGGCTGACCACCCTACACGTTGGCCAGGTCGATCATCCTACACGCTGGCTAGGTCGACCACCCCTATAACCCACAAAGAATGAACACCCTAGTCGGCCATGCCGACCATCCTATATAGCATGGCCATACCGACCATCCTATAGTCAAGCAAGGCCAATCTTGCTAGTGCTTGGCTAGGATGACCCTCCAATAACTCGGTCCGGTTTACCTCTGTATAGTTAGGTCAAGTAGACCACCCTAAAGCTCGGCCATGTTGACCACACTAAAGCTCGGCCAATCTAACCACCTTATAGCTCGGCAAGGCTGACCACCCTACAGCTTTGCCAAGCCAACCACCCTATAGCTCACCTAGGTCGGCCACCTTGTAGCTTGGCTTGACCTGCCACCCTCTAGCCCGACCAGGCTACCTACCATATAACTCAAGATGGCTGACCACCATATAGCCAACAAGGCTGACCACCTTGTAGCCCGACCAGAACGACCACCTTCTAACCAGGCTAGGCCGTCCACCCAGGTCGGCTACCCTATAATTTGGTAAGGCTAACCATCCTATAGCTTGGCTAGACCAACCACCCTATAAGCCACCTAGGATGACCACTCTGTAGCCCGGCCAAGCCATCCACCCTTTAACCTAGCTAGGCTGCCCACCTTATAGCTCAGCATGGTCGACCATCCTATAGGTATACTAGGTTAGCCACCCTAGAGTCTAGCTAGGTTGACCACCTTCTAGCCCGACCAATTCGACCATCGTTTAGCTAGCCAAGCCGACCACCTTATAGCCCGTAAAGGCTGACCACCTTATATAGCCTGGCGAGACCAACCATCCTATAACCCGGCAAGACCGACCTCCCTAGAGCTTTGCCAGGGCGACCTCCCTAGAGCTCGGCCAGGGCGACCTCCCTAAAACTCGTTCAGGTCGACCCTCTAATAGCTCAATCAGGTCAACCCTCCAATAGCTCGATCAGGTCAACTACCCATAGCTAGGCTACGCTAACCACCTTAGAGCTTGACAATGCCAACTACACTAAGGCTCGACCAAGTCGGCCACCCTATAGCTCGACAAGGTCGACCACCTTGTAGCTTGTCAAGTTGACCACCCTCTAGCTCGACTAGGTTGCCCACCTTATAGCATAGCATGGCCGGCCACACTATAGGTTAACCAGGCGAACTATAGCCTGGATGGCCGACCACCTTTTAGCCTGGCCAGTTCGACCACCCTACAGCTTGACCAGGCCGACTACCCTATAGTTAGGCCAAGCCGACCACTCTATAGCTCAATCAGGCCAATCCAAAAAGCTTTGATATTGTTGAAGTCAGAAAAAGAGTTGTCTAGGCAAACCGTATAACAGCGACTTGGGGACTACACGACCACGACTTGGGACAACATGACAGACATTGTGATAGCACGACCATGGTAGGAGGACAACACGATAGGTTCTATAACAACTCTGTCACTATGGAGGAGCACATCGATAACACTGTGAACAACTTGGCAAGGCTAGACAGTGAGCTTATCAAGCTCAGCCATTGTGGGGGAGCAGCTCGACAACACTGTCAACAACTCGGCAAGGCTGGAAAATGAGCTTATCAAGCTCGTCCACTACATGGGAGCAACTCTACAACACAGTGAACAGCTCGGAAAGGGTGGTGATGGAGCTTATCAGCACCTTTAATCTGTTGTTTCTTGTTCAATGCGTATTGTGGACAATTGTGCGTTTATCAATAAATAAGTTGATATAGTAGATAGTTGATACAGTAGATTATATATTTACATTTATTTTATTTTATTTATTTATTTTAATTTTAATATGTAAAAAATATGGAATACAATACATTCAAATAAAAAAACCCCATTATATATTATTTATTATAAAAATAGATAGATTATACATGCACAAAATATATTATTTATAATAAAATACCCCATTTCATTAAGCTAAGTTGTCTTAAATAGTTTGTTTACATTACTTGAACGTTCAAATAAAATGAAAACCACTCGTCGGGCTCTAGCTGACATAACAACCAACCCGGTGAAATCTCACCCTTGCTCCGTACTCTAGATACTACAACATATAGTTGACCATAAGTGAAAATTGGAAATGGTAAGTATAATCCTACTGATGCTAGTGATTGTCCATAGGATTTGTTAATAGTCATTGCTTAGGATAAAATCACTAGAAATTTCCTTCTGATAAGCTTAAGAGGCCACAGTGACTGTGATGGTGAAATAAACATTTATGATATATATATATATATATATATATATATATATATATATATATACACTTCATGACTGGTCTTATTCCTAGTAATAATCTTTACTCCTTTAACATGGTTTGACAGCCTTGTCACTACTAATCTAGTACCATTGTACAAACCATCAGTTTGATCCAAGTTTCTCAAAAGCATAATGGGTGCCTCAATCTTCAAATTAAAGCTATGATTTGGTAGTCCAAATGTGTTTAATGTATTTAGGAATCCTGGTGTAATGTTGAAATGCATTTAGTTCCAATCCTTTAGTATTATCAATGTTATCAGAACTTAGATATTGTTTTTCTATGCCTGCAATTTTGAAATTAGTTAATCTAAGTTATTGGTCTGTATAATCGTATGTAATTGTTAAGTTGAATGACGTATTTTGAATTAATGACAAAACATAACTGTTTGTTTCATTGACAGTTTTAATTATGGCAACTAGAATTTCTTTAGACTGCAAAAAAGTTGTAATCACAATAGTTGTGCACGAGGTCTAGGTATGTGTTGCAACAATAACTTCAATCAGATCATCAAATTTTGAGATTAAAAACTCTGGTGGAATTTGAATTTTTATTATACCATCATTAGGTTAAGATAGTTTTCCATCTCCGAGTTTGATTATCCGTTATAGTTTTCCATCTCCGTTCAAAGAATTGCTTGATGTGGTGCAGGACATGTCAAGGGTGATAATATGGTGCATTATCATTGGTTTATTTGGTATGTGGAGGATCATGTCATATGGTAGTATCTGATTAGATTAGTTAGTGGTAGGAGGAGTGTGGATAGTAGAATTAGGGTGTGTAGGAGTAGAATGGCCTATTGCTGAAAAAAGGGTTCTATTTGTAAAAGGTAGAGGTTCATTCAACTCCTTCTAAATTCGTTTCTTGAATAAATTAATTTTGGTCTTTTGTAACTTGTACATTTTAATTTCATTCTTTGAATGAATTAAACTTTAATTTCAATCCAAAAATAATTTATGCAACTAAAAATTAATTTTTAAGACCTTTTAATTCTCAAATTTAATAAATCTAATTATTACAAACTCGATATCCATCAAAATTTTGAAATTAAACTATAAATATGTACTCATTACATCTTGACACTTATCTTTTTGAATTCTGGACAATATTGATTAATTTAAAAACTTGTTTTGAGTTATTTTATAATGAATACCACTAGATACAGATCAATTATCTCAAAATCAATTTGTCATTGACATGTAAATGAAAACATTCTATTTTTCACATATGACTTGATCTTTTGAATTTTCAAGGAAATCAAATATGAAAGATATCACTTAAGTTAAAATGTATTTATCTCTCTCCAACTTTCTCAAGTGTTTTTGACTTGTGTTTTCACTCAAAATACCTATATAAGTAAATACTCTTGATATTTAACAAGACTCTAATATTCAAATACTTAAGAAAAACATGCAATTGATGATCATGAAAACTTTTTAAAGGTTATAAGGAGGTCAAGACAAAAGTAGAAAAATATTTAGAGTTTTTTGAGTTTTTGAAATAGATATAGAAAGAAGAATAGAGCTTGATTTCAAAGCCAACTTTATTATTTGTTGCTCTTGTAAGAAAGCATTTTTCTCCTTTTTCCTTTTCCTTTTCTTTATTCTTTTTATTTTTTCAAAACTCTAATTTTTTATCTTCCTTTTTTTCATTTTTATTATTTTATGAATAGGTATTCATCTACATTTATTCATCCCTTATTTCTAATGCAATCCATTACTCCTTTTTTTTTTTTAAGGTAAGCACAAATATGATTTTCTTTTTTTCACATTTTTACAATAAGAAAATAGTTTTATGGCTTTCAATAGTCTTAAGTAGGTTGATCTTTGTATGTTCATAAGAGTTATGATATGTTATAATAGTTGAACTAATATTTTATATGTTTATTTTCTTGTTTTATGAAGTTTTCAATTTTATTTTACATGCTGTTGAGTGATCGTTTATGTTTTAATTAGTTGTTTTTAGGTTAAAACTCTTAGATGATACTCGTGTTTGTTCTGAAATCTCGGTTATCAAGTATGTGTAATAAATATACCCGTAAAAAAACGACATTAAAATATGCTGAGGTTTATCCTAACATTTAAATTAAGTTTAAACATTGTTCATCTTCTTCTTCGAAAATTGATCAGCCGAGATATGTATCGTTCTTCTTCGTCTTGCCACCACCCAGAAACTCCAAGTCAGACTAGCCACCATCAACAACCTTCACTTCTAGATTAGAAACCCAAGGTGCAACCACCAACGATGAGTATCCAAAACACAAGAGACAGAAAAAACCTAAATCATTGGATCACGAACATCAAGCTCACGCCACCAACATGCAGAGATGAATCAGAAAATCAATTCGCAACCCAGATCCCCAAACGAACCCAGATCGCAAGAATCAGAAACCCAAAACGCAAAAACCCTAACCCCAAATTCCCAATTTCAGAAACCTTAATTTCAAACCCTAAATCGTGACCATCAAGAATCAAAAATCGCAAAGAATAGAGGCAAAAGAAAATCCCAAAACCCCAAGGTCGCAAGTCACACGCGATTTTCCTTCACCGCAAAAACGTCCCTACATCGCTAGTCAAACCAAAGGACAAAAAAGGAAGAAGAGAGGCCCTCCTTGCACCAAGAACCAAACATGGAGAGAAGGAAAAGAAAGATACCTTCCCTAGAAACATCTCTGCGTACGATATTGGGTTCTTTTTCGAGAGAGAAACAAAACATTAAGGATTGAATTAGGGTTCTCCGAGTCTCCAATTAGATAATAAATTAAATACAAATAAAATGAATTAAATTAAATATATTTTTAATTAAAAATATAGTATTCAATTTACAAAATATTATTTTATTCCTCTTCCCACCAACCAAAGCACTTCAACTACTCTTTCACACCCATTTCCACCAACCTTCGCAAGCCTCATATCTTCATCTAATTTTTTTCTCTGCAACAAGTGCCTGTCCAATGGACTCTCCCAACGTCCTGGTATGGTAGTTCTCATTTTCATTTCTGTTTCTCTTCCATCCAATCCATGCTTCTTTCAATTTCAATTTCAATTTCAATTTCAATTTCAATTTCAATATCAATTTCGATATCTGCTTGTTCTTCTTTAGTTCACTGCTCCATCGGCGGGTAAGAAGAATGCAACCCTAATTTGCGTTCCAATAATGGGGGAATCCATTGAGAAAATGAAGATTGACGTGGAGAAAGCCAAGGCTGGAGGTGCTGACGTTGTCGAAATTCGATTGGACTCTTTGAGAACCTTTGATCCCTATCAAGATCTCACCACTCTCATTCAACATCACGCTTTGCCCTTGTTGTTCACTTACAGGTTTGCAATTCCTACCTCTAGTTTTTCTCCCACGCTTTCTCATTACTGCTCTGCACTTTTGGCGGCCGAAATAATAGAGCCGATGATTACAGTTTAACAACTTTTACACTGTTCTCTGGAGATGACCTCACTCAAAATCTTTACCCTAAACAAACAGGGTTTTTCATATTTAAAGGGTAGACTGATGAATTTGTTGTTAAAAGCGTCATAAAATTCAGTTTAATCCTAAAATTTACATACAAATTAAAATAAAACTTTTCAAAATATTTTTTCTCTATCATATTCATATTTTTGGAAAGTCTTTTCCGTGTTATTGTTATTAGAATTTTCAAAGAACATTAGTCGGGATGAATAAATATAAAATAATTGTGATTTAAATAGAATTGAATTTTTTTTTTCACCTTATTATAAGTTAGTCCAACTCATAGATTTATGACTATAAAATAATAATTAAAAATTAAAATAATTTACTGCATCATTAAAATTAAAATTTAATAAAATAATTTAACTTTTAAAACTATATACTTTAAATTTACTTAACAAAATAAGTGAATTTAGTTTAATAGTAATTTTCATGTGATTTTTTAATTATTAAAATACAATATACTCTAATATTGTTATTATAATTATTATTAGTAAGATAAGATGTAATTTAGCCTTGAATGTTTTATTGTTTTGGAAATACAAATTGGATTTATATGTTATTATTAAAATACAATTTTATACAACATATTTTATTTTATTTAATTCTTATTTTATTTTAAATGTTAAAAATCTATAAGTTTATGTTTTATTTTAGATTATGAAATTATATTTTATTATACTATTTTGTATATTGTTAGTTATTAAAATAGTTTTATTGATGCATTTTGTATAGTTATTAAAATTTAAACATCGAATCATGAATCATGTTTTTAAAAAGTATATATAGGGTAAAATGGTAATTTAGAAAGAAATTATCGGGACAAGCAGTAAACAAAAATCTGTTCACCGAAATTTTATATCCTATAAATAATTTTTAACTGTGTTTTTTATTTAATACCTTTACTTTATTTTTTAAAAATTGAAATTAAGATATATTAATTATTTTTATTATAAATGTGTATTACCTTCCCTTTCAATTAAATCGTATTTTATTTTAAGTTCTAATAAATCTTGACAGTCTTAAAATACTATTGTTATATCATAATATTAACTTTAAATTATATATATTTTTTATATTAAATAATAAAATGCTCTCAAAAGAAAGAGTATGATAATTTATATGATTAATATGATTAAATTTTTATAATTTGTATGCTTATAATAAAGTTATTCTATGCTTTTACGAGTTTAAATGCTAATTGCATTTAATAGCAACTATTTAGAATAGATGACCAATTTTAGTCACAGAATTTATTAAGTGTGGTTTTGTATGAAAAAAAAATATTTATGTGATGTGATAAAACATCATAAAACTTATTATTCGTTTTAAAATATAATATTTGATTAATATATTAATGATTTATTAGCAAAATATTTATTATAAATACTAATGTATTATAAATTTAACATCAGAACATTTATTATAAATTTTAGTATATTTACATTTTTCTCATGAATTAATTAAAGACACATGATTTTATACATAAAAAATTGTTTATTGTTTTTTTCTAAACAGTTAAACTGTTCTAAAAAATATTCATATGTTTCATATTTTATTTTTACTTTTTTTTTAAACTAGTAAGAGTGAAGTTCTTCTAATTTTGAATCATCATAATGACTTAGTTCTCCTCTTTGAAGGCTATGGTAATTTCTCGTAACTTTTTCAGTCTTTAAATCTAAAAGTGAAAACATGTGTTGTTATAAATATCAAAATAACAATACTATGGCTATATATTATGGATAATGATACTTAGACAATATTTTTTTGACAACATTTGAACATCATCTACGTGTCATTCTGTGATTGGTCCAAAATATATTATATGTAGCTATAGTGTGTAGGCTCTCTTAGCTGTCATCTGCTTTTATCTACTATAGTTGTGCGCTTAAATTTGAATTTGTTGGGCCGTGAGCTATGGTGTGATTTAATTGGAAGATTTAAGCGTTGTGAATGATGAAATTCAATATCTTTTCTAAGGCCCAAGTGGGAAGGTGGAATGTATGACGGTGATGAAAACAAACGGTTGGATGCACTACGGTTAGCCATGGAGTTGGGAGCTGATTTTATTGACGTTGAACTTCAGGTTGTGTTCCCTTTGTCCATATAAAGCCACTGACAACTTAACTGTACTGTATACAATTGAAAATATATGAGCCCAAATATAATATTTAGACATATTGAGGGAGTTCTCTTGAACTGAACAAATATTTGGGTAGGTTCTGTTATATTATAATGCTACTACACCGAATTTTTCTGATTTTAGTACGCTAGTTTTTCCAGGATATTATTCTGTGGAGTATGAAATATAAATGACTGCAGTGTACATGTTATTGCGTAATATATATACTATTATATCATGTTCGTATGTGATACACTCTTAGATAACTTAGTGCTGTGCATTATGCTGAAGAAATATATGTATCTCAATCCCAAAGATGCCTTTTGATTGTTTTCTCTTGTTTTATGTTTAAATAGAAGTCTTTGCATGATTCTCACGGAAAGATGACATCTAACATTGAGCAAACACAACTGCAGATTTGAATTGCTTGAACTCTTTCTAATATATGAATAATCAAACTAGTGTCTGGAAATATCAGATAGTTCACCTGAAGGAAAATAATTTGATTTTCTCCTCCATTTAAAACTTTCCCCCATTTGATGAATGCCAAACGCTGTTTTTGTATTGCGTCTGAACAATGAAACTTAACGAAACATTTCCTATTTTTGTCGTATCTCTAAAGGTAGCGCATGGATTCTTTGACTCTATACGTGGAAAGACATTCAATAAAACGAAGGTCATTGTTTCATCTCACAACTATCAGCTTACACCTTCGATTGAGGATCTTGGTAACCTTGTTGCAAGAATACAAGCAACGGGAGCAGACATTGTGAAGATTGCAACTACTGCCACTGACATCACTGATGTGGCACGCATGTTTCAAATAATGGTGCATTCTCAAGTAAGGCTCTAGAAATGGAAATTTTGGAAAAGATTTTGAATCCATATGCATTTTTTTTATAAGCTATTAATCTAAGCATTAGTAAGTTTAATTAGAGTATGGTAAAGATGAAATTGATGTGAAATTCAATTGAGGAAGAGAGGTCAAACATGTTAACAAGATATATATATATATATATATATATATATATATATATATATATATATAAATATATGAGGAAATAAGAAAAAACCAATGTAAATTTAATGAAACATTTTCTCAACCATTTAAAATCATGTATTTATGGTAGTCGAAAGAATTCATAAGCACATTGCCCTTGCATAAAAAATATGCAATACACTGGTTTGTATGAATGTCACAATTTAATACTTAAAACCTTTTGTTATTAGTTTCAAGTCACGTGCTCCTTTGAGAAACCGCCTTTGGAGGTTGTTATAGTGGCTTTGACTTTCTTCCTTCGGTCTTGGCTCCATTTCCAAGCTTGATTGTTGAACTTCATCTTGCTTCTTGATCAAGTTATGTCATCAGGAAGAAAATGGTCTTAGCAACCCAAATTCTTCACAATTCTCACATCCAGCAAAAAACTTCATTTTCAATGCATTCCTCCCTCTTCATGGAAATATTAATTTCTTTCTCCAGCATAACTTCTTCAATCGTTTTTTCTCTTGCTAATTTCCCTTCAACATTTTTGGTTTCTTGTCCACAACAGAGGGTGTGGTTCTTGATTACTGAAACTTCAAAAGTCGGCAATTCAACTTTTGTTGCCCAAGAAAAACAAAGAAAGTCATCTCTTCATCAAACCCATTGTTCTCCCCCTCTTCTTCCGTTGATTTCTCACCTGTATGAATATAATTTTCCCCCTCAATAGATGACGATATCTTGTTTTTAGTATGTAAACCATTTATTTTAATTCTTCCTCTTCCAAGCTTAGCTCAGTGACAAATTTCTCCAATTCTCCAACCCGATATCTTGTTTTGTTAGGAATCATGAATAGAAAAAAGAAAGGGAAGAAAGAAAGTTTAAGGAAAAGGATGAAAAAAAAAACATGAGAATGAAAACTGTTAAATATGATGAAAAACTATATTTAGGATCAATCTCCCTTGTGTCTTTGCATACACATAGGGTAATGTATTTATAATAATAAGAATGTGGGCTAAGCCCAAATACAAATGAATATGTAAGAATAACATAATAAGCATAGGGACTATGTTTCCCTAATTAACATAAACACAAAACCTAATATCTAACACTCCCCCTCAAGCTGGAGCATATAAATCATATGTTCCAAGCTTGTTACAAAGATAGTCAATTCTAGGTCCTCGCAAGGACTTAGTAAATATGTCTGCCAATTGGTTGCTTGAGTTAACGAACTCAGTCTTGATATCTCCGGATATGATTTTTTCTCTAATAAAATGACAATCAACTTCAATGTGCTTGGTTCTCTCATGGAAGACAGGGTTAGAGCTAATATGAAGAGCAGCTTGATTATCACATATAAGTGTCATGTGAGTGACGTCTCCAAATTTCAATTCACTAAGTAATTGTTTAAGCCACACAAGCTCGCAAGTAGCAGATGCCGTAGCTCTATATTCTGCTTCTGCGCTGGACCTTGCCACAACACTTTGCTTCTTACTTTTCCAAGATATCAGGTTGCCACCAATAGAGACACAATATCCAGAAGTAGACCTCCTATCAGAAGGGGAACCAGCCCAATCAGCATCTGAATAGCAAACGATTTTTGTATCGTTGTTAGGACCATATAGCAAACCTTTTCCAGGTGATCCTTTAATATACTTCAGTATGCGAACAACTGCATCCCAATGGTCTTCACATGGGGAGTTTAGAAATTGACTCACCACACTAACTGGGAAGGAAATGTCAGGACGCGTAACAGTAAGATAGTTTAATTTACCAACTAATCTTCTGTACCGTTCAGGATCTGAGAAAGGCTCCCCCTGATTTGGTAGGAGTTTGATGTCAGGATCCATAGGTGTCTCAACAGATTTACAGTTCATTAACCCTGTTTCCTCCAAGATGTCTAACGCATACTTTCTCTGAGATATGACAATACCATCATTGGATTGTGCTACTTCAATACCCAAAAAGTACCGGAGCTTGCCAAGATCTTTGGTTTGAAAATGGTGACAAAGGTGTTGTTTCATCTGAGAGATGCCAAGATAGTCGCTTCCTGTGAGAACAATGTCATCGACATACACTATTAAGTAGATACATCCAGCACTTGAGTGGCGATAGAACACTGAATGATCCGCTTCACTGCGAGACATACCAAATTGTTGAACAACACAGCTGAATTTACCAAACCAGGCCCGAGGAGACTGTTTTAGGCCATATAAGGATTTGCGAAGACGACATACCAATCCAGATGACTCCCCCTGAGCAACAAAGCCGGGCGGTTGCTCCATATAAATTTCTTCATGTAAATCACCATTAAGGAAAGCATTTTTGACATCAAGTTGGTAAAGAGGCCATTGTCGAAGAGCGGCCATGGCAATGAATAGGCGAACAGAGGTCATTTTCGCCACTGGAGAAAAAGTATCACCATAATCCAAACCAAAAATCTGAGTGTATCCTTTGGCAACCAGTCGAGCCTTCAAACGATCAATTGTACCATCAGGGCCAACTTTGATAGCATACACCCACCTGCAACCAACAACAGACTTTCCAGATGGTAATTGGACAAGCTCCCAAGTTCCACTTTTCTGTAAAGCACTTAATTCATCCAGCATGGCTTGACGCCAACCAGGATGAGTTAAGGCATCACTCACAGACTTGGGAATGGACACAGAAGAAATGGATGAGAGACATGTGTAAAAAGATGGAGATAATCTGTGGTAACTAAGAACAGTATAATGGGGGGAAGGGTTACGAGTAGAGCGTATACCTTTACGGAGGGCAATAGGCAGGTCAGACTCATTTGCTGGAGCCGGAGGAGACACAGGAGGCGGCACAGGAGGTGAGTCATGAGGGAGACGAGTGCGGCGACTATAAACCTGAAGGGGTGGAGTTGAAGGACGATCCTGTGGGGAATGAGAGTCTAAAGGAGGAGAAGGATCACAGACAATAGGAATATCAACAGAAACAGGTGGAGGTACAGAACTAGAAGATAGATGTGAAAAATAAAACGAATATTCATCAAAAGTGACGTCAGCGGAGATAAAATGGCGATTGAGGGAAGGGGAAAAACACTTATAGCCCTTTTGTGAGCGTGGAAATCCTAAGAAGACACATTTGTGAGATCTAGGAGATAACTTATCAAGACCAGGACTAAAATCATGAACAAAACATGTAGACCCAAAAACTCTAAGAGGTAATGGATGTAAAGGGTCTTGAGGAAATAAGATAGAATGAGGGATTTTGTTATCTAGGACAGAAGAAGGCATGCGGTTTATGAGATAACATGCAGTGAGAACTGCATCACCCCAAAAACGCGATGGTACTTGACCATGGATTAGAAGTGTACGAGTTGTTTCAATAAGGTGTCTATTCTTGCGCTCAGCCACCCCATTTTGTTGAGGGGTATAGGCACATGAGGTTTGGTGAAGAATGCCATGAGAAGCCATAAAATGTTTAAATGGTTGAGAAAGGTATTCATGGCCATTATCACTGCGTAAAGTGCGAATAGAAACCCCAAACTGAGTTTTTATTTCATTGAAAAAAGTTTGGAAAATAGAAAACAACTCAGAACGATTCTTCATTAGAAACAACCAAGTACACCTGGAATAGTCATCAATAAATGTAACAAAATACTGAAACCCTAAAGTTGACTTAACACGACTAGGTCCCCAAATATCAGAATGAACCAATGAAAAAGGAGATGACGCTCGTTGTGAAACACTACGAGGAAAGGAACTACGAGTATGTTTACCTAACTGACAAGACTCACACGGCAAACTTGATAATTTTGATAAACTAGGAACAAGTTGCTGCAGTTTGGCAAGACTGGGATGACCTAATTGAGCATGAAGAAGGGATGGTGACTCCATGATTATGCCAGCATGTGGAGAAGGGCGAAGATGATATAGGCCATGAGACTCACATCCTGTGCCAATCATGTGTTTCGAACTCCGGTCCTGCAACCAAACAGAATCTTTGGTAAATGAAATAACACAATTAAGGGAACGAGTTAGACGACTTACGGACAATAAGTTAAAAGGAGACCCAGGGACATAAAGTACTTGATCAATGGATATGGACGGAAAAATATGAACAGTACCAATACCACGAGAGGAGACTCTAGACCCATCAGCCATTGTTACCAAGGGTAAATTATCCGGACATGACAAGGAAGAAAACAAGGACTTGTTACCAGTGATATGATCGGTGGCGCCTGAGTCAAGGACCCAAGATCCGATAGAGTGAGTCAGACCAACAAAAGGAGTACCTGTGAGTGTAACAGAAGCAGATGTAGTAGAACTAAAGTGCTGACGGTCCTCATACCATCTGAGAAATTCCTGAAAGAGTGCACGATTGTTTATGCTATTTGATGAAGTAGGATGGTCTGGCTGGCGAGACAGACTCCGATCATCACGTTGGGCAGCCATGGAGAGGGAGAAACCCTAAAAATTCAATGTGCTCCGATTGAAGTAACGACCACAGATCCAGAATAAGGGCGAGGAGGCGATCACGGCGGTGCTGGTCGGCGGCGGAAAGCTCCGGCGACGCAAGTGAGTTTCACCGGGAAATAAAAGGAGCAAACCGTAAAAGTCAGATCTGCTCAAATACAGTCCAAACGAGTCGTCACCGACCCTAGGAATGGACTCAGGGGGCTCCGGCGACCCTGTCTGTGGCGGCGCCGGCGAGTGGGTCTTGCCGGAGGTGGGCGCGTGGGTTACACGCGCCGGTGACGATGGCGGCGCGTGGATACTCCGATCGCGGAGATCTTTGGACCGCGGTGGTCGCCCGGCCGAGACGCTTCGGATGGAGTGGTCGCCGGTCGATTCTGGAACTCCGGCGACGGCGCGGCGGCGGCAGCGGCGGCGACGATGGTGGGCTGCGGCGACTGCGGCGGTGATGCGTACCGGAGACTGTAGAACAGGTAGAACCGAACCTAAGCTCTGATACCATGTTAAATATGATGAAAAACTATATTTAGGATCAATCTCCCTTGTGTCTTTGCATACACATAGGGTAATGTATTTATAATAATAAGAATGTGGGCTAAGCCCAAATACAAATGAATATGTAAGAATAACATAATAAGCATAGGGACTATGTTTCCCTAATTAACATAAACACAAAACCTAATATCTAACAAAAACAAAGGTTTTTTATTGAATAGAATGAATAGAACAAAAAATAGGAGACCTCTCTCTCCTTCAAAGGCTTCCCCTTCACAAAGCTAAAGCTAAATCTACAAAAATTCACCTCCCTTTTCCTTTTCTCCTTATTTCCTATATATATATATATATATAACACCTCAAGTGATTGACCCATGAATATTCTAACTTTCTTAACTAATTTCTCTTATTTGTGTATCTTAATAATACACTCCTTCAAAAATCAACCTTGTCCTCAAGGTTGGAACAGTGTCGTGGCTCATCTCCATCACTGTGATTGTTATCTACCCTTTCTTGAACTGACTACTATATGCGAATTCAGGTTTGGAGGCTTGGGTGGTGGTGGAGATGAGAGTGGTTTTTTTTTTTAAAAAAAAAGGGTTAAAAATATTTGTAGTTCCTAAACTGGACATGAAATTGGAATTCGTTCTTATCTCAAACTTTGATATATTTTAGTTTCTATACTTTAAAAATAAATGAATATGGTCCTTTTAACCCAAAAGTGTTAATTTATTTTTTATGTGTTAAACGGTGCTCTAGCTTGATATTTGAACTGGAGCATGTCAAATGGTGTAAACAACTCAAATGTCACTATTAAAGAACATTTGACACAAAAAAGTTTAACACAATTGGATTAGGAAGACTATGTCTATTCATTTTTAAAGTTTGAGACAAAGAAGAATTTCAATTTCACGTCAAAGTTTAGAGACTAAAAACATATTTAACTCTTTTATAAAAGTCTTTGAACCTCAGTAAGTTGAAAATCTAAGATTCCAATGTCATTGATGTTCCAACCACTTTCATCATTAAATCTAAATCCAACAATGATTTCTTATTTATATAACGTAAATCTGAATTTTGGAAAGAATGATGGCCGGGTGCATCTCCACCTTCAACTTTCTTATTTGTTAACTCTGTAATTGGGTTATCAAGAAATTGACCTTCACTCTATTGATTCATCCCCTTCTCCCTCTATCATAATTTTTGTTTCTCTTGCAAATATCACTTCTTTTTTGGTTTTTACTTCACTACAGAGTGTGTGATTCTTTATTGCTGAACCTTCTCCCACATCTCGAGCATTTTCCATAGCTCTAATCAAGTCCTCTGGATCTTGTGGTGGAATTTGATTTTGAACATTAGATTATAGCCTTGCAAAGAAGTATCCCTGCTATTGATCTTCTTTTGTTCGATCTACTTGAGAAATCAACCTTGAGGAGTCATTCCCTTCAAACATGAGCAATTCCACTATTTTAACCCAAGGCCTCAACAGTTCTTCTCCCTCCTCTTCTGATCTACTACTATGTAGATGTCTTTCTTCCTTCTTTTTCTTCATGACAGTTTTTTTATTTCTTTCATGTTTGACAAACTTTCTATAATAACAGCCATATCAACTTTCAGCTTCGCAACCACCTTCCCTTGTTCACTGACCTTTCTTTCCAACGCGTTCAAACACCTTTCCTTATTGACCCTTCTTAGTAGATCCCACATGTTGGACCAAAATGTTAGGAACCAAATATTGAAAAGAGAAGGAAAGATAGGTTTTTTATTGAATATAATGAAAAGAACAAAATATAGGAGAGCACTTTCTCCTTCAAGGGCTTTGCCTTCACAAAGAGCTAAAGTTCAATCTACAAAAACTCACCTCCCTTTTCCATGTCCTTTCCTTCTTTCCTATTTATATCTAACTAACACCTCAAATAACTAACTCATGAATATTCTAAATTTTTTAACTAATTTCTCTTCTCTGGGTATCCTATCAAAAGAATTTTTGAAAGTAAACATATATGTATCAAACTAGTAGAAAAATGAATTAGTCAATAGTGTTTACATTAAGCCTCACTGTGTTTAGTGCTTACTCACAGTTCTGAGGAAGTTAGCTTTGATACCGTTGGAAATATTTTATAAAATAAATATAAAGAGATATTGGAACTTGCACAAAAAATGTAGGAGATTAAAATTGGACGAAAATAATCCTTGAAATTCATAAGTGAGAATGTCTATGGATAAGCTTACAAAAACCTAAAGTTTCTAATGTAATGTTAGATTATTTGAAGTTTAAATTAACTAACTAACGCAAACATAAACAATTAAATCTGCGACAATAACCAAAATATTATATAAAACTTATTCATAATTCAAGTAAGATAAAATTTCATAGCTCTGATAGTTCTAATTATATTTTAACTAGTATGATTACTGTTTGAGGCTTTCTATATGATAAGGAATCATTTTAGCATAACCATTGTTCTAATTTCCAGGTTCCGTTTATTGGACTTGTTATGGGTGATAGGGGATTGATTTCTCGTATACTTTGTGCAAAATTTGGTGGATATCTTACTTTTGGTACCCTCGAGTCAGGAGTAGTTTCAGCTCCTGGACAACCTACACTTAAGGATTTATTTTCTCTGTACAATTTGAGACAAGTGGCACCTGACACAAAAGTATATGGGATTATTGGAAAGCCTGTCGGTCACAGTAAATCACCCATTTTATTCAATGAAGTTTTCAAGTCAGTTGGTTATAATGGTGTTTATGTATTTTTATTGGTGGATGACCTTGCCAATTTTCTCAGGACTTACTCTTCTACAGATTTTGTGGGATTCAGGTTCCAACTCCTTTTGAAGATATTTTGAATTTATATTCTAATGTAGCTGTTCTCTCAAGTGTGGTTTCATGTTCTAGGTTCTTCTTTGCATGCTAGAAATATTTCTTGGATTTGATAAAGATCCATATATGCAAAATAAGCTATTAGTCTACTGCTTGGTCTTTTGTATCTAGGATTATTAATATGTTGTTATTCCAAGTTTAGTTAAAGTGTTTTAACGGCTCAAGCATCTATTTGATAAAACCAATAAGGATGTAATTTGTTTATCTTAAAGTCTTTGAATGATTAATTTGATCTGAAATTTGGAATTCGTCAGGCCTTTTCCTTCTAAGTTGCCTAATTGTTTAGAGTTCTATGGATATTTCTTTAATATTTCCAACCAGGTGGATACTGAATGTAGCTATTATATTGCATTTTGTATGCCATTCGGTTTTATGCATTCACTTGCAATGCCTCAGTATACTGCATTATTTGGTTAAGTCATAAACATATAATTGTATCTGGTCCTTTCAAATCCAGGTATACATGACCTACGGGTATTACAAATAAGAAAAGTTACGCAGTTGTGAAGTTGTTTCTTAATATCATGTAATGCGTCAACCTTTGCTTAAATGCTTAAGTAACCATCTATACGCCTCCTATTTTTGCTCCACTTCTATGAATATCTTGTAAACCTCTAAGAGCACTGCTTGAATTTGATCTTTAGTATTTGCTTTCAGTGTTACCATTCCTCACAAGGAGGTGGCACTTGAGTGCTGTGATGAGGTTGATCCAGTGGCTAAGGTAATTGATGTATTTTTTATTACAATGTACGATTGGCAACCATGGATCATAATGGGAAATGATTTGATTCCGTTTTTTCTTTTCTAAATTCTTCAAATTGTTTGTAATCACAGTCAATAGGAGCTGTCAATTGCATTATTAGAAGAGCAACTGATGGGAAATTGATTGGATATAATACGGATTATGTCGGTTCTATTTCTGCAATTGAGGATGGTTTACGAGGTAGTTGTCTTGTTTGGTAACTAAGCAATATTTCTATCAGTGTTGTTGGTAACTCTTATTCTGAAAATGTCTTGCACTTCCATTATTTCTTGGCAGGTAAACATAATGGTGGAAACACAAATATTTCACCATTAGCTGGTAAGTTGTTTGTTGTTATTGGGGCTGGTGGTGCTGGTAAGGCACTTGCTTATGGTGCAAAAGAGAAAGGAGCAAGGGTTGTGATTGCAAACCGTACCTATGGTAAGCTTCATGATTTTGTTTTTTTCTTGCTTAATGTATGAACATTTTGAATTGTTAAAGTTTCTTCTTAGACGTTGTTGACAAAGCATCACATGTATAGGAGATAGTTAATAATGTGATCAAATCTCTTAATGTGATCACATGGTTGAGAAATGTCTTCAACATTTCTGGTTTAGAAAAGGAGAGCCATTTTAGTTAAAGTTGTATTGTTTTGCCCTTTTAGGTGCAATTATGGTGGTTTGAAACATCTCGTTTGTTTGTTTTGGGTTTTTTTTCTTTTGATATTTTTTTTTACAAGTTTAAGACAATTTGCTCTTTGTTAATGATAATTTGCTCTTTGTTAATGATAATGTCTAACCTGTTTCACTTTTCATCTTTTACTTTCCCGTACCTTTTTTCCTTTTAATGCTCCTTTGTGATGTAGTAATTTCTTGGTCTACTAAATTTTGTATTCCACTCATGCTAGTAGATTTGTTCATTCAATTCATTATGATTCTTATCAGTACAATATTTTTATAAAAGCTTGTTACATGTATTAAATATAGGTAGTTGTTAGAATAGGTATTTAATGTAGATTTTTAGCAATTGTATTGGAAAACTTCTGTATGCTATACCTGAGCTTTTAGTATTAATTACCTAGATATTCCTAATGTAATTTCCTTCTATAAATAACAAAGATCAGCTGAGAGATAATCAATCTCTTAAGCACTTTTTCTCATATTTTCAATCTTAAGTTGGTTTTAGAGTAGGTCAATCCCACCCTACTAGTTTTGCATCTGTCCATTATGGTCCACCATTATCCTCCACTGCCGCCATCAATTGTGCATTGTCGGCCACCTTTTTATCGCCGGAACAAGTTCGCATCTTCTCCACATGGCTCATTGAACCTCCTTCTCTTTGTTTCGACCCTTGTTTCTTCAGTTTCTAATAGGGTCTCAAGGGTTTATGTCAGGAAAAAAGGGGAAAAAGGGGGCAAAAACAGGACATAAAATAGAATGGAGGGGGAAGTTGGTTAGGCTCTTACGGTTGGAGGTTGTTTTAGGAACTAACTATATAAGGGGGAATAAGTTTCTTTTAAGGGACACGTTGTATTATTTGTAGTTGAGACAGGATCTTTGCATCCTATGGGGAGGAAGACAGGCTTCCTTGAATGTGTTTGTACATTGTTGTGTTGTCAAAAATAAAGAAACAGTTATTCTTGTGAGTTTCGTTTTCAGTGTCATACCAGGATAGTGTTGGGGATTTCTTGCTCTCAAGAAACCTAACAGTTTCACCACTGTTTGTCATCTTTTATAATTGGCACAAACTATGAAGTGTAGATTGTTGCTGTAATTTTGATTTTTGGTAAATTCCTCCTTCAATGTCTTCCTTTTCTCAAAGTCGACACAAATGTCCTCAATGTTCCCTTTGTAGGAGAATTGACCCTTTTGAGAGACTCTTATCAAAGTTAAGTAATCTTTCAAACTCGGAACTAGAGCTATCATGCAATTCATTTTGAACCCCAATTTGAGTCGTCGCTTTACCCTTCCCTGTTGGTGTTGGAGATGGAGTTGCACTTGAACCTTTCTCAGAAGCACGAGAAGATCCAATACCAATACCACCAGTTGATGGTTTCTTTATTTTATTGGTGGCTTGTCTCCTTGTCTAAACTCTTGGTTTTCCAATACCTAAATCTTCATAAACAATTGCCCAATTAAGAGTGGGTTCATCATCAAAAACCAACTCATTTCCCCCTCTTCATTATTGTTATCATTATCAACTTCTCCCACTAACCACTCATTATAAGCATGCTTTTTCAATACTTTATCAAAAGTAGGTTGTACAAACTTTTTGGCATGAATTTTGATAGAGAGAACATTTTGTGAATGTTTTCTTTGTCTCTAATGTCCAGTTCTGATTTGTATATGATGTAGCAGGTGGATACTTGACATAGGAAATCTGCACAAAGTAGAGTAGATATGCATGCAGACAGATATGTCCTTTTTTTTATCACTTTTGTTGTTTTTGAACGTTGTGCATTTATGGTATTTAATGCGCATTTAGAACAACTATAAGCATTTCAAATTTTTATTGCTCAAGCAGCATTTGATCATTTAAGTATTTTGGAGAAGATACTTAGCAGTTCATGAGAGTTTCATCGTTGGATGAAAACTTTGTTTAGCACAGGGTATCGTTTAGGCTATAAAAGGCTTTTCTTAACAGTGTCTTGTTTGATTCAAGGGCTTGTTTAGAGAGATATATTTGAACATGTTTTTGGGACAATGTTTGTACCTTTGCACGTTTACCAAAAACATCATTTTATAAATCATAAGTGAGAGTTCGTAGCTTTGTTTAGCAAAGTATAGCACGAGTGCATTTAGCAATACTCTCATTGACGCATTGAGTAGGAAAAATGTTTAGTAGTGCATCTATTCACAAAGCTTTTTCATAAACCGCTTATCTTTTAACTATATTAATTTTCCCAAGATAACACTTTGTCATATGCTCATTTCGTTTATTGTTGTTTGTTAAACTTCAAAACATATGAGGACGTTTAGATAGTTTAGTCTTATAGACGATTTTGTCTTAATAGACAAGAAATTATGTTCAACTTCTTGTTTAGTTTTGTTGTGTTAGTAACAAATAAAGTCATAAAGATTTGTAAGAGATGAGGAAAGTATTTCATGTGCTGACTTATCCATTGCTTATGAGGCTATTAGTAATTACACTTTTATCCTTTTTATTGCCTCTCACTTAGTTGTTTCTACAAATTATATTATTAACATTACAACATCATGTTGAATTAAAATCCATAAAAATCCATTATAGTGATATACTCAGATCTATGGCATTGATTATGGTGATAAGTTTTCTCCTATAGCCAAAATGATTATTGTGTCTCTTCTTTCCATGTCAGTTATGCATCATTGGCCTCTCCATCAATTAGATATGAAATATGTTTTTCTTCATGGTGATCTAGAAGAGGAGATTTATATGAAACAACTTCTTGATTTTGATGCTTAGGGGGAATCTGGCTTGGTTTGCAAGTGATATCAGTCTTTATGATCTCAAACAATCTCTTCGTGTTTGGTTTCAAAAATAAGTCACATTGTTCAAACATTTGGAATGAAATGCAATGAGACAGATCATTTTGTTTTTTATTGTCATACCTCACCTGCAAAATGTGTTTATTTAATGACAGTTATTATAGGAAATTTTGCTACTAGAATCTTATAGCTAAAGGAACACTTATGAATCACTATTAGACCAAAGATCTTGGAAATCTCAAATACTTTCTAGACATTCAAGTGGCTCAATCAAAGGAAGGCATTGTAGTTTTTCTAAGGAAATATGCTTTAGATATCTTGGAAGAAAGAGGCATGACTCACTAGAGACTAGGTGATAGCCGTGTGGATCCAAATCAAAAATTAATGGTAGATCGAGGTAAACCTCTCTTTAATCTAGAGAGATATAGAATACTTGTTGGGAAACTTATTTATCTCACAATTACTAGACCTAATCTATCTTTTGTAGTGGGTGTTGTTAGTATGTTCATGCAAAATCCTTGAATTGATTATTGAAATGCTATCATCCACATCTTAAGATACCTAAAAAAGGCTACAGTGCAAGGTTTGCTATATGAAGATAAAGGGAATACCTAAATTTCTTGGTATTATGATGCTTGATTGGGTAGGATCTTCTATGGATAGATGCTCCACTACAAGGTATATGTTCTCATTGGAAGAAACATTATTTCTTAGAAAAGCAAGAAAAGATTGTATTTGCTTGATCTAATGTTGAACATGAATATAGGACAATGGCGTCTCTCACTTGTGAACATATATGGGTGAAACAATTTCTTCAAAAATTAAAACTCTATGAAATCCAACAAATGAAGATGTATTGTGATAATCAAGCTATCATCCACGTTGCTTCTAATCTAGTGTTCGATGAAAGGACTAAACACATAGAACTTGACTTTCATTTTATTCAAGGAAACTTGTTGGCCAATGAAATTTGTACCAAGTTTGTTAGATCCAATGATCAACTTGCATATGTGTAAAAAAATCCTTAAGGGTACCTCAAATTAAATTTATTTGTTCCAAGCTTAGTACATATAATTTGTATGTTTTAGCTTAAAGGGGAGTGTAAGGATATGTATTAAATATAGGTAATTGTTAGAATAGGTATATAATCTAAGTAGTTAGCAGTTGTATTGGAAAATTTTTGTATGTTGTACCTAAACTATTAGCATTAATTACATAGATATTTCTAATGTAATTTTCTTCTATAAATAGCACATAAGTTGAGTGGTAATCAGTCTCTTTAAGCTGTTTTTTTCTCTTATTTTCAGTCTTAAGTAAGCTTTTTATAATAGTATGAGTGGTAGAGGGAGAGAATCAATTAGTTACTTGAATATAGTAGAGAATATGATTTTCAAAAAATATTTGTGGTTCCAAATTCTCATTATATATACGATAACCTTCGAAATCAGTACTTCTAAGCAGTATTGAGTTATTGATATATTTTACTCATTGTATAGCGTTTCTTACAAAAACAAGCATAACTACTATTTCCTGTCTTTTCTTAGTCATATTTAATGGCATATTATATTTGTATTATTTTTTTTATTCATATATATAGACCGTGCTAGAGAACTTGCTGATGCAATTGGAGGAGATGCTATAGCTCTTACCGATTTAGATAGTTACCATCCCGAGGATGGTATGATTCTTGCAAATACAACATCAATTGGAATGCAACCAAAAGTGGATGAGACGCCTATTTCTAAGGTTCGCTCCTTCGATATGGATGTGTCATACCAGTTAAGACCTTGAAATATTGTTGGTGAAGCTTTTAATTTGATGTTATTGCCAATCATATCTACTTCCATCTCCTGATGAAATATGATTATTGGTGAACGAAAATGTTTATTTCATTACTTGATTTCACTGAAATCGTGTTATGTTACCATTGCATAATTCCTACTTAATGGAAAGTTGATAGGGAATCAATATGATTAGTTAGTTATGCCTAAATGGTTCTTAAGTCTTTTCTATGACTTCGGCCTTTTGGTTTGACATATTCATGCACTCTGAGGAGTGAGAGAGTTGAATTTTACTTGAACAAAATTACAAACCTATCCAGCAAAAATATTCTCATGCTTGTACAAAGGCACGAAATTTTATCATATACCTTGAGCAAGTTGAAATTGAAATCCAGAGAACCAGTAATTCCTTCTTTTTTGCAGTACGCTTTGAAATATTATTCCCTAGTTTTTGATGCTGTATACACGCCCAAAATTACTAGACTCTTGAAAGAAGCAGAAGAATCAGGAGCCACTATTGTAACAGGATTGGAGATGTTTATGGGGCAAGCATATGGACAATATGAGAATTTCACTGGATTGCCAGGTAAGCTGAATGTTAAAGTTTAGTGAAGTGAGTTTCATGTAATTTTTTTACCTTAGCTCCCTTGTCTAATTCCTCAATTGATCCAATTCATTTACCCTTTTATTTGTTTGATTCTATTTTGAATTTGCAGCACCGAGGGAGCTCTTCAGAAAGATTATGGAAAATTATTAATGAGGTTTGCACAAGACATAACCTCTATGCGACTTGTTTTTCCACGTATTGAAAGTTCTACTTAAGATTGAAACCGTAAAATAATTGTAGAAGACTTAGAAAGATTTTCTTACTCTCATTCCTCATTCTGTGTATAAGAAAATTCAGATACAAAATAAGGTAATTATAATATAATAATGATAAATAAAGGAAATACTTTAACAATAATTTTGCTTCATTATTCCATCCATGATTCAATTTAGGAAAGTAATTCTAATTGTGTCGTATAACTTTCGAGTATTGACATGTTGCAATGTCCATTTTCTATTTCATACTTCCTACCTGCTTTTATTTTTATTTTTGGTTTCTATCTCAAAACTTTCAGCACGTATACCTGTGTACTTTAAACATATTTATATATTATTTCATTTATCTGTTAAGCTGAAGGATCTTTTCATGTCAAAAATATGCTTGAATCCTCATTTAAATAACTTATGTTTTCTGACTTAAAACTTTCAATCTAACTTCTCCAAAGTTTATTTTAATTAGTATAAATTAATTATATTTATGAAATAAACTTAATTATTATTTTTCTTTTATGAGTATTCATTGGGAGAAGTATGTCAGCAGTGTTTTAATGTAATACGAGAAAAATAATAATGTCAAATATCTAACATGGTTTTTTATTTTGCAGTGATCAGTTGTCAC
The DNA here is from genome assembly GCA_027742785.1 of Vigna reflexopilosa. Lineage (NCBI taxonomy): Eukaryota > Viridiplantae > Streptophyta > Magnoliopsida > Fabales > Fabaceae > Vigna > Vigna reflexopilosa. The sequence goes on along the minus strand of CM050930.1, from coordinate 28,542,596 downwards.
TGAACAACGGAACGGTTTGAGACAGATTTAGAAGAGGCTTCAATTCGTGTATCTAAACTTGACTTTATTCGGTAGAGTACATTCAATAACAACCCTAAAATGCTGAGTTCTGTTTTATTTTTTATTTTTTTTGTCAAAATTAGGTTAAGGATCCAACAAGTACTGTCAAACCAAATTTAGTTATGTTGTAATTAATGGAAAATTTTTGTCCGAGTACAAAAATAAGTATTTATATATCAGATGAGATTATTCGCAATAAATAGATAAATTGATGAAGCATTAAATGTCCAATATTAAAATTTATAAAGGTGCTAGGACGAACTGCTTATATGGATAGATGACAGCAATCAAAAAGATTCAATAAGTTAGTTATATCCTCGTAAATGTTTGGAAAAAGAAAAAATATAAACTTAAACATAGAAGTTATTAATTAAATATATTAAAAAAAAAAAAAAACAAACAGGCCTTCAATAATTGTGTAGTGCGGAATTTTTTTTTTCTTAGACAATTGCCTGATCAGTTTGTCCACATACATTATACATTATTTCTTATTAATAATTTGAACCACTTACTTCTTGCACCACCTTCACTTTTTAGGTTTATTTAGTCATTTAAAAATTTTGTTTGAAAATTTTAAGTAAATCTTTATTTTGATTTTATTTCAATTAAGTTAATTTTTAAAAAATTAATTCAATTAAGTAATTTTCATTATTAATATATCAATTATGTTTAAATACCAGATTACAGTTCTTTTGTTTATACTTTTTTATTTTTTAATTGTATTTTGCAAATTTTCTTTTTTTTTCATATGTAGGGTCCATGTGTTAGTGTAAGTACTATATGTTATTATCATGTATACAGTCCTTTGTATATTCTATTTAATTTAATTCACTTTCAATTCTTTTTAAAATAAAACAAATTAAAATTAAATTTATTATTTATATTAATATTGTGATATTTATATTAATATTATGATATTTATATAAAAAAATTAACTATTTTATTAAATATTTTTGAAATCCTTTTTAAACCAATATTATTGAATTTTATTTAAATAAATTATTTTTAATTTTATAAAAAAATATGAAATATAATAGTTCTATGCATTTACCGTCAATGTAACCTAAAGTTTTGAATAAATATAATAAAATTTATTTAAGAAATAACAAAGTATTATATGACTTAAAATAAAATGATATGTAGAATAAATATTAAAATTTAAAATTAAAATCATTTAAAAGATTAACTTTTAGTATATAATTAAAAAACTATACAATAGTTTAAATTAATAATATCTACAAATTAAATTTTAATTATTATTATTATAACAATAAAGAAATTTAATAGTAATTATTTTAATTTAACATGTTAAAAGGTTAATTTATAAAAAATTACAAATAATAAATTTGATCTCAATTTAAAAATAAATAAAATTGTTCTATTTTAAAAAAAAAACTGAACTAAATTGAATTATATATATATATATATATATATATATATATATATATATATATATATATATATATATATATATAATTTATACGAATGATATTCGACAATGAAACTAATATATGGCACTCACGTGTCAGAGTTTCCATCAGAATTGAATAATAAATTTTCAACTTGGGACTTAGTGCTTAATTAAGTTTTTTTAAAATTCGATTTTTATCCTTAATTGTTTTGAGAGATGAGAAATGGTTTTCCAGATTTTTATTTCGTAAAATATTATTTCGAAAATATAAAATATGAAGAACTTACTAATTTAGCTAGGCCTGAAAATATAAAAATTGAGAAAAGAAACTGGACTGAATAACTACATGCTTAAAGAATCTAAATATGTTAAACAAATATATATATATATATATATATATATATATATATATATAAACACATTTATATGAAATGGAGAAAGGCTAATCTCTGCCATTGTTATAGCAGTTTGTTTAGTTTTTAGTTTATGAATTCATGCTCTTAAAAGTACGATGGTGATATATTCTGAAGTAAAGAGTAGGCTCAATGACTAAAGAAGTTTAAAATTATCACAAAGTTTGAACGTTGGATGAATTTGATGTGGGAATCACGACACCTATCCACACATTTGAAATCGGTTTGAATAATTTAAAAAAATGGACCACATGCAAGGAAGATGCTCATTGCTAAAGAGATAATTAAGGGAGAGGATATGGCCAAAAAAATCAGAGGCCATTACTTTGTGATAACCGCTCTATCTTGCAAAAAATATGTATATGACAACATTCTCCCACTTGGTCCATTATCCAACCATCAAACGTAATAAGAAACCAAACATATGAATCATGGTGATAGTTCCTCTGATAATGAGTATTATTTCCCATGTATCACAATATATTGCGTCTTACATCATAAGCTCTTAACTCTAATGAATAAACCATATGTTTATTCTAGGTCACAATTAAATGAGTTTTCTGAAAGTAAGTAGTTATGTGCACAAAATAAATGAGAAAACATTACACTGGATAAGAGCTTTATCAAAATGAAAGTACTTACAATGATTGTCATATCATGGAACCAAGTCCCATACGCGTTACATGATCCTTAAAATTCTTTGATGGCATGCCTTTAGTTAAAGGATCAACAATCATCAACAAAGTGCTAACGTGCTCGATGACCACTTTCTTTTCTTTAACACGTTTTTTTATGGCTAGATATTTAATATCGATGTACTTACTTTGACTTCCACTTTTATTATTCTTACCATAAAAATAGTAACAGAGTTATCACAATATAACTTCAATAGCCTAGTAATTAAGTCCACAACTCTAAGCCCAGATATAGAACTCTTCAACCATACACCATGTGAAGTAGCCTCGAAACAAGAAAAGAACTCAACCTCCATATTAGAAGTAGCAGTCAAGGTTTGCTTTTTGCTACTCCAAGATGCAGCTCCACAAGATGGTGAAACACTTGAAGGAAAAAAGAAAGCCCAATAGTCATATCGTTTGATGAAGAAAAATAATCTAATGAATAAAGTAACTGGTGACATCAAATGGTATGTCAAGGCCAAGATCTTATACAAACAAAGGCTAGCTATTCTCATCTACCAAAGAAGGATCATCCAATGACAATGAAGTTATAAAAGAAGACTTCTAGAAGGAAGAATCATCTCAAAGGCTACAACATTAACGATAGTAAGATTCTTACATCTAATAATATGTTGATCTCACAAGAAATTCTATCTTGCACTAAAATTAATAAGCAATGTGTCTAGTACATATTCTATAAAGCATTGGGAGCTCAAGGGATCTTGACACTATGGAATATTTAATTTTAAATTCTCTAATACATTAATTTTTTTTTGTCTTAATTACTTTGATACCTTATTTTCTAGTTGCTTTGATACATTATATATGCTTTGATACTTAGATTTATGCTTGCTTTGCTATATGATAATATGATCCATTGCATGTGTAAATGATTATGACTTATGGCAGTCATATATCATTCATAGCATACTTGGTTAATAATTCTCCAAACAACATTTTTGATGTTATCCTTATGATATATATATATATATATATATATATATATATATATCAATGTTAATTTGCTCTGATAATCATATTGTCATATGCTATGTCACTCTTAAAACCCTTTTTTATCTCTATCAAATAAGGGGAAGAATTTTAATGTGCTAAATGTTGGTAAAAATCGTATATTCAGGGAGAGAATATGCTAAGGGGGAGAAAATCTTTTAAAGGGGAGAATACACTAAACACTGGAGAAATATAAAATCTATATAAAGTAAGTCATTTGCTAATGTTATTTATTGATTATATCACTCTGATGCCACTAAATTTTGTCAAAACTTTAGTATAAAACTATAATGCCAAAAAATCTTAGATGTTTATCAAACTATAATATAACTCTAAGGCCATATATTCTTATTGATTATATCACGCGGTTGTTTTTCCCTATACGTCGCGATTTACGAACCGCGGCATATTCAGGCGCAGTAAAAAGTCTCTAACTATAGGCCGCAGTTGCAACCGCGGTCAAAAGTTCTGCAAATAGACCGCGGTTGCACAAGGAACCGCAGCCAAAACCCCATTTTTTTTAAAAAAAAAAACATTCCACTATAGGTCGCGGTTTGAACCGCGATAAAAGACCAGGAATAGATCGCGGTTCATGCCTTAACCGCGGCCAAAAGTCTTTTTTTAAAAAAAAAATGACACCTTTATACCGCGGTTGTGGTAACAACCGCGACATATTCTCCTGCAGTTTTTTAAAATAGCGGGTCTATTTTTGTGATATCCACTACCACAAAAACAGACCTGCATATGAAATACATGTTGAAATTCAATTTCAACTCATCAAACAGATGTTCAAATGTATTTTAACATCACATAAAGTACAAAGTCTAATAAAATACAATCTAATAAAATAGAATGTTTAAATCTAATAACTATGACTTATTATATAATCTAATGAAATATTTTGCAGCAGCTTTCCTTATGAATGAAATTGGCTTCTCAGGAAGTGGTGTAGTAGTCTTGAATCTCTGCACAAAACAATTGATATTAATAAGTGTATATGAATTCCAAATTTTGGAGAAAATCAAAATTTATTAGATTTAAATATTACCGTTTCCCAGCCTCTTGTGATATGAGAACGAATAATCTGGGTCATCCAATACATTACATAGTATCCGCACTCATATGACTCACTCTGTCTGTTACACTACAATATATCATCATAGTTGTAAATAATTAGTGAAAAATATTAAAACAAAACAACTATAAGAAAGTATGGCTTTAGCATATGTCAAACCTTGAGAGAAATCCAAGCAATCTTTCTAATGTTTGTAATTGATCTCCCAACCATCATCATACTTGTTGGAATAGAACTATATATATAAAAAAATGAATTTTAGCATTCATTTATATAAAAAAGAAAGTCCAAACATTGAGGTTCTTACCAATCAACTAGTTGTTTGAGATTTGTGGGAGGAGGCTTGTGCAATGAGCAGAACCATAAAGCATAGCTCTCGTGCATAGAAATAACAAGAAGCTGCCAATGGCGCCTGAAATTCATAATAACTTAACTATTATATTTTAAAATCACATATGGAACTTTATTATGTTAACAAAGTTCACTTACCCGGATATATAAGGCAAAAAATATATTTTCTTGCCGCTTGCAAAATTTCTTATGAGATTTGTGTTAATGTGATCAAAATCATTTGATTCGTGAATGGATTGGGGATCAATAAATCCATAATCATCAGAGTGCCCCAACTTGTTACTGGTCCCACACAAATACCTGAAATCAAAAGTTAACTTTGATATGAGGATACTTGATATACAAATCAATTTTATATATGAATAATTGCTCATAGACTTACATCATCCATAGCTAAATAATTGTAATATTCAACTCTTGTGTTCCCGAAGCAAGCTCTTTGACATCTTGGCTATGAAGGTATAATGGGACCTCAGAGACTCTCCCAAATACATTAGAATTATATTCAACCTCCAAAGGTGTATCTTCAATGATGTCAGCAAGTAGCTGCAATGAACCAAGAGGATCATCCTCAGATAGAGGAATCTTCTCTTGTGCTTGCGTCTGTTGTTACATGGAAAAATAAGATAAGTTTTGACATCAATAACATGTAAACTTTAAAATTGAGAAGTGTAAAGAAGAATTTCATACCGGGGGGGTCAGAAACTGAACCAATCAAATGTTTAGGCCAAGCGATAAAGGACTTGAATGCCTGTTCAACAGTGAAAATCTCATCTGTGGGCAGAGGAACTTCGGCATCTGGTACTATCATTTCGTCCACTGAGACCTTCACCTCATCCTCTGATAGCTCCATACCATGAACAACAGTCGCTGCCTTAAACATTGTTCCACGAGCTACCAGGACCGTCTCGGTATCGTCTAAAATGTATAGCAGACATGGACTGGCATCGTCCATGTCATCCCCTGGGACGGCTGGTGCTGAACAACTTCCTTTTCCGCTTCTCCTTGTCAGAGTAAATGTTAGATTATACAAAAGATAGAAATAATTGCACATAAATGTTTATTAAGTTTACCTGTGGGAGGCACAACATGTTCTTGTTCCTGTACAGGAGATGGCACCGGGCACATGCCATAGGTCTCAAACTGTTGCTGGAACATGGAGCTGAACTCACTAAACAATTCAGCCCTGAGCTCTGATCTAACCTTGTTTGTGATCTCGTCCGTAAGGTCGGCTCGAACCTTTTTTGTGATCTCTTGTGTCAGTCTTTCTCTTTGTTCTTCGTCGTATGCATATGAAGGCTGACGAGAAGAGCTCCCAAAATAATCTCGAATTCCTACTCCAGGACCAGCAGCACGTACACGTCCAGGGTGCTCAGGTCGTCCAATCGCAGCGGTAAGAATATCCTGGCGACCCTCTGGAGTGAATTGACCTTGGGAGCTCTACTCAACCAAGGAGACCTGTAACATTACAAAACGACCATTATTCTTTAAAAGGTTCAATGTAGTATGTATAATGAAATTATTATTATTTTAGGAACAGTGGTAACTTACAATTCTTTCAGAAATTTCACGTGCAGTGTCAGAAGAGTAGGTGCCCGATCGTTTGAAACGAGCCAACTTCCATTTCTCATGTCGAGAAGGTGGAGAAGGAGGTTGAGGGGGGCTACCACCCTGAGATGGTGGTCTAGCATCTACCTTTTGCTTGATGATTTTCTCCTCAAGCTTCCTATACCCACCACGAGATAATAGGTGGGGGTTTTTGTTTTGAGCACTTGTTTGTTGTGCTTTCATTCTTTTTGCATGTGACATATATTTAATTAATTAGTTCATATGATATACATTTGCTAATGATGAATTGAATAATATCAACTATACTAACCTGTCATTCCTCTGTTGTCCAACTCTGTACAAAAAGCTGCCAAGTCTCCTCATCAATGAACTTATATGTAGTACATGGAGACTTATTTTTATGGTTTTCAAATATATATCTTGTTGTCAACTTACTTTTAAAATTTCTGAAGTTTTCAGCAACAATTGACAAACACTTATTTCTAAGTGTTGGGACATTTGGAATCTTAAAAGTCAGCTGAAAAAAACATAATAAAGTTGTATCAATACAAAATTATCAAAATAAACAAACTCTAATTGAAATGATATAAATAACTTACCAATATATTGTTCCATATAATGTTCCGATCAACCTCGGACACATGTTCAAAAGATGGAGTAAGAATATTAATCTTTTCACGTGCCACTACTCCAAGGTATGATTGAAAGTCATCTGCATAGGGGTCAGTTGCCACACCCGTGATCACGTTAACATTCACCGGTGTTTTTTCACCACGATTCTTTCTAATCAATAGTTGATTCATCCTGGTGGGTCCTCTAGTGGATCTGGAAGGGGGAGCCTCATCCCCTGAAGAATGTGGATGATCATCCATATATCTGTCAACATCAATAACAACATGAAATATTAATAAAAGACTTATGTAACAACAGGAAATACTTATACAAAAATTGAAAATTCGTACATAAAGATATGGATTCATCATATGTATATTCCCTCATCATGATCTGACCGAATTGCATGTACAACGTCGTCAACTAAAGATTGTTCATCCAAATTTGTGGTAGTTTGAAATGAATGGTTGTCAGCAATATGAATATTAATCAAATTGTCTTCGTAAACTTCAATTTGTTTTTTGCCTTGAAGAGCGACATACCAATGGTCAGACGCAGGATCTTTGACATAAAAAACCTGAGATGCTTGATGTACCATGATAAACGGTTTGTCTCGGTAACCCACCTTTCGAAAATCAACCAGTGTCATACCCGATTCATCTATTTTCACACCACTCTTATTGTCAAACCACTTACATTTGAACAATGGAACAAAAAACTTGGTGTAATCAACCTCCCATATCTCTTCTATTATACCATAATATCTCATTGATCCAAGTACAGGAGATTGATCTTTTCATGTGGAAAATTGAAGCGACTCAGCTTCTAAACTTACTCCACTATTTTGTACTGTGCTTTTATCATTCAAAGTCTTCGTATAGAGTGTGCAATTATTGACTTCATAACCTGTACAACATACGACATCAATCTTTAAACCATTCGCAAGCCACAACAAAGTTTCAGAACAATGTGGCTCTTTGTCAATTTCATATTTGAACCAAGACATAAATGTTTTGTTATGTTCCGTCAACTGTCATTTCTCTGATTGTCTTGGATTTTTATTCTTCACAATGGCCTTGTGTGCTTGCAAAAAAGGTGTCACCTCATCTGTGTTGTTCAATATATAAAGATGCGCTTGCAACAATTCTTCGCGATCTTTTGTCACCACTTTGACACCTCAGATGCTTTTACTTGTAGAACATTTGGAAGACCATGATGTTCTCTAATTTGGGTTGCGTTCAACTTTATCCCATTCAAACAGTTCACACACGGACATCTAAACTTCACTTCATCATCACTTCTCCTCTCATTACGTTGCGCAAATTGTATAAATTCCTCTACACCTCTCTCGTACTCAACATTAATGCATGGTAAATTAATCCAATTTCGATCCATTCCTAAATATTACATAAAAAGATAAGGTACATTGCAAATCAAACTTGCAATTTCATACATATCATTCAAACAATAATTTCCCACGTAGTGATTACTCAATTCAAACTTGCTATTCTAATAATTCTAATAATTCTAATAACTTTAAAATTTTTGTCTAAATTTTGTATGTCTATATATTTTCTAAGTCTAGATTACCAAAACAATAGTAATTGGTATCATGCAAAAACGAACGAAAATCATGTTGAAGAAAACAATTACAACAAAAGGCACATCAAAGGCAAAATACCTGGAATGGGTGCGGCGAGGATGAATGGGCGTCTCATAGACGATTGGGACAACTGAGAGAACTGGCAGGCCGAAACTTAACAATTTCCTAGTGCAAGTTTGACGATTCTGATCGGTCAAAACTCTTCACCAACGTTGAAAATGGCAAATGAACGGAAAAAATTTGAGTTTAAACGGTGCAAAATGGTGGAAAATGGAAGCAAAGGTGTGCGTCGACTGAGAAGAAGGCGCGAATTCTGCAATTCGCGATGTAGGAGACGATACTATTCAGCATTTTTTATTTTTTAACCAACAAAGGGGAATATGACGTGGTTCACAACTTAACCGCGGTAATATATGGGCATATGTCGCGGTTCACAGAGCAACCGCGACCTATTCTCCTGAAAAAATTAAATCAAAATGGCATTTTTGAAATTTTTTTCAAACTATATGTCGCGGTTCAGTGGGCAACCACGGTCTATACCCTTAAATATTTCAAATTTATTCAGATCAGGGAATAGGCCGCGGTGGCCCTTAGAACCACTATCGATTGCATAACATTCTGAATACCTTAACTGTCTCCCCAACTGCCTTTTGGGAAATGTCAGAAGGAGCAGGGGGAATAGGCCGCGGTTCTGCGAGCAACCGCGACCTATTCCCCCTCTCCCCAACTGCCTTTTGAGGAATGTCAGAAGGAGCAGGGGAATAGGCAGCGGTTCTGCGAGCAACCGCGGCCTATTCCCCCTGCTACCTTCTGACATTCCCATCAGTCAGCCCCTGTAATAAATTGGCAGGAGAATAGGCCGCGGTTCTGCGAGCAACCGCGGCCTATGCCCCTGCCAATTTATTGTTTCTCTAACGTGGCGTCAAAGGCAGAAAGTTGACGGGGGTATAGGCCGCGGTTCTGAGGGGAACCGCGGCCTATAAGTTCGACTTATTTTCAAAAATGCCACCGCGCACTATTATGTTGCGGTTTCTGATGAACCGTGGCATAATGTGCGCTGTAATAAGCCAAATTTTTACTAGTGTTTGATGCCAAAAAACCCTTGATGTTTGTTAAACAAATTTTATGATTTATGCTTTGATATCTTTGACATCTCTTTGATATTCAACATTCTGGAATATATCACCTAGACTATAAAATGATTAAACAATCTGAACTATAGTCTAACATAAAATCTTCATAGATAAATTTCATTTAGTATGTGTATTTGTTAAGGATAAAAAAGAGAGAGATTGTTAAGACAGGATTGTCTAGAGAGACTAGATTGTCTAACAACTCATGTTTTGAAGTTTAACAAACAATACTCAATGAAATATTGTTTATAGAATGTAGTGTCTAATGATTGTATGTGCTAAAGAATAATACTTAATGAAATAAGTGTCTATCAAATATAATTGTTTATCCAAAGTATTGAACGGGATAAAAATTTATAATGAATGTAGTGTTTCGAGCATTGGATTGATCTTCAAGAACTTTACTTTTATTGATTCAACGTCCTCACTGATGTCTACAGGTGTGGACTTGAGAATTTTATCAAATGGGACACTCCATTTCTCCTTGAGTTGGTATGACAATTTTGGCATAATCTTGAACTCCACTCTCGCGGCTTGGTCTCAGAAGTCCTTGTTTATATTGACACCATCGTTGAAGTCATTGGGTGTACAAGGTACACCAAGTGTTATTACGATGGTTGGGTTGATATGTACGCAAATGACGATACATTTGAAAGGGTCATTTATGGAAGTAACTTCAAGCACGAGTTCATCAGTGCAAATATCATTTACAAGGAAATGACACCTTATTCCAAAGTTTTGCAACATGTATGCTCCAAGAAATTCCATCACAAGCACAACTAAAGAGACCACATCACAAAGCTGGGGAGGTAAATGTACTTACTAGTAGATGAGTGGATTTGAAAAATAAAATTTTATATTATGCGAAAGGTAAATATACTAAAAGTGAAGAATATATTTTATGTTCAAATAAAAAGAAGTTTCTTGTTAAAACAACCAACGTTGAAAGTAGTAATAATTTAAAAAAAAATGTTGTTAAACATGTTCCTAAAAATAATTATAATTACTACGATTATAATTATGGTAATAAAATTAAAAATGTTTCTAAATAAAATTATAATTATAAAAAAAACAAATATGTTCCAAAATATAATCAAAATTATTATGATTATAATTATAAAAATTAAAATTAAAATTAAAATAAATATAGAAGAACTTGTAGAGTTTGGATAGAGGAAGGAACTACTTATAGGAACCCATACATCAAATAAATGTTGAATAAAACATTATGGTGTTCAAAATAGAATATATGCATGGATTCCTATTATAAAATAACTTGTCTTTAACTTTAAAGGACTCAGATAATTATTTTTGGGAACCAATATTATTTTTCTGTTTTAGATGTTATTTCAAAATTAATAAAGAAGCTTTTGGGTGTGCACCAAAACTTGTGTCACTTATCGCTCTTCGCTTCGTTCAGTCGTATTGAGAGGTTACCTACACAAGGTACTACGATGTCAAAGTCAGTAAATATTAGAAAAATTTAACAATAAATGTAACTAACCTATCTTAGTACCTCAAATATGTATTTATATATTTTAGAATGAGATTCGGATTAGCATCAATCTAATTATGATCCAATTGATAATATTTATGTTTTGTCTATTAATCGTGGTTCAAATATGATTGTTTGATCCAATTGCCTGATCTATATATGATTTAATGAATATTCGTAACTGTATGGACCGTTCGGTCAAAGACTAACCAAACAATCATACTGTACAATATTACAATCATATTTAATTATATAAGTATTTTTAAAATTTTAATTCATCTATTAATGTTTGTAATTGAATAAATTAAAATAGTTACCATATTTATATATCAAATTATTTTGTTATAATTAATAATTAAAATTTAACAAAAACTAATATTTTTGTATTATTTTTTATTTCAATATGTACCTTCCCGTCGTCTCACTTTTAACGTGAAATTTGACTAATTAAGCTAGACGAATCTAAATAAGTTGACAAATTAAAAGTTTCAACGCAATTTACTACATTTTAATGAATTGGATCACCTGCCCCAAAATTTCATTCCCCAAAGATAACATATACCACTTATATTTCAGGAATGAAAATGCTTATTTTATTCTTTATTTTTACATTTTTTATTTTAGATCAAATATATAAACTTTAAGAATTTAAGTGCTACAAAAATTCTCTTAAAACCAATTGGAAAAGGTTCATTTTTAAAACGTAAATTGTAATTCACTCATGCTTTGTAATTTTATTTCTAAATAAATATACTAAGTCTATGGTTTAATTTAATTAAACAAAATATGTAAAAAAATACAAATTAGAATAAAATTATAAGGAAATAGATAAAAAGATATGAAAATTATAATTTAAAAAAGGTACTAAAAATTAAACAAACTTCTTTTCCTTCAAGAAATTCAGAGTGCAGATGTGACTGTCACGTGCAGGCTCAATAATAAATGCAATGCAGACAATTTAAGATAGAATGGTCGCGGGCACCGGTAAAAGCCGGTGCAGGAAGTGTCCCACTTGAGGAAGGAAACCAATGATAATGGCAAGAAGAAAACGGTAGCCGGTTTGAAATCTCCCGCGTTTTCAGGTTCAATAATACGTGGTTCGGTCGGCTTAGCTGTCGTTTTGATCCATTTTCTGCGCACTATGGCCTAAAGACGTCACTGTCTTTCTTTCAATTATTGTTTTATTTTCAAATTAATTATTATTTCTAATTTTTGTCTTCTCTTTATTCTTCAAATTTCAATTTTCCGACACTTTTAACAATGTTACCTGCTGATGTGACCTTTTTTAGTTATTAAAATAAATAATAAACAAGTTAAACAGTCAATCCTGCTATCACCCATCGTAAGTAGATATTTTTTACATTTAATATTTCATAATATTTATTAGTTTTCTTTTCGTTTATATAAAAATTAAATTTATATATGTATTAATAAATTTATTAATCTTTTATTTTACTTAATATATATATATATATAATTAATTTTGTAAAATATCAAATACTAATTAAATTCTAAAGTACTACTAAATAAAAATATTGATTAAAATTTACCTATTTTTAAAAATGCAAAGTATATTTTTTTTTTATGAATTGAGAAGTGTCTTTTGAATCTATTTTTTCTCTTTCTCTCTCGTGATACATAGAATTTGGTTTAGGTAGCTTGATTTGTTTTAATAACCTTTTTTAACCAATAAAAATAATGCCTTTTATTAAAATAATTCAGTTTTGATTTTGAAGAACTAAAAAATATTAATTCCAGTTTGTTTTTTTTTCGAGAGTATTAATTCTATTAATTATAATTACGTTTTAGTCTACTAACATATCTAGTGTCAAATTAAACAAAAAGTAATGTAATATTTTAAAGTAAAATATATTAATTACATCATCATATTCAAATTTTGATAGTGTCACATAAGATATGAAATAAACTATATTTTTAATAAGTATATGATATTTTTATTTTTAAAAAATATTATTTATCAACAGTAATGTATAGAATTGAAGTTTTAATGCAAGTATGATAATATAATTTATTTTAATTTTACATATATTTTAAACATTAAGATTTATAAATTGTATTTTGTAGTTGCTTTTAGTATCGTTTATTTTCTAGTGTTATTTTATATATTTTAATTGTTAAAATAATATTATACATGAGTTCAATGTAATTGAAATTTTGAACATTTGCGCTACAGTAGTGAGTGATAAATTCTTTGACGAAAAAGTCCATTCAACTTTAAAACATGGTGTTGCATAGTGGTGGTCCCATCTTGCATTATAATTTTTCTCAATTCTCATTATTTCTTACGTTTTCCCGCCATTTTTAACCCTTTTTTCGTAACAAGTTGACCATTACTTTAATGAATAATAATATTTTAACAATATTTTTTTAATAGTATTTTAACATGATTATTTTATGATAATATTTATTATTAATATTATTAATTTTGAATCACAAAACAACATATAAATAATGTTAAAATATTGTTAAAGAATATATTCCTACTTTATTCCATCCACTATAGCATGTTTGGCCGTACACTCACTTGAAATTAATGTAACGTTTCTAATAAAAGGAATTTTCAGTTTATGTAATCTTTTTCATAAAACGGATTCAGTTGGACTTCATGTGTATATATTTATTACATTATTTTTAGAAATGGACTTAAATTAAGAATCCAATCTGATATGTGCGATTGGACTATTATTAAATTATTCTTCTAATGGCTCTCTAGATTATAGATTATGTATCCTAAAAATCTAATTTGACTTATATAATAAGATAGGGTGTTGTTCCCTCCACTTCTCTATTTACTCACTCCACCTCTTCAATTCTCTTTAATTTTATTTTAATTAAAAAAATAACTTTTTTTTTACCTTTTTTAACTTTTATACTTTTTTATTATTTTACATGTTATTTACCAAACCTTAATATTTTATTTTTATTCTCTTCTCACAGTTTCACACCCCCAATTTGAGATATGTCTCCTTCTTCACCTTCGTCACACTCATTCTCTTTTCACCTTACTCATTCTCCATTCACCTCCGTCACACTCATTCTTAGTTCTCATCCAAACTCTACTTTGCTCTCAGCCTAGTGCGACGCGGTGGTGTGGTACGGTGTTCTGGCTGTTGTTGTTGTTCGTGGTGCAGTGGTGTTTCGCTGGGTGGTGGTTCGCTTGTACTGACTGGTGGTGTGTGGTGCAGATCTTCCTTTGTTTACTAGGTGTTATTCGTTTTTTGTCTTTATGCATGCATAGATGATTTACTACTGTGTGCATGTTTGGTTTACTTCATTTGGTTTGCTGGTGTTTCGCTGTTCTGAAGGATGACGATAACCGCTCAGGCCAGAACGGATGTCACATATCCGTTTGGCCTTGAAACGGATGTCGCACATCCGTTGGCGGATGTCGGACATCCGTTTCAAGGCCAAACGGATATGCGACATCCGTTTCAAGGCCAAACGGATATGCGACATCCGTTTTGGCTTTGGGTGGTTTTTTATATATAATTTTATTTAAATTCAGTTTTTATTTTTATTTGTTGGTGGAAAAACTTTTTTTTTAATCTAGTTATTTAATTATTATTTATTTAATTATTTCAATAGAAAATTAAAATTGATAATATGTGATTAAATGGATATGTCACATCCGTTCGTGGATATGCCACATCCGTGAAGATTGTTCATTTTACTATACCCTCTCTTCTCTTCTCACTAAATTATTCATTTTAAAAAAAAAAAAACAGAGCTTGAAATAATCTTTGCTTTATTTATCATCTTCGTTTTCATTATTAACTAGCTAGTTCACCAACACAAATGTTTTCACCTTTCATAGTTATGATCTGATTCCGCAATGGTGGTAATGATGACAAGGTATTGTACTGATGGGTGACTACACTTTTGCAAGTTTGCCGTAGTGAGGAGATTGGTGAGAGTAGAGGGAGTGCTTATGTCACAATGGCATATATTGACTCCACAAAAAAGGCAATTGAGGCATTAATCCTAAAAATAAACTTTTATTAAAAGGATAAAATAGAAATAGAAAAATAGAGTGAAGGGTAAAAGAGGAAGGGGAAGGTGGAGGGAGAAAATGGGGAGGTGGAGGGAACAACACCCAATTGGATATGATTCAATATGTGTCAAACTAACTTGATATAAATTAAAGATTTCAATCTACAAAATTTAAATGGATTTTAGATTTTCTAGGCCTTATGTTTATAACACTAATTATTTATTTGAAATATATGAAATTTAGGATTTAGGATGTACTCAATCATTATCTCCATTACTTCAGTCAAGGTTAGGAGTAATTTTTATACATATTTTCTTTTTATTTTTTTAAATATTTTTGTAAAAATAAAATCTTAAAAGTTATAAAAAAAAATTATAAACATTTTTGTATTATATGAAGTATACCAATCGGGGTTAATGGTCATTTATGGACAGTTAACATGTATATTAACAGGTATTAATGGGTTAGATTATATTACGCTTTACAAATATACGGTATTAATAATTGATTATTGGGTTTAATTGCATAAAAATATATTGTGTTAATAATTAATCAATGTGTTTGGCTGGCACAAGCCTATAGATGATGTTCAGGTAAAATAACATTTATCTATCCTAATAAAATAAAGACTTCTTTCTGAAACATATCTGACTTGAGTGTGGGAGTGTATTTTGCAGGTCAACAACCTATTAGAGTAGATTGTATTCTCAGAGAGGATTGGATGATCGAAGCATAAAGCAAAACAAAAAAAGATAACTTGAGTTTGAAAAATAACTTCAAAAGTCTAAGATAATTAAAGATAAAGATGGTGAAGAGATCTAAATTATAATTTTTCTCTAAATAAATGGTAATAGATAATGATAAAGGTAATTTTCATAACACTTTTGTTAGTGTTCCACCGGATTAGAACAAAATAAATATTTTGATGTTCATTATATAGCATTTGATGATGTATGGAATTTAAGTCGTTATTATTAAAAAAAAGTAAAACCAAAATTAGAAGGATCAAATTTCATTTGATTAGCTTTACCAAGTTTAAAATTATATAGGTATACTCGTACCCACTTAAGATAACTTGTTCTTGAAACATAGTAACCCAAAAAATTTTAAGTATGAAGAAGTAATAAAATAAAAGTGTTATTACTATTTTTTTTATTTTTTTAATTTCATATATTATATAAATAATAATAATAATTTAGTAAAATAAAATGCCATTTAATATCAATGGGCTGTGATCATAGTTTTAAAAATAATATATCGTGATTAATTTCTAAATGAAACGGATTGGCTTCATTTTTACGTATATAAACTCAAATATAATGAATTGGTTTAAATGATATCAGATTCGTGAATTATTAATTACGTGATTTTAAGTATAAAGATTTGCATAGCAAATATTTGAAAGAGTTTACTCATTTCCATTCGGTTATATTTCAAGAAAATAAAGAGTTTATTTTGAAAATTAATGTAAAAAATAGATAATATTAGTGATATATTTTAATGGTAGTCGCTTGACAAATCTCAATCCAGTGTAGACTTATTGAGTGAGACATGCATTTGCTAAATAAAAATATATATTTATAAATTTGTAAATCTAATCTTAAACTCATAAATATGTGGGCTTATTGTTAAGAATTTGCTAGAATGTAAATATAGTGATTCATATGGTGAAAATAATATTATGTGGTAATATGAGAAGTGTAATGTCAACAAATTTAGTAATGAGATTATTCTAACTCTACTATTATTAAAAGGTTTAAAGAATAATTTTGATTTCAAAGAGTAGAGTACCATATTATATATATATATATATATATATATATATATATATATATATATATATATAAGGATCCTATAATTCTTCTTCTATTAAAGAAATGACAGGTGAACAAATCTGCACAAATTATAATAATATCTAAATTATAACTAACACAATATTTGACATATCCCTTAACAACTAGTATTGGACTCATATATAGGATTAATTAGTTGTTAGTGTCTAGTGAATTTTTCATATCTAGTATGTGGTATAAAACAAAACCATATATAGTATATATTAGAAATTTACTTGTCACAATCTTTGATCATAATGTAGTCTAACTATGGTATAACTATAGCTCCTAAGAGATAGGATTGAGTGAGTGAATGATGATAGGTGCAAGATCTCTAATTTTATTCAATGTGTGTGTTCTGCAGAGATTTTATTCAATATGTGTGTTCTCTAGAGATAGAGTCGGATGTCTAGTTGTATATAAATGAGCCATGAGGGTTGTGTGTGTGATGCTTTAGACATCTCATGTTCTTGAGTATGACGTGTGAATTATGAAAGAATGAATTGTTATTATTTAGTGATGTTTAGTGCAAATCAATGGTTGAAAGACATGAAAAGAGTGTTTTATGTGAAGTAGTGCCTTGAAGAAAGTATGCCCTTTATGCAATATACATCTTGATTGGCGAAGTTGAGTACTAATGTGTGAGTATGATAATAATGATGAAAGAAAAGGTAGAAAACTTCACATGAGCCAATTTTAAAGTGAAGTTTCTTGAAGAATATTCCTTAGTAAAACATGAGATACACTAAAGAAGTAAAGTGTCTACAATCGTTACAAAGGTCTAGAACAGTGACTGAGCATGTTGAAAGGTTTAAACACCTACCTCGCTTCTATACTCAATCTATTAATGAACTATGAAGGTGTATAAAAATTGAAAATGGTCTAAAATAAGTGAATAAAGAGATAACAGTGACCACAACCATTACAGAGTTTCCAACTTTAATGAAGAAAGTGAGGATGGTTGAAAAGCTAAAGAAGGAAAGTAGGATGTTGAGGCATCAGGTGGAGGTCCTTCTAGTGATAGTCCAAAGGAAAGGGAGAAGAAGAAACCATACTCAAACCACAAAACTAAAGGGATGGGACATCATCATCTCATTCGCAACAATATGAAGCTAGAAGGGTGTGGTGTTATCAGTGTGTTGGACCTCATTTAAGGAAATATTGTCCTTGATTTTTTCACTTTAGTGAGGTGTTATGTCTGTCAATGGCATTTTTCTAAGGATTGTCCCACCAAGAGAGGACCTACCGTTAGTGCTAAACCATTATAACAATATCAGTAGTAGGAAGGAAGGGGAGGAGATTTCCCCTCAAATAACTAGGAAGGTATATACCTTGTTGGGGTGGAGGTTGCACGATCTAGTAACCTAGATATTAATGTGGTTCTATGGCTAAGAGGAGTTTAAAGGTCTTTTATGATTTTGAAGCAACACATTTTTTGGTGTCAACTATTTGTGTGAAAGAATTGAGTGTACCAATTATAGACCTGTAATTTGATCTAGTAGTGACAACTTCAACCTCTAGTCATATGTCATCCTTAAGAGTTTGATTTAAGTGCCCCATTATTTTAGAGGGATGCATATTCAAAGTTAAATTGATTTGGTTACCTCTGTAAGAGTTCAAGTCACAGGAAAACACTAAAAAGTGGGGGTTTGAATAATGTTTTCAAATTCTTTTCACAACATAGCATCTGATAAATAAATAAGAGTTAGTAGTGAAAGACATTTTTAGTCGTTGGATTTTATAGGAATTTTTTAGACGGATTTCACAAGAAGAATTATGTATATCTTTAAAACTCTAGTGATAGAAGGAAGTGTGAGTTTTAAAAGGAATACTTTAAGTACCTTACTTTTGAATAAAAGTGTGTTTACTTACATGTTGTAATTCACATAATCAATGCTAATGAATATAGGAAAATAGAGAGCTTAAGTCACTTTTTCAGATGTTGTATTTTTATAATGAAGGCAAAAAGACGTTTAATAGAATAAAGCAATAGACACAAGAATTTTATATTGGTTTGCTCCTTTTCAGCTACGCCGAGTCTCTCCCAAAAACTCTTGAGAGGGTTTATTTATCTTTTTCAAATATTACATGAGTTTAACCCACTCTCGGTTGTACAATATTATTCATCACTCCTAGTATCCCTAGACGTTTGTCTAGTTGAGTTTAACCCAATCTTGGTTGTGAAGTATTATTCACCACTTCTGGTATCCCTATATGCCTGGTATCTACCTGATACGATGTCTAGTTGAGTTTCACCCACTTCTGGTTGTGCAGTATTTTTCACCACTCCTGGTATCCATACATGTTTGGTATCTACCTGATACGATGTCTAGTTGAGTATTCTAGTCACTCCCGGCATCTTAGTATTCTAGTCATTCCTAGCATATGAGTATTCTAGTCAATCTTTGCATCTAAGTATTCTAGTCACTCCTAGCACCTGAGTATTTAGCCACTCCTAGCATCCCTAGACGTCTGGTATCTACCTGACACGTTTTCTAGTTGAGTATCACTCACTCCTAGTTGCAAGTGTTTTAGTTCCCTCCAGAACATACAACAACTCTACTTCAGGATATCACAAAGTACAAATGTTTAACTCTCAATGAGAGGTTATGGTTACAATTACAATTACAATCTGACACTTGTAAAGTTACAGACTTAATTAAACTCTCTTAGAGAGGATAAATATAATGAAGTGCAGTCTTGTAACTTAGAGGTTGCTTCCTTTGCTGAAGAACATCAGGCGATGTAAGCTTGATGAGTAGCAACATTGATCTTCAATTTTCATGTTTGTGCTTGTTCTTTATCTCTTCTCTTCAGTGAGGTTGATTCTTTGATATGAGAAGTATCAAACGATGTAAGCTTGATGAGCAACAACATTGATCTTCAATTTTCACGCTTAAGCTTGCTCTTTATCTCTTCTCTTCAGTGAGGTTGATTGTTCTTGAATGGACAAGCTTCGGACGATATGCACGTGAAGGGTCGTAGAATGAGTACTGGCTATTTTCATCTTCTATGTTCTTCTTCAATGAAGTTGTTTATTGAAGAGTTACATATGAGACAGGCTTTGAGCAACAACATTGTTAATCATTTAACTAGTTTTGGTTTGTATGCTCATTTTTTCTCTATTCCCTTTGGATGAAGAGTTTCATACGATGTGTATGAGCTTGGTGTGTAGTAACATGAATGTTCAATGCATGCTCTTTTTCTTTTCTTCTCTTCTTTTCATCATGCTCTCAACTTGATTCTTCTTTTCTTTATTTCATTTCAACCTCAATTGTTTCAACCTAATTTCTTTTCTCTCTTTCTTTTCTTCATCCCATCTTGAGCATAATACCTTATTGCTCTCTTTTTCTTTTCTTCATTTCTCTTGACCTTCTTTTTGTTTTGTTAGAAACATTAAACATTATAAGCTTGAAGATGAGATGAAATAGAATCAATGACTTATAATTTTTCTTCAACTCATTCTCTCTTACTCTATCTCTCTTTTTCTTCACTTTTTCCTTTCATTTCTTTTATATTTTTTCTTTTAATCATCCTTTTACATTTTTCTCAAAAATAGCCGTTTGCCTTCTTTAATTAATCTTCTTTATACAATTTTTTTTAAGATATGACATTTGAATGTAGAGTTGACTCTCGTATAAGTTTTAATAGATAGTCACACTATTATTTATATATATATATATATATATAAACTAGTTCTATCTTTTAAATTCTATTTTAGATATATCTAACAATATTGAGCATAACATGTTTATAATGTTTATACTCGAGGTGTACGATTTAACCATTTATTATAATTGGATCATTACATGTGAAATAAATTTATTTAATTTTTCACTTTTATTTATTATTATTTATTATAATAAATCAACTGTAAATACTTCATTAATATTTAATATCTAATTAATGTCAATATAAATAAATACAATTAAGTACATTGAAAATATAATTAATAAATATAATTAAATATATTAGAGATATAATTGCTTAATTAATGTAAATGTTAATACAATATTTATAATATAATTAATTATATACAAAAATGATCGGTTATGTAATATAAATATTAATAAAATATATATGATGGAATTGATTATTTAACTTTTACATCGTTACAGTAGTTTACATAAAAAATTGTCCTCAATTTCTCAGTTTCGCACATTTCATTTAAAATAAATAAGATTGGGCGTTTTCTCTTTTTAATGTGCAGAAACAAGCACACAAAGGGGTAACAGGTGTATGTAGACTACCCCTAACATTGTGTTTCAATACAAAATTTTTACATTTTTACGAGATCGAAATGTATAATATTTAAATTATTTGTAATTGAATTATTTTTACCTTTTAAATATTTTATTTAGATAAAATAATTAAAATATTTATACTTTCTTTTTTAATTAAATAATTATTTTTGAATAAATTTCATTTTAAAAATATTTATTTTAATATATAAAATTGTAAAATTAAACTTTTAGAAAATATTAGTTCAATTTTAATATTCAAATAACATTTAACAGTTTTTTTAATGTATGTATATATAAATAAAATGTTATTAGTTAAGGAATTTTATTTTTTTAATAAATTTAAAATTTTACTATTGTAGTCATTTAAAATACTTTGTAAAAAAATTATTTTTTATTTTATTTTTTTTCAATCAAACAAATCATTTTACTCTAGAAAATTTTAAATTCACCAACTAAATGAATTATTTTCTTAAATTACATCATCGAACTATAAGATAATAGTCACTCCGTTTATTCCTTTTAAATTGGAATTTTCTAGTAAATGGTTATTCATTTTTATTTGTTCCTTTCTAAATTACAAGATAATAATTTTTTTAATAATATCTTAATTTAAGTAATGTACGGAAAGAGAAAAATATGCAAGATAAGAAAGACGAAATTTAATAACTCATAATTTGGAAACTAAGGTCGTAATTGAATCACAAAATAAATACATAAATAAATAAATAATAAATGAAAAATTTAACTATAATTTATGACATTCCATTTTAATACATAATATTGCTAAAATAGAATATTTCATGATAAATATTCAGAAACAATTAATTCAAGGTATAAAATATGATGGTGCAATCAACCAAAAGATATAATTATTATAATATAACATTTACACATTTTCTATTGTTATAACATTAAAGTTTCATTTCAAAATTATATAACTCAAGGTTTTATATCGTTTAATAGTTCATACACTTGTGTTCTCATCTTCTAGAGAACATCTATATCTTGATATGTTCACATCAATAAAATTATTGTTAAAAAAACAAATACAAACAACACATAAGCACTAGTATAAAAACAACGTGTAACGTCACGGGTTCAACGTTTAATCACTGAATAGCCAACGTTAAAAATGATCGTTGGTATTTTTTGTAAATTAATACAATTATTAGATGCCGTTTAGGACTATAATTTGACGTCAATTTGTTATAAGACATCGAATATTGAGAAGTCACTAGTACAGTAAAAGGAATGGACACCAGTTAATTTCGATCATAGACACCGGTTTAGAAACCTGGAAACCGATGCATATACAGGCGATGTAGAACGTCAGCAGGATTTGGCTCGGTTCTCTTTAACTGAAGCAGTATGTATGATTCGACTCGGTTCTCTTACAACCGAGACAGTATCAATTCTTCCACCTACCCTAATCACCTCCACCACCACGGACCTTCCCTTCACGAGCCTTCCATAAAAAAGGTTCAGCTCTTCCAGTTCAATACATCAGCGAAGGACAAAATCCGAAAACAGGGAGCCTTACCATGTGTTCATCGAACAACCCAGATGCTGGATCAAGTAACCAAGTGTTTGATATGCTTTTTCATTTCACCAAAGGACAAAATCCCCCTTCAATCCCTTCATTGCCGATAAACAACCCCAAGAAAAAAAAGAACCTTCTTTTCACAATCCAGCTTCAAACCACTTCAATTCTTCAATAGAACCTCACTCAGTACCTTATAGAGGTGAATCCCCACTTCAATTCTGGAGCAAAAAACAAAACTTCAAGATCAAACAAAAAGACCGAAAACTAACACTAAAAATACTTGCTCCTCTCCAAAGCTTCAAACTTTTATCGATTCAGATCAAGTCCAGCCAAACCTCACCACATGCATCAATCAGAAAACAAAAGAGGGGGACGATGGAGGAGGAGTGGAGGAGGGAGGAGGGGTTGGCAGTGGTTGATGAGAAGAACATATCGGAACAACAAGAACAACAACACCAATGGCGGATGAACATCAACAATACCAGCAACGAAGATGACGGCGGCATTGGTTTACTTGGTAGTGGCGACGGAGGGGAGGCAAGGACCAGTGGCATGGCGAACGTGAAGCACGTGAGAGAGGCATGAGCCAAAATACGAACGTGAGCACAGTGGCGATTTGCAGATGAGGCTGATGATGCAGTTGAAGATGCACCCACAGCACCAGCTCAAGCACCCGCACCCACCTCCGCCACTGGAGCTGAAAGCCTTCGAAGAAACCAAAGGCGGTGTTAAGGGTCTTGTCGACACCGGCATCACCAAAATCCCTCTTATTTTTGTCATGCCACCGGAAGACATCGCCGTCTCTAGCGATCGGAGCCATACCCAGTTCGAGATCCCCGTCATTGACCTCAAAGATGTCGCCGGTGAAGGGTGAGTACTACACCAGGGAGAAGCAGAAAAAGGTGAAATATTGGACCAACTTTGAGAGAGAGAAAGACGAAAAGGTTTGAACTTTTGGAACGTTGTGAAAGGAAACGTCTGAGTAGTGAAAGTTGTATAGCCATTGGTTACAATAAAACTGAGGCATAAATGTTATACGACTTCGATTAATTTGCAACCGGTGCAGTACCTCTCCTCGAAAAAGCAAATATTATTTTTTTAAGTGGTCAGCACAGTTTTCTGCCTCGGTTTTTTAATTAACCGAGGTAGTATACCCTTTTAGACACCGGGTTTAGAAGAACCGAAGTGTATAGTGTTTCTATAATTACATTTCTACCACCGCATTTTTATACGTCTCGAGTTTTCGAAAACCAAGACAATATAGGCGATTTGAAAACCCTATTTTTTACTAGTGAGTTCAACGTCTTATTGAGTAAATTTTGTGAAAATGTTTGGTGCGAAGGTAAATATGTACTTATGACATCGAATGTCCTAGAATTAGACGTCAAAAGGTAATAAAACGTCGAATGCCCTAGAGTTAGACGTCAAAAGGTTAGTGAATTCAATAAAAATTTGAGCAGGAGGTTTAAAATTCATTCACTTTATCTTAGCATGTGAGACTCTCTTCTCTGCTGAAACTTTTCTCGAACGAACTTTGTCGACCATCACATGTAATCTTTCTTTCATTTTATACAAATGCATATTGATTAACTACTTTAGGTATGATTTTCGTTTGTTTTGACCAATTGTTTTCGTGTTTTTTTCTTCATAGGCGCATTCTACTTTCTTTCTCACTGGTGACAACACTTTATTCCGATGAACCCACCTTTTGAAGGTTTTTCGTTTTCATTTTGAAGAACTTATTTGTTGAACTTGTTTGTTGTTGTTGTTTTGTTGAACTTGTTTGTTGTTGTTCTTGTTTTATTGAACTTGTTTGTCTGTTGTTGTTGTTATTTGTTGTTTGTTGTTGATACTACATTGCACGTTCATAGTTCATGTTGTATAAAATATCAAAAATGGGATTACATTTGTTATTTTTCTACTTTTCAGGTCTCGTAGGGTTGTAAAAAAGGATCACAGTTAATTAAGAAAAAACAAAAAAGTTGATTAACGTCGTACATTAATAAAATGACGTTAATTGATGTTAATTAACGTCAGACATAAAGCAATATCCGACGTCAATTTGCTCTACTGAAGACATCGGATTATTCTATGTCCGACGTTAATTAACGTAAATTAACGTCGAATCTTTTAAATTCAACTTCATTTTAACGTCTTCCGGTATGATGTCGTTCTCGAATTTGATGTGAAATGCTAAAAAATACTTTTATAACAATCATTTTAAAAATAATATGATTATTAAAAATAACTTTTGTATATATAAAGAAAATAATTAATAAAAAGTAAAATAGAGGATAAATAGGTATAAAAAGAATTATGTTTTGATCATAAATAATGTTGAATTTATTGTTTGACATATTGTTTTTGAAAGAGAATGTAAGATTCTAAAATGTCAAATATAATAAAAGGATTCCAAGTTAAAAAAAAAAGATAGAAGATTTTTTAATGCTCAAGTAATAATATAATAAGTGATGAAAAGAAATTAAGTGAGCATAATTTATAATAATACACTATATTTATAGATTTTCTAATCAAGAATAAGTATATACAAATGTTATTACTTAAACTTTTTCTAAATAATCCATTATTGAATAAAATAATCATATTCAAATTATTTAATAAAAATATATATTTTCTTAAATATTATTATCTTGAAATATCTTAAAAATTTGTTCCAAACATAAGTTGAGTCTTTGGAACCGAATGGCAAGATATTTCAGAACAAATAAATTTATTAAGGTGAGTTATTATGGAATGAATTGAGATGAGAAATTGAATACAAATGTTTGCTTTTTATATATACATAGAATAATGATACTTAGATAACATTTTCTTGATAATATTTGAATATTATCTACATATTATTTTGTGATTAATTTAAAATTATTTTACAATTAATAATAATGATCATAAATACCATCATGATTAATCACAAAATTATATATAAATGATATTTAAATATTATAAAAAAATATTATATAATTATCGATATACATAAGCATCAATAATGCAATGATGGAATGCTATTTGACTATTGCAACCTCAATCAGCGCTTTATCATTACATGAAATAATATCAAACATAAACTGACATTAATAAAGTAATACGGTCAAGAAGAAGACAACATGGTCTGACATCCATAACTGAACGCTAAAGACAAAACTCAAAATAGGAAACAAAAATCTCTCCTTAGATTCATGACCTTCCACACCACACCTCACCATCAAATTAATTATGTAAGATGTCATGTCAAATATATTTTATTTTTGGTTCTTCAAAATTACACTACATCATCAATCTGGTGTTTATAAATTTCAATCAAATGGTTGCAATCCTATTCACAAATTATTAAATTATCCATTTTCATCTATCAAGTCAAGGAAAACTGAATATCTCAACAGGTGATAAAATCTTGATCCATTCTATTTTAAGTTGGGTTGACAAAAAGGAAGTAGACCCACATGTCAAATACAATCTACTTCATAAAATTAGTTTTAAAATATTAAATATATTAATATTTTAGCATAAATTTGATTTGAATTGAAAATTTTCTATTATTGTTAAAAAATCGAGTTTCTAAAGTGATGGAACCTACAAAAATGTAAGTTGAAATCTATTGCATAGTGTCAGGGTGAATCAATATATACAAATAATAATATAGAAGAGTTTTTATTACACCAATTGAAAAAGACTTTTTATATAAGTTATTGAATTGGTATATAAAAGCAAGAGGTATAAAAAATATTCAACTTTTTATACTGGTTTTATAATTGACATATAGAAAGTTCATTTTTTATATCAGTTGAGGAATTAATATAGAAAATTACTAGCACAGAAAAATATAATATATGATCTAGACTTTTTATATCAATTTTGAACCAATTCATATAAAAAGTTTTATATTTTATACTAATAGAAACATTAACTGATATAAAAAGCGTCATTTTCTATATAGCTAGAACATTAACGAAAATAAAAAGAGACACTTCCTATACCGATTGGAGCACTAATCGATATAAAAAGTCACTTTCTATACAAGTTTGAGCTTAAACTAGTATATAAAATATCATTTTTTAAATGGCAGATTTGTATGTGCTACCTACCACATAGAAATTTGCATAAAATACAGTCCATAATAGTGGAATATACATGTACCAATCTAACAATGCAATACTTTCTCACCATGCTCAAATAATGACTAAGCATCTATAATTTACAAAAAAAATCATAAAATACCTAACATAATCTTTTTACACACTTAAAAGGAACAAATCTCACTGCTCATGAAAATCCTTTAGAACCTCTTGCTTCATCGAAGATGCATTACCCAAAATCTACACAATGAAGAGTTTGAGTAAACTTATAGAAATAAATACTTAAGATGTTAGTAATAAAGTTTTCACATTACCAAATTCCATGAGTCAATAACATTTGCTGATATGACTTTCTACACATGTCTCGTCACATAATATTTGCACTAAAAACTCCTTGGTTGATGGGAGCATTACAAGTTAAATTTATAGAATATCATAATTTTGATAATTTTATTTTAATAGTATAAAATATTAACTACTAACAATTTGTGCAATGAACTGCAACTTCTTTTTAGAGGTGATATTTGTTCCCTACAACCATGAATAACCCTCAACCATTCTATAAAAATAATGTACATTGAAATTTATGCCTAATATGGATTTAATAAAATTAAATTATGTGTACACAACAAATAAATTATTAAAAAACTTATGTTATTAGTATACTTTTAATTGTCAGAGTGATAAGCTTCTTGTGTGATGAAGAGATTGTTGAATAATAACTACTAGCAACTATCAGTTACCCCTACAAATTCAAACAATATTAGTGTCAAATAATTTTTACATAAATATAATTTAATTTATAGAAAAAACTCTAAGTAGACTTGTTTTTTCCCTTTTAAAAGGCCTCTAATATGTACTTTTTTCACCTCTTCACCTTTACTCTCAACTCCTTGAATGACAAAATGATCAATAAATCCATATATGTGATTATTCTTCCTCTCAATATGCATACGACGTAAATACTTCAAACATTGTATTTGTAGCCCGCTAGGCTTGATATGTTCGTAGTCGAGTATTCGTGTTGTTTTATGTTATCGTCTGCATGTGAAAAGAAAAATTGTATTTCTTTGGTCATGTCCTGTAGGTATAGTAGGCCTCCACCCTCGAGAAGCATAGCGATGAAAATGTTATGATAATGAAGAGTCAAATTTGATTAGACGTGGAAGATGTAGGGTTGTTAGGTTACATAGGATACGAGACGATGTTGAGAAGGCGAAGAGTTACGACCCTTGGTTCTTAGATTTTGGAGAGATATGATGGTTGAGGAGAAGGGGTGAGAAGGTGAAAGGTTGTTATGTTTTGTTATAATAATTACCTAATTGTCTTTAGTAAGTAGGTTCTGCTTGCTTAGTGCATATTCTCAATTATTTAAGAAGTTCAAGAACGAGTTCTTTAAGGTAGTGGTGAACCTGGATAGTCGGTCATATTTTTATGATGAAAACAATAATCCGAAATTCCTTTTTACTAGACCGCTAACCCCTTTAAGTATAAGGAATGACCGAAAGACATTTTGTTTGCAAAGGATAAAAAGATAGTTGAAATATTGGAGCAACTCCCTCGCAAGCTGCCTGTAAAAAAAATGGTTAGTTTTTACTTGTCTCTTAAATCAGTTATTAATTTGTGTGATAACTACAAAGTAAACTGTAACTTAGGTGTTTTTAAACTAATTTGAAGATTTTGTGGTGTTTGTAGGTTACATGGCCCAACACCTTACGAAGAAAGGGATCGATGAAGACATGTCTTGGAAGCTAAGGAACCAAATGGCATAATATGCAAAGAAGTTCAGAAAGGCCTAAATGCCTAACTTAAAGGGCCCAGTGGTGGATACACATTCACCCCAAAGCAGCACATAAAGGATTGTGACTCCAAAATTGTGAGGCATCTACAAGGATGGAAAAAAGCTGAGGGATGAGCTCTTTGCCCAATTTGAAAGTTCTAGTTCTAAAGGCAAAGCAAACTTTGATGGTTTTAAGAGCCCCCTCATCAATATGCGCAAAGGCGTATAGATAGGGTTGAGGGATAATGAGCTAAAGGTGGTTGAGGGATAATGAGCTAAAGGTGGTGGAGGAGACTGACTCGACTCCTTTGTACGTACATTCTTAGAATTTCATAGTCGATCACTAGTGTTCTTGGCCATAGGATAGCTAATTTACTACAGAAAGAAATGACTCATGTATACCTGACCATGCCGCTTCCTCACATGACCATGAGGTTTGAGGACATCTTAAGCATGTGTTGAGATGTCCTCGGTCATATACAGTACAAGAACCTTCCTTAATTTTTGTAAGGTACTTCCTTTCTTGACTTTCTCATTTCTTTGCTTCTTACCTTTTAATAAGAAAGATATTACTTATCGATTTTCACTACTTTAAAATATTAGTTTAAATTTATATTTAAATCAAATAAAAAGGATCACTAAAATTTAATAATTATATATTGAATGAATAATTTTCACTTTGAAGCATTTGCAAAAATCAACATAATTAATTAGGGGTTTAATTGCAATCATAAAAATTGACAAGAAACTAAATTGCTATTATTAAAAATATTAAAAGACTAAGTTGCAAATAAAAAAAAATTATAACCAATTTTCAATCATTAAAAAAATATATATCGGAGTCAATTTGTAATTTTAAAAAAATTTAGGAGAACACCAAAATTTAATAAGTAAATATCTCGGGATGCAACGTTGTGGACCTCCTAAAAACTATTACCTCACTTTTGTAAATTAAATACCCTTTAGTGTTTTATTATTTATATAACAATTTAATAATCGTAAATATAAAGTTTTTTTTTTCCATATAATAGAACCAACGTGTGTGAATAGACTAAATTTGACTAAGGTTACACTACATTTGAATTGCGTTTTCGCGATGTTGAAATATTAGGAACATTCAGGTGTGAAAACTTAAGAGCAATTATTGATGGTTCTATCAAAACCCAACCACTGTGGAATTTTATCCTGTTTTAAGACTAACCTTAAATACATGATTAGCATATGCGTAAATTCGTATGCCTCTATACATATATAACATTCATAAAAGTATACATAAAAGTTTTAGTATAAGAAAAATGGATTAAATATAAATTTGTTTTTAAACTTTGAATGAAATTAAAATTTGTTTCTATTTAAAATTTTAATATATCTTAATTCTACAGTTTTAAAAATAAATAAATACAGTTTTTTTTTAATTTAAATGTAGTGTTAAATGTATTAAATTATATAAATAATTCAAATATTTAATTCAAAATTTCAATTAACACGTTAAATTTTTTTAACACAATTAGATTAAAATAACTATAATTCATTTTTAAAGTTTGAAAACAAATTATATCAAAATTTCAAACAAAAATAAATTTTAAATTTTTTTAAGTTTAAATAGTAAAAATATATTTAACCAAAAAAAAATAGTATCAAAATTTACACTATTTTCATCTCTCTTGTATGATATACATGCTATACTAGGTACACTAATATGAAAATAACATATAATTTATATTTAACATTTCTAAAATTTCAAACAATCAAAAATAATTTATGGAAGGTTGGATAACTTCAATTCAAAGAATACATAACATCCCATAAATTATTGTTCACTATATTATGTTCCAATACAGGGTTTGGACAACGTATAATGTGTTTTAAAATTGAACTTTAAAAATACACTATGATACTTTAAAAATATTTTTATTAATATTTTAAAATATCAAAATTATCCGTGTTCCTAATTAATATATTTTCACTAGTGCAAAAATGGCTTTAGACGTCAGTTATTTTGAGCTTTTAACGTCAGCAACAGAACCGACGTCTATAGGGTGACGTTAATGGGACGACGATTTTTCGCAGGTGCGACGTAGATATAGACGTCGGTCCAGTTCAATACCCCGACGTCTACAAAGACATTCGACAATACGCTAACCGACGTCTAATCTTACCTTAGACGTCGATCTGTAAAACCTCAGACGTCTATAAAATCGTCAAATATTGCATTAACCGACGTCTTTGGGACATCATCGACATCGGTTTGTACATTAACTGACGTCTATGAAGTGATCGTTGTGTTTTGGTGTGGTTTTTGTCGTGTCTCGAGGTAGCGTAGTAGCACCTCCTTCCTTTGCTAGTTTCTTCGTAAGAAAAAGTTGCGTCTTTTGGACTTCTCATGGCATTTCAACCCTAAGACGAACTTCGGTCGTTGCCTAAGTCCATTCCGACGGCACATGAAAAAGAATACGGTGAGAATACCGTATACTTTGTCGTTGGCGGTCAGAATGAACATAGGCAACAACCCAAGTTCGTCCTTGGATTGAAATGCCGTGAGAAATCCAAAAAAACGCAAGTTTTCCTTACAAGGAAACTAGCAAAGAGAGGAGGTGCACTACGCTACATAAAGACACAACAAAAAAACTGCACCAAAACACAATGAAAAGTCATTTTAATCGGTTCAAATGAGAGATAATACATCAAAGAATACTTTATTCATAGTAAAAACAACTTTAAATAGTTAAAATGAGAGGAAACTTACTTGGAAATGCAAAGCAGCGGAGAGAAAAGACAAAGACGATCAAAGTGTTGGTTCGCAAACTTACTAGTTTGCAGTGTTATTGAGCAAGAAATTAGACGTCTGTTGTACACATAACCGACGTTTAAAATAGCAAATACGTCGGACGATTGACTAATATGACGTCCATTCAATTTAAAAATTAATATTTTTGTTGTATATAGTCGTCGGCTTGGTGGGATGAGACGTCTAGTGGGCGGAAACGAATGACTTTTCACATACCTGATAGGACTATAGACGTCGGTACTTGAGGCAACTAACGTCTACAATTGTATATAGACGTCAATGTGGCGGGATCTGACGTCTATATGTCTAACAGGTTGGAGAGTAGCATTAATTTCCGCCATATAGACGTCAGGGCCCATCAATGTGGCGGGATCCGTCGTCTATAAGGCTGGAAATAGTGACTATTGCAGACATATAGGCGTCAGTTTACAGGAGCCCGACGTCTATACGTCTAATAGGTAGGTGAGCAACATTAATTTCCACCATATAGACGTCGGGGCCCCTAAGGAACCGACATCTATAAGGTGAAATGAAATAACTTTTCACCTAACGGTTAGAAATGTAGACGTCAGGTTGGAAGAGACAACGTCCAAAATTCTATAGACGTCGGGGATCTACTTAACGGACGCCTATATTGCCAATTTATTTACAAAAATGTCACCGGTCATCAATATACGTCGTTCTTATCCTTAACTGACGTCTAACGTGTGACGTTAAACAACGTTTTTTCACTAGTGATTGAAGGAAAAAAGAAAGAAATAGATAGAAAAAACTAGTAGAGAATTCATAAAAATATATTAATTTAATAAAAGTTAGTTTATTTGAACAATATACACATATGCATACCTTATATATAACTTGCAAATAATGATATCCATAATTAATATTTTTTTTACAAATTTTACTTTCATGGGATCTATATACCATATACACATATATGGTTTAAGGGACAGACAATTTAACATTAATTAGTTGAATTAATATTTTATTGCAAATAAAAATATAATTTAATTAATTGATTTCCCAATGACTTATAGAAAAAATAAAAAAATAACATTTTCAGAAGTTAAAATTAAATTATATTAATTAAAAATATAAATTTAGAAATTTATATACAAGATTTTGAATAAATTAGTTTATTTTAAGTTATAAAAAGTTAATATTAACTGTTCTAATTTTCGGTTTCTAAATGCATTTACTGAAAATTTCATCCAAACCAGCCCTAAAGAAAATAACTATTTTAATATGAAGATGTTATGTAATACTTAACAGTAATATATAAAGTTTATTTTTATAATAATAATAAAGTAACTCTTCAAATATTTTTAAAATAAGTCAGGTGTTCTTTCATTGCATTATGCAAAGGAACGCTATTATTAAATAAATAAAATAGGATTACAATTTTTTTCTCATAGTCATCGATTTTTTTTTTACTTTTTATTTAATGCGTAACTTATTTTCAAAAGTAATCTATTACTTTTTAGTATAATTTTTAAAATTCCTAGATGTAATTTTCATTAAATTTATCAAATATATAAAACATTGAAAAATTACTTAATGAAATTTACTGTCTTAAAAAACGGCGATCAATTATACGTTATCGTCATTTTTTTTAATATGCAAATATTCTGTAATTTATAATATTTTAATTTATTTTATCACATTATTTGCTAATTAGAAAGATAAAGAAAAAAAGAAAAATCCATTCACCAAAGTTACAAGTTTTTATATTTGTTTTTCAATTTAATTTAATTTCCGTTTCATCACTGTTTTTGTTTTTATTTATTTATATTTAAGCCTTCTTGTTCAGACACCTGAGTGTAACTTCAACGCTGTTACAAAACAAAGGATAATGTTATTTTACAACATTTTTTTATAATATTTTAACATCTTCTAATTATTAATTTAAAATTATTTTACAATTAATAATAATAATAATAATATTAAACACAAACATGATATCTCAAAAAAACTAATCAAAAATACCCCTCATTTTAAAAGAATAAATGTTTCTATTATATTAAAATTTAAAATAGATTTTTTTTTCTAAAATATCTCAATTCTCAATTTTTTTTTATCTATGAGTATGTAAAGGAATATTTTAAGCGAAAAATATTATACTTTCAATTAATTCATCTTTTAATAAATGTTTTCTTATTGTTGATTTGAAAGTGTATATTATGTTTGTAGGAGTTCAGTGTGATCTTAGTTCGTATTTTCTTATTTTGAAATAATGTTAGCTACTTAAATTACATTTATTCATTTTTATATTAAATTTGATTTGTTGGAATATATTATTACTTTGGATCAACTTTGAGTTTTCACTGATTTGAAATTTGATGGAGTGACAATGAAATGAATATACTTATGTAAATTTGATTTGAAATTTTAGACTAGTCATTCTTAGTTTGGATTAGTTTTTTATACAATCTTGCATATAAAACAAGCTCTTTTAAGATTTTAAATAAGAAAAAAAATTAAAAAAGAATAATAATTGTTGAGTTTGTTTTACTTTGTTCCAAATTTTCATTTTTCTCATTTTATCCCTTAAGTGAAAATTTGTAAATTAAGTAAAAAAATGTCAAAATCATACTCACTATTTCTTTTTAACTTTTTTCCTCGAGTGATAGATTATCATTCCAAGAGAAAAAGTTCTTCTATTTAAATAATATAAGTTGATTAAGTGACACTGTCTCATATCATTTAAGTGACATATGTTTGATAATTTTGGTATGATATATTGATGATTTTGGTATGACATCATATATTTCTACAATTTATTTCATTTTTGGTAAAAACACGTAAAAAAATTGAAAATAGTTTGAATAAGAATGTCGTTCACGTTTATATATTTAATATTAAAACTTATAATTACAACTACAAATACAAAGCTAACCAGAAGTATATGATTATAACAAGTGTGAATATCTTTTTCTTTCAAAAGATTTGTATAAACTTAACCCTTGTATTCTAATTCAATTAGATCACAAAGTTAAAAAAAAACAAACAATAAACTTTTTTTTTGATATTTTCATCAAACAGTTGGTGTGTAAAGAAATGTAACATAGGATATTTAAAATTTGTTAAGACTACAGTTCATCGACTTCACTTTCATGACAAACATATCAATTTCATATTCAAGTAAAAATTAACTCACAATCATACTCAAATCCTATCTTTATTGACTTTTAGTCTATAATAAGTCATCAAATTTTAATTTCTTGAATCCTCAATAAGCAATCATGCATTAAGTTCGAGAGTCTTAATATAACTAATGAATCATGTTCTTTTCCTAGATAAAAACATCCACTAAGTCATATTTTCCAATACATAAAGAATAACAAATCAAGTATGGAAACCATCCACATCAAGCATTAAGCATGTAAATTTAATACTAACATCAATTGAAAAAGGATATATAATTAAAAGCACAAAATTATAGAAGAGTTCCATGTTTTACGTTAATCTCAACAAATAAGAATAACTTCCATGGTGAAGAAGTTAGGATTTTACAAATTAAAGAAATAAAAAAGAAATGGAAACCAAAGAGAAGATGCAAGCTCTCTCCCAAGGTTCTTGATAGCTGCTCCATGTCCTAATTGCACATCCCCTTCGTGTCAACGCCTCGTAGCTCCTCTCCCTCATCAACCCTAAGAAGGGAAAAGCATCATGGATGAAGATTGAAGACCTAAAGGAGGAGTGAGAGAGCTTCCCAACACCCGAAACAACATTCAATAGCCTCTCTTAGTTGCCATAGGTCGAGAGTGAAGTGTGGGAGGAAAAAGATCCCCAAAACCTCACAAGAAACATGTTTAAATAATCCATTTTGACATGTCAACGATGCTACCGCTCAGTGCCATATTAGTACCGAGCTCTATCAGTTAAAACACAAGGAGATCTCTGTCAAACCACCACTTAACATCATTTTTCATCGCTCAGCTCTATCCTAGTAGCGCTTAGTCCTACTATTCCACCATTCAGCCCTAGACAGTATGATAGTACTCTGAATTTTAAGCATTTATGTGATCCCAAAGATACCCAACATAGATATTTACTTCAAATTGATCTTTTCTTATTCTAAAGCATGTTTCCTTGAGTTCTTGTTTGTTTTCTTTAAATAGAATTACTCCCTATTAATTTATTTTACACCAATAAACAAAGAGATTAGAGGTAAAAAACACATAAAAAATTAAAATACAAAATAATACAAAATACACTAAATTTGAAGATAAAACAAGACTTAAAACTAGAAAAAAATTGATTTATTCATTACAATAATCATAAAACAACAAGTAAAAATGGAGATTATCACAATGAATAACTAATTTAATCTTAATTAAATACATCAAGATTAAAAACTACGCCTATATAATTATACTAAATATTTCAAAATAAAATTTTATAAAAATTTCTATTCTACCTAAACAAAATTAAGTTAGTGTCTATTTACAAGTGGTATATATAAATAAAGTTAATTTATATTCTCTTGTTAGGATTTAAAGTGATTGTTCTTTTATAGGTGATAATGTTTATGAGTATTAAAACACAAAAAAATATTTATATTATGAAATTTTTTATATAATATAAAATATCATAATAATAAAAACTTACCACAAGATAAATTAACAAAGTGATAACATTAATGTAGTGTAAAACTAGATTAACTATACATCGTTTTGTAAAACTAAATTAACCATAATTAACAGTGTTAATATTTGGTATAAAAGGATATTAATGATATTAATATATCATATCATATAATTAAATTACTAAAATTTGATTACAGAGTAACTGAATCATAAATTATCTTCGTTAATATTATTTAATCAAATTCTAGATCACAAATGAATTTTGATTTGACCGTACTCTTGAAATATATTTATTGGACTATATATATATATATACACACATTAAATAATATATCAAAATTGAAATTAAATAAGAAAAAAAATTTATTTTTTAATTCGAACTAAGAATTGAAAAACTTTTTGTGTTAAATTCTTACAATATCACAACATATCCATTAACATCATTTTCACTTTGGTATCACCTCCAGCTGGCACTCAGAAAGACCGAGTTTTCTTCCCTTCCCTCCATTTTCAACATGTCATTAAATTAAAATAAACAATAAAAATAATGGCAAAACCACAGTTCTACAAAACTCTCAGGGGCATTTTCGTAACTTCGAACTTCCGCGTAACTTCCTTCGCCTTTCCTGCGTCAGAACGAATCTCGACCGTCGGATCCATCTCCCAGATCTCGAAACCCTAGACCCCTCGAACATACAACGTTTTTATAAATCGCAATTCAAACCCTCTCTCTCTTCCCCCATCTTCTTCTTTTTCTTCTTCCCTCTTCGTTTTTATTTCGTTTGTGTTATTTTTCCCGAGCCAGCCTTCGTTTTTTTTTTTCTGAAGTGTGCGTTTTGGGTGAGGGTGAAACGCAGAGGGTTCTGTCGTTTGGATGGAGAGAGTGGCATCTTGGGCCGGAACGACGTCGTCCGAGAAGAGCGTGTACGTGAGCTGGGAGGAGGTGCCGGTATCGAGCGACAAGGGGAGGAGGGAGGTTCACTACCTGCTGAAACGACGCGGCGGTGCGGCGGATCTGGCCGTCGTCGGAAAAGAAAAAACCCTAAGACACATGTCCTATCGCTATGCGATTCGAAACCCGTCGTTGGGGCCTTACGTCAAGCTTAAATCGCGAAGAGAGGTTGTGGATTGGCTAGACTCGGTTGTTTCAGGTTCGCTGCCCTTCTCACGCTTCTGTTTCTTCTTCACCTTCTCCTTTTTAATTGAAATTGAAAACAAGTTTCGGTTTTTAGTTTTCTTTTAATTTGCGAAATAAGATGGTAAAGAAACTCGTGTTCTTCACAAATTTTTGTAGTTTTTGGTTGCGTTTAGCGGTCTCTCACAAATTTAGGGGTTCTGATGTAGGACTCTGATTTGAGCGAGCTACACTTCTGGGCTCTTTAGATTTAATGAGCCGAAAGAAAAAAAAAACTTATTTTCTTTTTAATTTCTCTCGTGTTCTTTGATTTTAGGTTTCTTATTGGTTTTTCGGTCTGGTATGGATTGGTTTGGTTTTGGGATCTGAGGTTCTGGAAGGTGTTACCAGGGCGAGGTTTCCTCGACCTGGATCTGAAATTACCTGGTTAATTTATTTATTTCTTCTACCCTGTAGAATTTTCTTTTATTTTTTATTTTTGGTTTTCTATGGTTTGAATATCCTACCATCAGAAAAGTGTCTTTGGTTAGTTCTACTGGTTTTCTTATACTGTATATTTTCCTTTGGTAATTGAAATTGATTTTGTTGTATTTGCATTAAATCCTTCAGATTCGCCTTCTGGAGATGCGGTTATGGTGGGAAAACATGGCTGTGAATCTGAAAGTGGAGCCTTGAAGGTATTGACTATATGCTGATATAACGACCCCTTTGTTTTCTTATGTTGGTATTTGTGGTTGTTTTTCTGCTTTTACTCTTCGTTTTCGATTCTTTTCTGATTATTTTTTCGTGTAATTCAGGATACTCAGTTGCAGAAAATGCAAAATTGTTCAAAGGAGTTTTCATGGATAGGGTTTCCATGGACGTGTAGGAAAAGAAGAAAGCACTATCAGGCCTATAAGAGGAATGGTTTTCAGATATCCGTGAGTGTTCCGCTCTTGTTTGCCTTTCTTATTTATCCTTTATTTTTAGCCATGCATGGCTCGTAGTCTGACTCTGGCAAATTTTTGCGGTGTTTTTAAATGTTTTCAGGTTCACGATTTTGTATTTGTTCTGGCAGAAGAGAACAAGCGTCTAGTTGCCTACTTGGAAGACCTATATGAGGATTCCAGAGGCAACAAGATGGTTGTGGTGCGCTGGTTTCACAAAATTGATGAGGTTGGTATTGTTTTGCCTCACAGTTTTAGTGACAGAGAGGTTTTCTTTTCTCTTTATCTTCAAGATCTGAGTATTGAATGCATAGATGGATTGGCTTTCGTCCTCAGTCCACAACACTACGAAAAGTTTCGGAATGAGGCCCGACGAACCCACTTGGAACCATTCGTATGCATCCACCAGTTTGATAATGATGATGTGAAACCCTTTGATATAACACAAATTAAGGGTTATTGGAAACAGGAAATACTCAGGTACATGTATACTCAATTGGACTCAAAGTGTGGTGGGAGTTCTGGGCAATCAGATGATGTTCCGGAACTGGATGAGAATCATATGTCAACTATTTCGATCAGACCTAAGAAGAGGCTACGCCTTGCCAAAGATGATGCCAAAGATGCAATTGATTTAACTGCCCTTAAATTGGAAAATCTGAATAACATTAAGAATAATACCAAAATCAGTTCTGGAAACAATTCCTTGAAGCTGGTCGGACACAGAAACATGACAGCAACGATTAAAGGGACGAATGACCATTCTTCTCAGCATTTACTTATAGGTTCCCAAGTCGAGGTCCTCTCTCAAGACAGTGGGATGAGAGGATGCTGGTTTACAGCTTCTGTCGTCAAGAGACACAGATACAAAGTGAAGGTGCAATATCGAGACATTCAAGATGCGGTTGATGAAACCAAGAAGCTTGAGGTACGTTGAAACTCTGTCTTTGTACTGGTTATCGGAAAAACATTTGTGTTTATATGGGGAGTATAATAATATAATCGTTTTTTATTTGTTCTTTGGTTAAGGAATGGGTTCTAGCTTCCAGAATTTCAGTGCCTGATAGTCTGGGTCTTCGAATGCATGGGAGGACGATAGTCCGTCCAGCTCCATTGTCCAACAAACGGGAATTATCCTGGGTTGGTGATGTTGGTTCCGTTGTTGATGCCTGGTGGCATGATGGATGGTGGGAAGGATTAGTTGTTCAAAGAGACTCCGAAGCTAATTATCATGTTTATTTCCCAGGTATGGCTCTTTACTCTTTCGATGTTTTTCATCTTAAATGGCTTTTGTTAGTATTTGATGTCCACATAATATTAGGTTGTTTGACTTCATTACTATGTGTAATTACGATTGATCCTTATTATAATGTCTTCGCAGGGGAAAATTTGGTGTCAGTATTTGGTTCTGGTAACTTAAGACAGGCTCAAGATTGGGTAGGGAATGAGTGGGTTAATGTGAGGGAAAGGCCTGATCTGGTGGCGTCTGTTTTATCAAGCTTGAAAACAGCACAAAACTCGTCCAAATCCAATGAAAACAAATCAATCGCAGCATCAACTAGAGATGGAATACAACATAAGCCATCAGATACTTGCTTGAATTCTGATAGGGATAGACCAAAAAAGTCCGTAGACCTTTTGAAGGATGATTTGCTATTGCAGTTAAGGTGGATGACCACCAGAAAGAGGAGACACGGTAGTACCTCTTATCAGAAGCCACGGTTCACCGAAAGCCATCGGAAAAGGTCGCCAAAGGTTCTGAAATCAAATGCTCCCGACAGGTTTGTGATCCCAGCATCATTGAAAGTTGATCATGATGACTGCAAGTATGCAGGAGGGGATCCTTCCATTTTCACTTCTTCAGTTGTGCCTTCTTTAACTAGCATGGTTATGTGTAGGTGACTCCATTGATTCATATCTTAGTGGCATCCTTTCGATGCCTATCAAGCCGAGATTTTCATCTAGGGTTTCTTCATCCATGTTAACATAGAAAATTTACCTTAGGTTAGTCCTTTTCTTCCCCACCTTTCATTAGTTTGTTTGTGTAGTTTGTGGCATCGAAGCTTCATTCCAGTTGGGTGTTTGAATCCGAATAGAAGCAGCCCAAGGAGGCAAGGATGATGCATACAAGTTTTGGCGTAGGAAAAGTGTAACGTAGTGGAATAACTGAGGATGGCTCTGACTTATAGGATAGATAAAAGGGTCCAATGTAATTTGTGTAACTTTCTGCTATAAGAATTGAAATTTGCTTGTTCTTTTATATTTATTTGGAGCTGAATGTTATGTTTTGGATTTATGAAGTTAGTGAAATTATTTTCATTTTAATTATTTTAAATATTTACCAAATTTTAACTAGTATAACTTAGCAAAGAAGTAAAATA
This sequence comes from Vigna reflexopilosa, assembly GCA_027742785.1. Classification (NCBI taxonomy): domain Eukaryota; kingdom Viridiplantae; phylum Streptophyta; class Magnoliopsida; order Fabales; family Fabaceae; genus Vigna; species Vigna reflexopilosa. The sequence goes on along the minus strand of CM050930.1, from coordinate 28,501,862 downwards.
TTTTACTAATTCAAATGGTTGGTTTCGGATTGATGAAGGTTAAGCTCAAAGGTAAACTTAATTTGATTTGATCCACTTGTATGAAGAAAAAACTAGTGAGTTTGGTTGAAATTAGCATCAGGTGTGTCGATGACAGTGATTGCAAGGATATTTATGAAGATGAGTAGGACTAGCGTATTTGTGAGTCAAATTATGTAAATTAGTGATAGCCGCCTAGTAGAAATACACGAAGAGAATTAGAAATTAGAAAACTCGTGCAAACTAATGAACAGTTGTTCAGCTTTTTTGTGCCGTGCACGACTACATTAAAAGAACCATCTCGAATAGACCAATGAAGCGAAATGGGATAAGGAGGAGGGAATCCTTTTATTTATTTATTTATATTTTATGTTTTTATTTATTTATTTATTTATATTTTATGTTTTTGGTCCACAAGGAGGAGCCACTTGTTTGACTTTAGGTAGGTCGTGGATCCAACGCTTACCACTAAGCAAGTAAACTTTTGGATAAGGGCTATCCTAACAAGGGCACTTGGAATATTTATTCTAAACCCCTCCCTTCTATGTGTTCTCAAATTTCAAATATTTAATTCATAAACGATCTCTTACATGATTTTACTATCTTAAAAAGTAATAATTTGAAAATAATTGTCAAAATTAATTAGGAGTATGTTTGTTTTTTAATAGAAACATTTATTTATAAATATTTCTATTAAAGAAAAATAAAAATGAAAAATTAATCCATCTTTTCTATTAAAATTTAAATTATTCTTTTGTTTTTTGAAGTTTAATTTCTAATTTATGCATAATTTAATTTTAAGTAATGGAGATATTGATTTACTTTTTCTTCTATATTTTTCTCTCTTATAAGTGATTATAAAGGATTTCTTTTTTACAAACATACCATATATATTTCAAAGTTTTGTTAATGATGTTTGAGGCTATTTGGACTAGTTTCTTTATTAAAAAGTGCTCTTAGAAGGGAAAAATAATTGAAGAATAAAATCAACTTCACTTCTCTTTGGGTTAAAATTAGCTTATATATAAAAGTGCAACATAAAAAGTTAGAAAATTTATATAGAGGGTTTTTACAATCTAATTTGTTTATAAATAATTTAAACTTTAAAATATTGAATTTTGTGTTGCTTCTTTTTCATTTGGTGAATTGTCTAATGACAACCTTTAGTTGGTGTTACTAATAGAGATTTTTTTGGTAAATGTTGTCTACCAACAGAAATATTTGCATATATTTACGGTGTTTATTAGATAGTTCTTTGCATATATTTATGGAAATTAGTAGATAATTGTTGTTAAATAGATAGATGTTCCATTATTTTGTTATAGTTGTAACAATTCTATTATATAACTCTAACTATTATATATAGATGGTCCATTATATATATATAGCTGTAACTATTATATAAGTCTATTATTTTGTTATATTTGTAACTATTTATGTAATTATTTTTAAAGAGAGTTGGATTGTGTAATTTATTGTTGATTATTTTTGATTTTTTTTTTGTTTGAGTTTATGTACTGTATTTTGCATAATTTGTTGTTAGATTATTTTTTGCATAATTCTTCGGTGATTATCTTTTGTAATTTGTTTTTTCTTGTTTAAGTTTATATACTGCAATTTATGTGTTTATTTTTTTATGTATCCATTATAAGAATATTTACATAAAATAATTTTCATTTATCTTTGTCCTTCCTTACGAGTTAGTTTTGTGTTTACTAGACAATAGTGTTTAATGCATTTTTATTTGTAATATTCTTAATGTTTAATATATAACAAACAAGTATTAAAGCTTTAGCTTTGATTGTTTTGCTTTCGTAGGTGAATGGTCATGATCAAGATCGTTGTCTTTTGTTTGTTCTTTTATTATGAAGAATTTTTTCAAGAAAACGTTTAAGAAGATGAACAACAAAATGAGGATTTAATGAGAACAAAATAACTTTAATATGTGACATATCAACATGTGTGTTTTGTTGAAGGAATAGGATGTTTGGATACTTTTTCTAGTAGAAGTTTGTTTCGAGAATTCAAGAGAAGCATATGCATCCCTATTTTTTTTGTCTCTTTTAGATTAAGTTATTTATGAGACTAAAAATGAAAAATCTATTTCTAAGTTGCTAAGGATCAGGTTCGTCATGAAAGAATCAAATATATTAAAACTAAATTTTTTTCATACTAAAGAGTGAGTTGAAGCAAAAGATTGATAGAAAAGAGATTCCAACTTATGTGTTCACCAAACCCATTCTTAGGAGCAAGTCCATGTAGTGTTTGAAGTTTCTCAATGTTGATTACTCCTAACAATCATCTATCAATAATTACTTGGAAGAACTAAAGTCAATGTAGAAAGTTATTGAACTTTTCCTTGTTTCTTCTTCATCTTGTGGATAATTTAATGGTAGTGTATGGTTAGTGTGTCTGATAGAGATTTCATGGTGCTCATTGTGTATCATCCAAACATTTACATTTATTCATGAATACTATTAGATGATTGTTCTCTTAGTAAGATAATAAGTTAAACATTTTTGCTGGTCAAGTTTACCATTAGGTCATAAGTTATAACTGATAGTTATAGTGTAATTCTTTCTACTTAAAAGCGTAACACTTTGATTATGTCACGTGGTAATTGATGTCATTTGTAACAATACCCTCTTCAATAATTAATCCATTGGGACAATTGATATTATTTGCAATAATATTTTCCTTAACAATTGCTCAGCTCAGAATCAAACTCATGATTTTGACTCTCATATCAATTACTAGATTGGACGTTTACCATTCGGTCAAAAGCTATAACTCATAGTTAAAACTCTTTTTACTTGAGAACATAACAACTCAAGAGTCACAATGTGACTCTCCAACTAGTATGTTATGAATGAAACAACACTTTTCAACAACTTTTTGTTGTTATTTTATATAGTTAGTTGTAGTTGTAATTATTATATATAGTAGAGAGAGTTGGATAAATGTGTACTTGTGTATATATCATCAATATAATTTACGTTTTCTTATTTAAGCGTGTGTACTCTACTTTCTTTAATCATTATATTATTTTTTATGTGTTCATATAAAACACGCTTATAAAAAATAGTCCTTATTTATTTTATTTCTTTATCTTTCTTTATGTACTAATTTTATATTCAATTAATTGTTTAGTGTGTTTAACGTGCTTTCGTGATCTTTAATATCCAACATGAATATTTTTTTTCTTATTTCCTTTCCTTAAAGTTCCTTAGAAAAATAATATCCAAATTAACTTTTAATAGCAAGGACCACATAAAAGAAATGTATTTTAATACAATAAGAATGAGTAGATACGATAAAGGACGATAAGAACTAAGTCTTCAAAAGAGAAGATTGATATGTTCAACAAAATTAGAAGTAAAATAATTACATGTCTTAAAAATAAGACATCAAGGAAAGTCAAATGAAATAAATACAAGTGTGTCAATGCGATTCAAACTAGATTGATTATATATGATAAAATCTTTGACACATTAACTCTCTTCCAAACAACAATTGTATTTAATCACCGCGACAAAATAAAAAAAATGACGATGTACCTTTCACAATCAAAACTTTTGATGATCTTGATTACTATATAGACTAAAAAAGTTAACTCGATTAAACTTTATTATTTATTTTGGTTTTTTTAACATAATAATTATCTAAAATTCTTAAAAAATTCATTTCATAAAATGCTTTTTTTTTTTTACTCTAGTCGCCATTTATCTTGACATATTTTTTGTTTAAGTATTAAAAAGTAAAATATAAGTCTAACTTAACATTATAAAATCAATTTAAAAAAAAATTATTTCATTTATATATTATATATCGGTCTTATCTTTAATTAATGTGAGATTTCTAATACACGTCTTTCTCGTGTCGAAGTATAGACATTTCAAACGTGAAAATAAAAATTAGTGGGTGGTCCGATGATATTAAGTGAAGGCAGTGCTATCAAAGTAGCAAAGTCAGTCACAACTTGTGCAGTGGGCTTGGCTTGCTTAGTCGCTTTCTTGATGAGCGAAGAGCCTCCTTAAACACCATTAGTTTAATTGATTGATTGAATTAGCCTAGAAGCTGGTTTAATAAGCAATAATTATTGTGAAGAGAAAAAGAATTAAGCAGTATGTGGGGCTGGTTGTGCACGTTAGTGAAAGAACAATCTCTGTCAATTTGGCATAGAACCTTTTTCACTTTACCATACTGTGCCATTATGCTCTCTGTACAATTTTTTTCTTTTTCTTTTTCAACCAACTACTTAACCATTGAGATGGGGTAGCTCCATCACTGCAATACAAGCTGTTCATAGATCGTTTTCTCCAAATTTCTCTCTCCACAGAAGAATCAGATTGATGCTGCAAACCTGTTAAATATATATTTATAAGGTCCTGTATGCATCTGTTGCACACCTAATCACAGGTATGGATTTGGAAGATGGTGCTAAAAGGGAGCTTGGGAAAGTTGTTGGTATAAAAAAATCAAAGGGTTTTCCTCTTGGTGGGAGTAGAACTAGTCTAGCTTCTATGGAGTCCTTGTCCATGCCTCAGGTAAATTTGTGTGTTAGCTTGGTCAAGTTTTGGATTTGTAGAATTTTTAGGTGATGGTTTGATATGGTTGAAACAGGTTCAAGAGGTTGTTCTCTCTGCAGACATGCAATGTGAAAAGTGCCAGAGAAAGGTTACTGACATTATTACAAAGATGAATGGTAAGTTTGTTTTGTTTGATTCATTAGAACTGTTGCTTTTAAGAAGGGATTAGTTAGTTGTAGGATGTTTGGCAAGAGTCTGCAAAGCAAACAAATTTTTGAGTGATATTGAAGAGAAAAGTATCCTAGGAAGAACAGGAGAATTAGATTCCCTTGGGGAAGCCATAGAAGAGAGAGAAAGAGAGACAGAGTAAGAGGTGGTCCTTGTTGGTTTGGACCTAGGAATAGTCTGCCATATATGTTTTGGAAGGATGTGAGTGTGAGGGTAATTTAATTCCTACTGCATTTATTATTCTTATTTACTTCTTATTAACTCCACCTTTGGAATCTTGTGTTGTTGATTCTTGTGGAAACTCTTGCTTCTCTCAACTCATCTACCCATGTTATTTTTAATTGCGTATTTGACATCTTCTATGTATTCGACAACTAAGTCATAAAGTCACTTTAGCATCAAGACATAAGAAACAACAAAACCATCACATGCTTATGGTTTTGTCTAACGTAATTCTAAGGACAATATACTTAGACAACTTTTTTTCATAATATTTGAACATCATTTACGTGTTATTTTGTGATTGGTTCATAATAGTGTTTATAATTATTATTATTGATTGTAGAGTAATTTTGAATCAATCACAGAATGAATATTTAAATGTTATCAAAAAAAATGTTGTCTAAATATTATTATCCTAATTCTAATTCTCCTAAAGATTAAATGATTAAATATGTTTTTAGTCCCTATACTTCGGGACGACTTTGATTTTAGTTCCTCTTTTAAACTAAGGTACAATTTAGTCCTTCAACTTACAAAACTCTGATTTTAGTCATTTTTACCAATTTTTTAAACTTTATTTACTGTTTCAAACGCGTTTCTCAGTTAACATTGAAGCAAAAATGTGTCAAACTGTAATAAATCCAAATGCTATAATGAAATGTGCTTGAAACAACAAATAAAGTTAAAAAAATTTGATAAAAAAGACTAAAACCAGAGTTTTCTAAAGTGGAAGGACTAAATTGTACTTCAGTTTGAAAGAGGGACTAAAATCAAAATCGCTTCAAAGTATAAGGACTAAAAACATATTTAACCCAAAATTAACAAAATATTATTTCTATTCTTTTAAATCAACAAAATATACAGTAGAATAGTGGTACATAACATACTTTTATATTCATTTAATATAAAATATAAAGATAAAATAATTATAAAATTATAAATTTTTGTATATTTTTTTAAATAAATATAAAAAATTTAAGTGTATGAGAAACGAATTATTTTTCTTCTCAGGAGCGCTAAACTCAATTCTTTTAGGATGAATTTGACTGACATGAAAAAAGAATTTAGGTTTCTCCAAGAACTGGCGTTAGGCGAAGGAAGCAAAACCATTCATAATAACTTTGCTTATTAATTAGTATCCATAAGCTCCTTAGGATTAGATAAGGTTCGAAACCAAGGCTACAGGATGTAGAATAAAAATTCTCATTCAGCTCCCTGCAATGTTGGATTTTAATTTTTTTTTCTCTATTTAACCTTCAAAATATACTCATCTTCATATATTAATTTTTTAAATATATTTTAAGATATCTAAATTAGTCTACATGAGGAGTGAAGTTTGAAAGTTCAAGAGAATGATAACACAAAAACAACTAGGAAAGAGAAGATTTGTGAGAAGAAATATGTAGATTTAGTTGAAATAATTATATATATAAATAATAATTATACCTTATATATATATATATATATATATATATATATATATAATAGAAAGTCTGTAAGAACTCAGATAGAGGTATTTTAAAGGAGACGTTGAGGGGTAATAAGTGAGAAAGAAAAAAAGTATAAGAGTAATCATTTTCAAAATTCTTTATTTTTTTAAACCAAATACATAATCATTTAAATTTTACACTTCCCTTATTTTTTCTATCATTTGTCACTTATTTATCTTCTTTCTTTTTCACTCCCACAATTTCTTTCACACCATCCAACAAAGGTTCGAACAAGGTCTTAAGTTCTAGTATTGTGATCTGAAAAAGCATGGTTCAAAGACTATATTCAAGATGATCATCAATTCCCTAACATATATTAATCATAAAAAAATTATTATTATCGTAATTTATAATACGTTTAAACTAACCATTATATTTACATTATATTATCAAACAATAAAATAATGTCATACTTATAACTTTTAAAATTAACGTTTTATCCAAGTCATGTTGAGTCAATACTACTAAGTAAAAATCTTATATTTTAAAAAATTAAATATAATTTTTATTATTAAATTATAAAAATTGTGTTTCGTCAAATTATAAAAAAAATTCATCATATGTATATTGTAAAAATTAGGTAAAACACCCTTCAACATAGAGTTTGTGAAAGTCATATATATTATAAAAATCAAGTAAAACACCCTCCATTGTGTTTTTCAGATGTTTTAAGATAATGTTTTAGATAACTTTAAAGTACAATGACTAAATAGGCTCTATAATTTGATTTAAAAAATGAAATAACATATTTTTTTATAATAATTTGAGAATGAAAACCATTTTTATTCTTATATTAAATATTATTGAAAGAAAGATGCGATTGAAACCCTGCGAAATTGGTGTTCATTAATGTACTTTAGAAATAGACAACATTAAAAAACCCAAAGAGAGAGTCGAAATTGGTAAAATTGTAAGGTTGTTTTGCTTCAAAAAAGGGTTAAGAATCCAAACATGAGTCTAAGTCTCACATTCGATAAAAATGAGAAAATAGAGCACTATACAAAAATTATACAAAGATGAAAGATCTATTAACCTATTGTTTTAAGATTTTTGGTAGAAAATGATGTCAATTTGTTATGTAGTTGGACTCAGTATTGAAAGTTTTACATCGACTAATGATAAGACCAAATTATAATATATAAGTGTTATGAAACTCAGTACTCATGTTGACATATTTGTAATGAAATAAATCTGGTGCTAACACTTGGTAGGTTTTCTTGACCTTCAGCAGAGACAGAGTCCGTAGTGATCAATGTTCTGGAAAAGAAAGTGACACTTACTTTCAAATCACCATCTATGGAGAAAGTTAGCACTCGACAAATTATTCAGATCAACAAGAATTCACTCCCCAAAATTGCCATCATCAAACGGATGTTTCGCTCTTCACGTGCTTGAACAAATATTATAATATTTTTGTACATTCATTTCATTATGTACAGAGAAAAATTTGTGGATTCATCATTCTATCAGTTTCCTCATTGCATAATACGTTTGACACAGATGAAGTGTATTCATGACTCGATCTGATTTCTGACTTCTTTATTGAATTTAAAGAAATTATTACTAATTTTTTTATTCGAATAGGACCTTGTTGAACTTTTTATTCTAATACTTTTGAAATTATGTCACATGAAGCTCAGAATTTTTTTTTTCTTTTAGAATGATCATTCTTTTGCCTACCTTTTTCATGTGCATGTGACTTATTACTAATTTCTTGAATTCATTTGGTTAGAACCAATGTATTGTTGGTGTTCATAGTGTGGTTATGATTTTGGTATGAAAAGAAACTTCACTGGATTAAAAAAAAACATAATGTTTATAAATAGTTTCTATATTAAGTTCGATGAAATAATATTATTAATATCAATTATTAGATCAATTGTCACATGTGGGTCTGTTTAAGAATCTTAAAATTTTGTTAAATTATTTTTCATTAAAAGATGAGTTAGAGAGTTGAAAGAGAGAAGTGTAAAAACATACTTATCATTATATGTTATCAACTTTTTTTAATAATTTTTTAACAATAGATTATGTGTTACTATTTTATTGGTCTGTATATGTGAAACAGACTAATCACAAACTACTATATGAAAGATGTAAAAAAATTGTCAAAAAAATTGTTAAAAAAACTTTATTCAAAACAAAATCATGATAAGAGTTGTAGACAGATAATATTTCAATAGTATTATCTCGATAGACTTAAAGTAAAAAATAAACCATTTGTTAATTTTAAAAAATATAAGCCTTTTAGATTTAAGTTTTTATAACTTTCATATTTGGATGATTTTTATAATATAATCTCTTCCATCAAACTTACATATTGAAAAGTGAACAATATTATTTGTACATTTAAATATAAGACTTGTTAAAGTCATAGATAGCAACTTTCTACAAATAAGGCAAGAAAAATATGGTTTATATGTGAGGTGTTGCTTTAATGGTGTTTATCAAATAACTTAAGAAACAAATAAAGAGATTCTTTACAGATTTTATTAGCATTATTGAAGGCTATGCAAAGCATGTGCAAGAAGAGATGCTTCTCCTTGCCATGTTGTTTTCAAATGAATTAAGTGTAAAGGCAAAGTGAAGGATAAAAGGAGTTATAAGACAAAGAACTACCTTATATAGCTTGGTCCAACTCCATGTGGAATCAGATTCCATGTATAAAAATGAATATGAATATGAATATAAGTTGATCCAAGATGAACATCATATTCATAATTTCATATTCCATATTCTAGAAACTCCTTTTCCATTTGCCTTTAGGCTCATCCAAAGTAAAAATCAATCGTGGGTTCCATCAATTCCCACCCCATGTCGGAAAAGGCAAGTTTTTGTTTTATCCCACAAAAAATTCTTCTTCTTTTAGGTCAAATGTTTTTCTTCGTTTCTTAATGTTGCAGCTTCCGTTTGTACAAATGCAGTATTGTTGCATGATCATGAGAATCAACGTCGACTGCAATTCTTGTTGCAGAAAATTAAGGAGAATCATTCTACGGATGAAAGGTAAATGACTTAAATCAAATCAATGTTGTAAATTAATAGTTAAGAAGTGAACTTTAAGTCTAACTCAATTCCACAAAATCAGTTTGTAAGATGAGGTTTACGTCCACTTATATATTATAAACTGGTCGACGTGTTTCCAACGTTAATTCTCATTGTTTTTGTTATTATCAATAAATAATATATTCATTTAGCAAGCGTTGAAAATTTTTAACAACCACTTTTTTATTTGATATTGAAGTAATAGAGAACCATTTGATAGAGAAGCAGCAGCGTAGGGTATGTGTGTTTGGCAGATTTGAAGCAGCTGATGTTGCAATAAAGATAAAGAAGAAGATGAACAGAAGAGTTGAGATCCTTGAAGTTCAAGAAATGGAAGCAGAAGTTGAAAACGAAGGAGAATAGAAAGCAGACAGAAGGGAGAATAATAACAACCATGCCATGCATGAGACAGTGTATATAATAGGTTAATTGCAAATGTGGTTGCTTCTCATACTGTACTTGGAAATTGAAGTTGTTGAATTTGAAGGAACTAAAATAGGATAATGGAAAAAAAAAAAAAGACACCATTTGCATGTACAATTCTTGGATTTATTTAATTTTATTTTTGTTACAATAAGTGGTAATAATGTGTTTTTTTAGATAATATTCCAAATAAAACAAAATTAATCCCCTTACATAGATCAGTCCAAGACTTATGCAATGAGTAAATTCACTACAAAAGAAACTGTTTTTTGGATGGTTTTAACGAAAACAACAAGTAAAATACAATGGAGTAAATATTTGGAAATTCCATTTTCATTATAAATAAAAGACTAATTTAAAATATATAAATAAATATAAATCTCATCTTATAAATTATAAATTGATTTTGTAAAAATATAAAAAAAACTTAATATTTTAGTTGATGCAATGGAATAATGCTTTAATTCAATAAAACAGAACAAGCATAGAAAAATGAAAAATGGTAATCTAAAAATGTAAAAAGTCTCACCAGCCAGAATTTGTTGAAGGAAGATTATAGGCATATTAGAAGATAAAAGAAAACATGATAAACTAGATCTGCTGAGCAACGCTAAAACCAGTGACATTAATAATGAACAATGCATAATGATTCAAAACATAACGTGATGCTAAAACAGAAAGTAAAAAATAGTTAAGATTTGTAAATTAAACAACCCAAACTGACAGAGATAAACTAAATTAAGAAACAATATTCTAAACTATTAAGACTAATTACAATATATAAACTACTTAAGGTAATAGAACAGTGAAATAAGCATAGAAAATACCAGAATTTTTCTTTAATAGAAAGCACCTCAACACATATCCAAAAAGTTGATTTGTTGGTTTCTTTGTCTGCAAACCTGGCATAATGAGGTATGCTGCCCTAATAACTTTTTTTTCTTTGCCATTTTGGGCCACTCCTAAGCTGAGCCCATTTTACAAGTCAGTGTGAAATAAAGTCCATCCTAGGATTTGCTAATTACACCAAGATTCAAAGAAACAGTTCAACTGAGTCTTCTCTACCTTACAATTTGCCTCTGACTTTTAAACAACTCAGTTGTCCAAAAAATCATGCTCTTGGGCTTCAATTAAACCTTTTTAAATCAACAATCCAATGCAACAAGTTTCCACAATTTGGTTTGCAAAACGTGTGTCTCAAATATAAGAGGGATGACAATCCCAAGAGAGTGTAATAAGCCTTAATATAAGAGTATATAAATTATGCTATCAAATACGTAGAGACTTAGACTTTTGCCCTCTTGGACAAAACTAAGACTAAGTAATACATGAACTAGGCACAAACACACATTGAAACAACAGCACGAATTACAAGTTTAGAATTACCACTTTTCAGTATCACTCATCAGTATTTGCTTGAATTGATCACTTGCATTAAGATCAAGACTCTATCTCCAACTGCAATCTTATATTTATTCCTAGTATCTATAAGCACACATGATAACTGATTGGACCAAACTTAAGACTAGTTCCCATTGAATCTTAAACTATTGAAGTAAAATGAGTGATTAGTTCATCCAACGTTAAGCATAAATCAATTAACCAACTTTGAACCAAAAGTAAACATACATAAACAAAGATAGTACCAAATACAAGAAGTTCAAAGCAGTTACGTCTCACTCCAACACTTAGGAGATTTAGTTCTTCATAATGGATAAAAATAAGTTATAGTATGGAAGAAATTTCACCTCCTAATCCTCTAAAGGTGTTCTGTTTAATATAGAAAAAATGTGTGAGAAGATTCTCTAGAATGTGAAGAGAATCTCCCTCTGAATTTATCTAAATATCCTTTAAAAAAAATCTTTCAAAGATTCTACAATTGTTAAATAATGAGAATCATCATTCAAACCAAGTATTGAGATTGCAATATAGAGAGGAAAAACAAGAATACAAAAAATAGTCTGTGTATTATCTCGTTTCTGCATCATGCGGATGCAAATATTTATACATCAAGATTATAATAGAATTAGTTATAAATCTATCTAATCTATCAGCAATATACACAGAATAATAACAAACAAAAATAATAACAAACAAGATCTTAAAACCTAACAAGATATTAAATCTTAACATATATTTAATCCTAACAAGATATTAAATCTTAACATATATTAATTCCTAACACCAATAATTATATAAAATAGAGGAGAAACTTTGTTTATATAGACGAAAAAGAAGATATTTAAAAAAGTTTATTAATTGAAAAAAAATTATCATATTTGTTGAAAGTTGACATAGAAGAAAGACTTATGAGCATTACAAAAATTAATGGAATGAAATAGAAATGATTGATTAAAAACTAAGTTGAGCAACCATTACAATTATGAAACTCCTCTTTAAGCTACAAGACACTGTATTACAATTTTTTAGGTATGGATTCGATGTGTTTTATTCTTTCCTTAGTTTTGGTTTTTCCCTCTAAAACTCCAAACTAATCAAATATTAGATGTTTCGCATGATCAAATGTTTTAAATATTATAGTATTAAATTGTAATGAGTAAGTTGTGTTAATGCTAATTAGTAATAATTTCTTTAAATATAAAAAACATGCTAATTTAAATTTATTATTTAAATAATTGTTAATCATCTTTAAAGAATCCATATCTATATCACTTGTTCTTTGACTGAAAATTAAATTTCGTTAAGAAATATATAATTATATATAGCAATTTTAATAAAAGCCAATAGTACCAAAAATGAAAAAGAATCCCCATATCTCTATTTTAGAAGAACTTTAATTAAAAAAAGAAAAAAAAAGAAACATCTAGAAACCAATTTTGTTGTGTCAAAGTTAAAAAAGAAAAGAAAAGAAGAATCTATATTGGTTTCTTGACAGAGTACAAAATATTGACAATGAAGGCTCCTTCGTATGACTACTTAGTCTAAGTTCGTACTTTCCAACCAATTCGTGGTCTCTCCTTTTGGCGTGTTCACTTGGATTTGCCAATAAGGTTTATGTAGGAAGGAAAATTGTGCATCTCATCAAATTTACTTCCTTATATTTTCATTTAGTAGTACATTTATCACAAAAAGGTTAAGGGTTAAATATGTTTTTAGTCTCTATATTTTTGGACGATTTTGGTTTTAGTCCATTTTCAAATTAAGATACAATTTAATCCTTCAACTTTAGAAAACTCTGATTTTAGTCATTTTTATCAAATTTTTTTAACTTTATTTGCTGTTTCAAGCACGTTTCATTATAGCATTTGGATTTTTTACACTGTTTTACACATTTTTGGTTCAATGTTAACTGAGAAACGCGTTTGAAACAACAAATAAAGTTAAAAAAATTTGGTAAAAAGGACTAAAATTAGAGTTTTCTAAAGATAAAGGACTAAATTCTACCTTAGTTTGAAAATTGACTAAAACCAAAATCGCCCAAGGGACTAAAAACATATTTAACCCAAAAGTTAATAACTTTTTTAACAACATTTTTGACAATAAATTATATGTTATTATTTTATTGATTTATATATTTAAAATGGATCAATCACTACCTACTAAATAAACAATTGTAAAAAGTTGTTAAAAAAACTTTTTCCTATCACAAAATATTGGTGCTCCTTAATCATCTTATCAAACTTTTTTTTTAAGTTTATTAAAATTAAAACAAATTTTATTTGGGTATTATAATTGTTATATTGATAGAAGGCTTAAACCCTTCATTGATCCTCATATTTGTGTGCAAATCTTAATTTGGTCCTCAAGTTTTGAACTCTCTCAATTGGGTCATAATTTTTGTAAAAATGCACATATTTTACCTTAACCGTTAAGTTGTCTCAAACGGCGTTAATTGATGCTGAGATGAATTTTTTATTTTAGGCTTAATCCCTCTCTTGGTCCTTATATTTGTGTGAAAATCTCATTTCGGTCCTCAAGTTTTGAACTGTCTCAATTGAGTCATAATTTTTGAACTGTCGACAACTGCCGCATTTTTTAGTTTGAGAGGGAGAAAAGGTGTGAGTCGGGGGGTTTGAGGGTTTGAGGGTGGAGAAATGAGTGAACTATGATCAGTGATTGGAAGGAAAAAGAAAGACCATAGACACGTGGATTTAATGATTTTAAAACATAAAAAAATTACAGCTCAGTTCAAAGTTAACGCCGTCTCAATACACTTAACGGGGTTGGGGTAAAATGTTGTAAAATGTTTGCATTTCATAAGGACTTGGGGAAAAACTTGAGGACCGAACTGAGATTTTCACACAAACATAAGGACCAAGGGAGAGATTAAGCCTAAAATAAAAAAATTCATCCCAGCATCAATTAACGTTGTTTGAGACAACTTAACGGTTAGGGTAAAATGTATGCATTTTTACAAAACTTATGACCCAATTGAGACAATTCAAAACTTGAGGACCAAACTGAGATTTGCACACAAATATGAGGACCAATGGAGGGTTTAAGCGTTGATAGAATGAATCTTCTCATTAATATATCTAATTAAATGTTGGCTTTTTTACCAAAATAAATACATAGTATTTTATTTATTGAGACAGAGAAAAAAAAACCTCATTCTATAATCTCAACATCTCAAAAGAAACTAGGATTCAATCATTCATCAAGTAATACATTCAAATTAAAAAAATACCAACTTTTCTCTATATTAATTTAAAGACTATAATTGTGCTGGAATGAGTGTTATGCTACACTACTTTTTATAACTTTAGTAGTGATTATTGGTCTGATCAGTAGATTAGTTTTGAATTTCTACTAATATTAAATTTATGATTTTTAAAAAGTTGATAGATATTTTAGATGAAGCTAAAAAATGGATGATTGTGATGTTCTTTCTAATGGTAAAAAACTTTGGATTTCTGTTTATTTCTTTAATGAGAGTATTCAAGATATATGTTACTAGTCATAGTCAAAGCTGTAGAAAATGGAAAAAATACCATGAAGAGATTCATTCATAATTTACACTACAAAGAAGTAAAATTTAACACTTCTCATTTTTTAACTTAGATGAAGGATTTTTAAAATTAAAACAAATGGTCGTATATACTATTTAAGTATCTCTTGAAAACCAACTATATAATTTATGCTTTTAAGCTGAAAATTAAGAACTTCTTTTTGATAATGTAAAGTGTTAATTTAATCAAAATCGAATAAAAAAATTTAAAGTCACTTTAGGTCAATTTGTCATAAAATCATGAAAATGAAATAATACTACGACCTTTTCAACTTTTCCATAACCTTTCTCACTCATATAACTTTTCCATAAATATATATAAAAAATAAAGCATAATTTTATAAACAAACAAAAAATTATTATTGAACTTACGCGGTTTCACACAAAACTTAATATCATACATTTACCGACTATATTATAAGTTGGATTAGTCATTTTTTAATCAATTTACTCTCCGTTACTCATAAAATGTTAGTGAAATTCTTTAACTTTTAAAAAATTGAGAAATTTAATTAAACGTTTTATTAATAAGAAGAATAAACGGAGTAAGATAAATAAATAACATAAAAGCGATTTTCTTAATTTAATATAAAAATAGACGTATGCATAAATAAGAAAAAGTAATAAATGTGAAAATTGACAAGAAGAATGATTATGACCGTTGGATTTCCGTGTGATGCGTCTAACCAAATAGTCACACCAAAACAACCATTTATGTTTGAAAAATGATATTTTGAGAAACATAATATTTTTACATTCACAATGTCTTCTTTTACTTTTTATTTTTTTATTTTTCAAAAAATTATAAAAGTTTATTATTTTAAAGACAAATGTTATTTCACATACTTAACTTTTTTATATTCATTTAATATTATCTTTTTATTAATTTTTTTTAAAAAAATATAAAATTTTACACTTTTATGACCAATTTATTTTTATTCTATTTGTCAAATAAAAATAAAATATATCATAATATCATTTCTTTCTTTTAAAATCATTTTATTCTTTAGAATAATGATATTTTAACAATATTTTAACTATCAGTATATGATTAATTCAAAATTACTTCAGAATCGATAATAATAAACATAAACATCAAAATTCAACAATAACGTAATTATGTATTATGTTAAAATGTTGTAAAAAAATAATATTAATATCATTGTCCTATTAAATATATCAAATAAATGTCAAAGTCTCCGTACCCTTACTCTTTACTTTTTGGCCTTCCTTTATGTGATTTCTTCACATATTTTCTGAGAAGGTGGCAACTGAGAAGCCGCTATCCATCTTCCTACAACACTTGACACGCCAACCGCGTTGAAGACTCTTCTCTTCTAAGAAAACTGTTGCAATCAACAACACCCACTAAAGAAAAACATCAAAAGGTTAAATCTTTTTGCAAGGAAAATATCAGTGAAATGCCAACTGGCACACTTGTTCTCAAAATCATCATATAAAACCTCCATTTTTCTCTCTCTTTCTTTGACATCACGGAGAGCTTCTCATTTTGAGCAAGCTTCTTCTGCCATTGCTGTTGACACTGTCATTGGTATCATCAACACACTTCATTGGGTCTGTTGTTTTGCTCTTATCTATGGGTAAGAAGCTAGATGCTCTCCTTGGTAGAACCTTCAAGGCTGCAAAGTTTAAGGCTATTGTTAACCTTGCCATCTCACGTCTCGCTGTTCTCAAGAACCAGCGCCAGGCTCGCCTTAGACATGCACGTTCTGATGTCCTTGAACTCATCCAACTGGGTCATCTTGAACGTGCTTCACTTAGAGTAAGATATTACACATCTTCTCTATCAAAGACAACTTTTTCAATTTAATCTCTTTGCATTATCAGTGTAAAATTGTTTACCCCATCAACCAAATGACATATATGATATGATATTATCTAGCTAATTTAAAACTGGGTTGTTTTTCGTTTAGGTTGAGCATGTGATCAAGGATCAGAACATGCTGGATGTGTATGAGAGGATTGAAGGATACTGCAACCTCTTGATCGAAAGGGTCCACCTCATTGAACAAGAAAGGTTGGTTTAAGGGTAATTTGTTAGGTGAAGGAATTGGTTTTCATTTTCTCTTGAAATATTGGGTTTGGTCTTCTTGTTGTAGGGAATGTCCCGAGGAACTGAAAGAGGCAGCGTCGGGGTTGCTCTATGCAGCATCAAGGTGTGGAGATTTTCCGGAGATTCAAGAGATTCGTGCCGTTTTGACCTCGCGGTTTGGCAAGGAGTTTGCCGCTCGTTCTATTGAGTTGAGGAACAACTGTGGCGTCCATCCTCAGGTATGTATATGACGTGAAAATCAGCAATCTTTGTTATTTTATGTCTGATACCGTTGCCTTCCCGCTATTTTGTTTTGCCTCTTAGGAACTAGGATTTATGTAGAAGATAGAATGTTCTGATTTCAATTAGTTTTTCTCTGGACACTATTTTACAATCTCTTTATCTCGTTATTCATAGATGATACAGAAGCTGTCAACAAGGATGCCAAGCCTGGAAAGCAGAATGAAGGTACTCAAAGACATTGCTTCTGAGAATGGTATTGTTCTGCAGCTTGAAGTAACTGCTGTTTCAGTTGAGGTATAAAAACTAAGCCAGCAACATTTACAGTTTCTAGTTGTATATATATTTGAAAAACAGCTACTTATGGCATCTGATGATAACTGTTCAGGAACAATCCGCAGTAGAATTGGAAAACCAGCATGGACCTGAGAAAGAGGAAGAGAATGAAAGCATTTTGCCTAGTAGAGGAAAAAATGAGGAGTTAACTGATTCCTTTAAGGGCAAAAAAAAGTACAAGGACGTAGCTGATGCAGCACAGGCAGCATTCGAGTCAGCAGCATATGCTGCTGCTGCTGCAAGAGCAGCAGTGGAACTCTCCCGATCTGAGTCACATGATCCTGATGATTATGATAGTCCAGGCCCTCAAACAAGAAAAGTGGAGGATGGACATGATAATGCGAAACATCAAAGAGAAAATTTTAACAAGGATACAGATAAGTTAAAAGGGTCAAAAGACGTTATAAGTAGAAATTCAACAGATAAGGTTTTGATGGGGGCTAATGACTCAGTGGATGCTGAAATTGAGGGTGATCCTTTTGAAGAGGAAGTAGTTTTTGATGATAGTGATGATGAGACTGATAACAATCAGAATAAAAATGAATCTTCCAAGAAGGCATCTTCAAGTTATGGTGCTGGTATAGATGGCAATTCAGGTTCCAGGAAACTAGTATTAAATACAGTGTCAGAATCCAAGATGCAGGGTGTGCCTCAGTTGGATTTGCATAAGAGGCCAATTTCAGTGAGGTCTAGATGAATGCAAAATTACTGTCTATGTTTGCATGTATGGCCTCTGGTTGAAGTTTTTCTGGTAGCTTAGCTAAGTGTGCTATGGATTGGTTCTTTAAATTTTGTCTCATGGATTTGTAATCAGAATGTCAATATGTTTTTCATTGTTTAAATTTTTAATTTAATTAATTCGACGTAAAATTACTGTTGGGGATTCCCTCTCTTTATTGCAATTGCAACATAAAAGTTGGTGGACAAAGGAAGCAGGTTGATATTTGATCACACAGAAATATGACTGCAGAAAAAACCTGGGATGTCATTAACTTTAAATTAAACCATTTAACCATCTAATGGTATTTCCTAGCTCAGATTGACAGTTTGAAACATAATACTAAAATCTATCGAAGGGATATTCAAATCATGAACCTCTAAACTTTTGAAACTGGAATCAAAAGCTGTGTTGCATCATAAGATTAGAGACAATAAAAAATTAACTTCAATATATTGTAAAAATAATACGTTGTGTTCGTTTAATAATTTAACACTAGAAAAATAAAATCAACTTGAACATAAGTCTGATAAAACAAAATTGCTAGTTTATTGAGATTGTGAAGTCTCTTTAAAATAAATAATATAAACAAAGCAATGAAACCAAACAAAGCTCATCTATTGAATGAGTGAGAGAAATAAAATAGTAATACGATCGAATTTGGTTTAAAAATTGACTTTCATTTACTTTTAACAATTATGCTTGTATGACTTATAAATTTCTTTCAAGGGAATTGGTGAAAGAAAAGTAAATAAAGTAAAAAAAAACACATTAAATTATGCAAGTCACCGATTATACAATATTGCACCAATTCATTAAATAGCCAATCAAATAGTATATTTAAAATCATACATAGTAGGATTTTCTAAGAACTATGATACTCGAGTATACCAGGAAAACCCTGGGTAAGATTTTTAAGAAGGGAGCACGCAGTTTCTTCTCGAAAATGGATTATGAGTGCTTTCTGCTTAGAGTTAGTTTTGTTTCCCAGGATCTGTTAATGCCAATTTCATTATTCAGTAGATATGAAGTTCAACAATAAAGATAATGTTTTATTCCCTTGAATCATGAGCACCAGAATAGTATTCAAAGTAAAGAGGACCAATGCCTGGGCCAAAAGAGATAGTAATAATAATATATTGCATTGAGACGATGCTCTAGTGATGAGCTAGGCTTGTAAAGTGAATAAAACCAAACTAGATCAGAATTGTAAAAACTCAATGCATAAGCTGTCTGTATTTTGCAGTAATATATACTGTGGTCAGATGACCGAATAATCCGTATTTCTTATTTGTTGATTTCAATAAATACATCACTGCCCCCTAGGCCGCTTCTTACCATTTTGAATCAGGTCATTATACGACTGCAAACTCACCCCAACATCTTCATCATATTCTATTCCAAGCTCCTCCTGCAAAGTACATACAAGTATCAACATGATAACAGAAACATTAACAATAACGAATATGATCTAAGGATGTGACTGGCCAAGAAAGAAACCTTAAATTCTTTGGGATCCTTAGGTGA
This sequence comes from Vigna reflexopilosa, assembly GCA_027742785.1. NCBI lineage: Eukaryota > Viridiplantae > Streptophyta > Magnoliopsida > Fabales > Fabaceae > Vigna > Vigna reflexopilosa. Next base: position 28,482,064 of record CM050930.1, on the reverse strand, counting down.
GTTCTCAGTAAGGGTATCCCATAAATCCTTGAACATTCTTTTACGCTTTCTCCAGTGACCTATCATCTCTGACAACATACCCTCAACTGCCTTGCGTTCCTCTGGCTTCACCAGAGTAACACCTCCACGTAACTTAGTCAATTTCTCCTCCATTTCTTGAACCTGAAGCAGAACATAAAATGCAAAACATCTTAGTTGAAACAGCTAGAACAATCACCAACAATTCCCTTTCAAGAAAAAAAAAAAAAAAAACACAAGCATACACATCAGCTACCTCCAATCTAAGGTTCACTTCTCTTTCAAAGATCTGTTCCAGTGTCAAATTTGATTGCAACGACTTAATTTCTGCACCACCAAGTTACATTCATAGATTGCAAGATCAAGAGTTATGTCTTTCAAATTCTCAATAGTTCCAAATCTAAGAAAACTAGAATCCAGAATGAAATGTTTCTATAACATAATTATTAAGCAATGCAGAAGGCATATTAAGATCATTCCACAGCAGTACTCTAAGAAGGACTTGTTTGTTTAGTCACAAAAAAAGAGTTTTCTATATATTTTGTATTTCACGTATAATTACAAAATGTCAAATTATTTTTATTTATTTATTTTTGTAATTTGAACTAACAACCACAACGAAATCAATGTGAACAATATTCTGTAATTACTTCATTTAAGTTTGTAGCCAAAAAATAAAAACTGAAAGTGCTTTCTTAACGATACATAACCCTCATCATTCTACATAATAACATTATATCCTAGGCATCCACATTGTGTCCGAATTTGCCACAGTCAACAATTTCACGCATTCACACAATCAGTGAATTAGAATTACTTCAAGAAGAACTACTCAATACTGAATTTCTATTTTAAGTCTAATTTACCAAAGACAAAATGAGTTGTCTGATCTTCGTTTAACAACTCTGCTTCGCTAACTACATGATTGCGTGAATTAATTGACAAAACCAAATCACCCAGATTTAGTATACTCAATAATTCACATAATTGTTACAGTCGCCCAATCGAATCCTTTAGATGGAAATCAGGCAACTCGACACCAATCAAAACCAAATCTCAAATACATGTTTCAAGTCCAATTTATTAAAGTATACGAGTCATCTTATCTTTCAATGTTTCCGATCTGCTAACTAAGTGAATACACTAAGAACCTGTCTAGATAAATTCTGGTAAACACTTAAAACTAAGAAAAATATAAAATCGGTTACTCAATAAACCTTTAACTAAAGTTTAAGTTAATTTGCAAAAACTCTCACATGTTAAGTTGCCTAAAAAAGCTTTTTTTTTCTTTTAAGTTTATAGATAAACTAATTTAGTTTGTGAAGGTGCTTACTTAATTTTTTGTTTTTTAACTTTTAAGTTTATATAAAAGTTGCTTCCTAACAAATAGGGTCCATGACTATAGTAGAGTACATATACCTGCTTCAACCTCACTGATAGCCTTTTTCTGATCTTCTAGCTGTTTTTGCATGTCAGCATTCTGTTCCTTCATCTGGTTAAGTTCTTCATTGTTGGGAATTTGGAACTGATCTTGCCGCGCGAGATATATCTTCTGCTTACCGTACTCCTTGAACGAAATGCGTCCCCCATCAGCGAGGTTGTCCAACGCTTTCTGAATCGCCGCTTTCTTCAGGTTGAACTTCTGCAACGCATCCGCCACGTTCTGCGTGTTCACCGGCTTGTTTTGCTGATCAAATTTCAAAAAACTAAAAATCAAAATTGAAACCACCATTACAAAATGAGGCGATTTTAGTTTCAGTTTTAATTTTCTTGCTATAAAGAAGGCGTATCGCGTGAGATGAGTTACGAAGCACCAGATTAGTAACGGTGTTGTTGCTTACCTCGTTGACGAAGTTCAACACGATAGCTGTGAAATGAAAGAGTGAGAGATGTTAGGATTTGAGGTAAGAACTGTGAAATGAAAGGTGTGCGGCGGAGATGGTACCTTCAGCGCTATCGGATTTTGGTGCCATTCTTCGGATCGAAGAAAAATTGGCGGGAAAATTCAGGATTTTCCTTTTCTCTTTTCCGCCAAAAGCAAAGGAGGGGGTGTTAGACGAAAGGAAGAATTGAAATGGGCCTTGTCCACGAACTACGACGTCGTTTTGGAAATCAAAGAAAAAATTTCCGCTCTCGCACGGGACCCAAAAAAAAATAAAAGGTACTTACTTAGATTGGTCGTTTTGATTTTAGTTTTTTTATTTTCTAATTGTTATAAAATGGTTATGTTTCATTTCAATGACTGTGGTTAAAAAAATTGAAAGTATGAGTATTGATCAAACTATTTTATATTAGTTGTCTTTACAAGAATTAGGTAGATCAATTTTATCATATTTAATCATCCAAACATGTTAATAATCAAGTTTAATAAAACTGTGTTGATATTAGGCTCTTCTTAATCTAAGACTTACGGAGAAATCTATAAAATCAAGTTAAAGGTATCACTATTGTATAAAAAAATTATAATGTCACAATCACCATATCGCAAGTAGTAAATTTCGACTTTAAAAATACATGATGACAATTTTGTAAATATTTTATCCAAATTAATGTCTAACTTAATCACAAAAGACATAAATTAATCATTTAACGGGCAACATTAATGACTAATTGATGTCGGTTGTGAATATGTATGACATTAATTTTCCTTTTAAAGTTAGTGTCTCATCGTTCTCTTTCACGATTGTGCGAAACCTCTCACTAAAGTGCAGTGACAATGCTAAACTCATAAGAGCAAGTTCTTCAACTCATTTCCCTTTATCTTGTCATTATGGTGCTCGTTTGGGTTGAAACTTTCATTCTCCCCGATTACATTTCTCATTAAGGTTGGTGTTTTCATTTAGTAACCATTGTTATGTGTATTAAAGGTTGTGCTTTTGCACTTTTAGTTTAACTTTGAGTTTTGTAAACTTCAAATTGTCATAGCTTTTGACATGGACCTCAAAGGGAGATACTCTGATGGAAACCTATTTAGGGAACTAAATAGATATTCATTCAAAGGAGCATCAACTTAAGCCAAGGCTAAGAAAGGAAAGTAGAAGAAGGACTTTTAAAAGTTTTTTCTTGTTTTTCTCTAAGCCTTAACAGGACTTTAACCATTAAATACTTGTATCTCTTTCTTAGCCTTAGCTTAAGTTGACCCTCCTGTGAATGAATATCCATTTAGTTTCCTAAATAGGTTTCCATCATACCCTCCCTCTTGAGAAACTATTTGTCTTCAAATCGGGAAGATATTCAAAGAAGCACAACTTTGACTTATTGCTTTCCTCCTAGATCAAAAATATATCTATAATAAGCATCAAATATATTTCTAATTAGTATTGATCCAACAGAGAATTTTTTTTATGTAAGTAACTTTAGAATAAGGACTTCCCTTCATCATACTCCAAAAATGAAAGTTGTTGGAAACGTGGTGATGAACACGTTGGCCATCGTTGAAGGTGTTTTTTTCGTTTGGAATTTTCAGAAATCCATAGTTTAAGGTATTTTTTTTATATTTTATTTGTATTTTTCACCAATTTTTTTATACTTTACATTTTTATTTTAGATACACATACTATTTTTAAAATTCTAGAAATTTTTGTGGTGTATTCTTGCATTGTATATTGATCTTCCATGGTTTCAGTGGAGAAAAATATTGATCGATTGCAATATGATGTCTTCACTACCAGCCATTGAGTGAAGCCTTACTTCCACCACTTGATGGTGCACTTCACATGGCGTTTCCCCTGTTGGAACATGACTTTGAGACAAATGATGATAATGTGCTATCCATATACCTTCGACCTTAATTTCCTAAAAACTTCTTAAATGATGAAATGATAATAACTCCTAACATTATTATTCAAAGGATAAAACACAACTCTATAGAAGGAATAAAGAAAGCAAACACGAGGGAGCAATTTATAAAAGGACCAGAGTCAACACAGGTCAACAATAATCAAACCCCAATCCTAGGATCAAACATCATCCAAGAGTGAATGTGTCGTGACACTTCACTTCACTATGAAAGAACAAGGTTGACTTGAGTGCATGACCCTTCGAGTGCACCCCTTGGTGGTTGGCCTTCTCGAACCTAGGGGACCAATATGCATAGGGATCTAAACAATTAAGATGGCGAGACAAGCACAAACCAAATTATGTTTTTTATTTTTTTGCAAACCCTTGTACAAATGTTTACCTTATACTCGGGCTTGGGGAGCCAATGTTTGTTACAACCCTCGAGCATGATCACACTCAAACGATTGAACCTTAAATCGAGAACTCTCAATTATCGACCTTTAATATATCAGTGTAAGCAGACGAAGACAAGTGTCCACCCGATTAAAAAAACGTTGTTGGTGGTACCGAATGTTATAGTCAAGAAGCCATGAAGACAACAAGGTTAAGAGTGTAATCCAATAATTACCCTCATAAACAAGTTACGATGTCATTGGACGATAATTAGACCTCCTAAAAGGTAAATGTTCATTAAAGACACTATAAATATAGGACTTAGATAAAATATTTGGTACTTTTTCATCACGTACATTTATTATATTAAATATCCTTTATAAATATTTTGATAGACTAATAACTACGAAGGAAATCACCAATTAAATATGAACTATCATATAGAAAAATAGAAGAGAATTTTGAAAACTCATAGTCATAGGTCTAACAAAAGCATTAAATATTTACAATTTTTATTTAATTAAATTATGTTATTTTTTTTTAATTTGAATAATCTAATTCTTCTTTTTATTGGATCATCATTTTATTGAAAATTCAATAAAACAATTTTTTTTAATAGAAATTCAATTAAAAAGATTTAAATTTATTATTAATTTAAAATTTAATTAACCTAATTAAAAATGTAAAATATTCCGTGGAACAAATAACAAATAACGGAATGATGAAATATAATGATACAATATGTGAAAAATTGATTTGTAAAATTTGTAGTGTGTTCGTAGTTATTTAATGTAATTAACCTAAATTTATTTTAACTTTAGATAATAGAAATTGATATCTTTACACAATAATAAATGAGTAAAATATACAAGGTTGGCGTCCACTATATAAAGTGCGAACAGTGAAGCGAACCACTCAATGCACAAGCCTCTGAAGCTATGGTGACTATCACAGCTACGTCGTATCCACCGTTCCTGCCCCCATTCCTTTCACTCAAACCGTTGCCCCCAAAATCTCCACTCCATCTTCCCAAATTGCTCAACAGAAGACCGCTTCACCACGCTGACAATTTCACCCGTTGCTTTTCCCCGGCCGTTATCAAAACCAAACGCGGCGTTTCGGGAACCCAATTGTGCTTTTCTGCTCGCCGGAAATCTCTACTCTCTTCGGAAGGGGGTGAAGACAATCTCAGAAGAGTGCTTCAAATTACGCTTTGGGTTGCAGAAGGTGTCTACATTTTATGGCTCTTCCTGCTTCCTTATGCCCCTGTACGTACCCTTTTTACCTTTCTCAAATTTTCAATTTGCCATATGAGGAGGATGTTTATAAACTTAAATTGATTTTGGTCTTCATTGATTCCCAAGTGCGTCTTAAGATAACCAATCAAATTGATCCTCAGCTCTAAAATGGATCCAAAAATTGAAAAGGTGGAAGTAACTTGGTACTTAACTTTCAACGTGAAATTGGAATCAAATATGAAATTGTTGAATATCGAAACAGGCATTAAATAATCTGAAAATTTTCTAGTACTACCTCTGTTTCGGTTCTTATTTATAAGAAAAAAAGAGTTAACTGTGGATTGATTAAAGAAAGCAAATTTTGCTAATCTCTTAACTTTGTTCTTAAAATACCCTTTTTGCTACATATTATGATGGTAAAACCAAAAGTTGGATATTTATTAAAATTATGATCTTTTAAGAAAAAGTATCATTAAATGTAAAAGTACTTAACATTTACTTATAGTTTTTAATACGAAAAGTGTGATTTTCTTTTTAAATGTGAACAAAGCTAGTATATTAGAACATCTGCCATGTATTGCTATTTGAATTTAAACATTGTTTTTTACACTGTAGTAAAGATTCTCATGGTTGTTTGTTTGTTACTGATTTATGATTGACTGACCATTGGATGGTAAGTTTGTTACAGTGAGAATGCATGAAAAATTAACTTTTTAAGTTTGTTTCTAGATATAAGATAATAATAAGAAACTGTTCAAACAAAAGTGATTACTCTAAAGGGAGCCGGTACTGCAAAACATTTGCTCCATCTGTGGTGCCGCTTATTGTTGTTATCTTTAGTGCTTGTTGGGTGTGTTATTTTTTTTTTCCTGTAACCAGGCTACTAGAACTCTGTAAGCGATGCTATAAAATAGGAAATGGAGGAACACAAGTAGAAACAAACTCAACAGTGTAGGGAGTTTTTCTTTGTATCAGGGAGAGAATCAAACCTGAGATTCGGCTTCCATCATTTTTTTTTTATTTCGTTATTTTTTTTTCTCCCTTTGTTAGGATTAAGGGAATTAGTGTTTTTGATTTATGTATCACATCTTTCACAACAGTATCAGTATAATTTTATAACTCGGTTTTGAGTACCTTATACCTCTTTAATTTCGTACAACTAATAATTTAAAGTGATTGTAAAGAAAGTTGTTTCCATAGCTTTGGCAACAAAACTTTCTCCTTTGCTTCTTCCTTTGCTTTGGCAATTTGGAACATTTTGAATAGTTATGTTGTATATATTTTTTTTTATTTGCTAATATTGTATAAATTGATTAAAGTTTGAAATCTCAACGACTCCTCGTATTGTGACAGGGAGATCCTGTATGGGCCATAAGTTCTGACACATTGAACTCTCTTGTGGGTCTTTCTCTAAATTTCTTTTTCATATTGCCTTTCATGAACTTTGGTACGTACCCTGTTGCTCATTGTACCTAGGTAACAAATAATGTCTGAGTTGATTCCTTTTGTTTTCAACTTTTTATAATGGAGATTCTTTAATTTGAATTAATTTACAAGCATAGCAATGATAGATGAGATTAACTGATGACGTTCTCATGTTTACATTTTTCAATTATATTGGTCAATAAACTATATTTTGGTCACTTTTTATATATAAAAGCGAAGAAGCTTGTTTCAAAAGATTCATTCTGAGTCCTTTCATCTTTTTATCTATGAAAATTTATGTTTGGAACCTTTATATTGCCATGTAGTATGGATAATTCCCAAGGCTGTGACTTGCCTTGTATATTATTTGCCTCCAGATATCCAGCAGAAAACTATTGTATATAATCTTATCCTGTATTTAGGTTCTTGCGGAAGTGATTGCTAATTACTTCTATCGTGTTTCTAGTTTTTCTTACAAGAAAAGAGAAGAAAGCAAAAGATGTCTAATAAACTGTGAAGCATAAAGATCTGGGACATGAGCATGGCATGTGTGTGTTGCGAAGAAAAAAGATTCACACACACATGAGCTTCGAGATAGATGTATGTCGTATGTGCCAAATAAAATGGAAAAGTAGCAGGAAATGAAATTAATGCGGGAACAATAGCCCTGTTTTTTTTTTTTTTATTATAAAGTTGTAGACTTAACCTTTGTGTTATTTTTGTTTCAATTTTTAAGTGACTGTTTCCACAACGTGTCACACCACGTCATAGCCACATTTTACCCATTCTTTTTTATATAATGTTTTTGATAGGACCATGAGGGTCTATGATAGGAGAAAAGGGAATAAAAACAAAACATAGTCTGTTAGGAGGTGTTGGGGGTTGTTTAGGCTGTGTAGTGTCTCTTGGGGGGCTAGCTTTATAAGGGGGGAAGGTGTCTTGAGACAGACACCTTGTTTCGATCTTTAGTAGTAGACAGGACTTGTTTCATCCTGTGTGAAGGGAGGTTGGTCCCTTGGATGTTTTCGGACATATTCATTGTTTCCAGAATAATAATACAGTTTTTTCCCATTGTGAGAGTGTGAGAGTGTGTTCTGTATGCTTTAACATTGTCTTAAATCCCCTGCTTCTTAAAGATTTTGAATCCATTACTGCTTTGAAACAAGTTATTTTATTCAAAGTCAAACAGATCTGAAGCTTGATCTGCTTCTTTTAAGAATAACATGGACTATATACTGCTTTTTGTGTTTTTCTTTTAAAGAAAACTATTAGGGTTATCTTTTCTTTTCAATGATTTCCACATTGACCATTTTGGCAGAGTAGTTGGAATTCGTCTGATTGATGCGCCAGTTCTTCATCCTGTAAGTGTCATTGCTCAAAGTAATCGGCACCAAATACAACCATTTGATGTAACAATCTCCCTAATTTTGGATAATTTTCTTATTTCAGATGTCCGAAGGACTCTTCAATTTTGTGATTGGTTGGACGTTTATGTTTGGCCCATTGCTGTTCACAGATCAAAAGAAAGATAGATATAAAGGGTCTCTAGATGTCCTCTATGGCTGGCAAATGTTCCTGACAAACAGTATGTCTGACAAACCTCTCTTGCTTGACAAGTCTTTTTTATTACCTCCACTAGAACAGCAATGCTCCTTCATCCGAAACAGATGAATGATTTTATTTCGACTTATTCTTCCTTTAGATGTTATGTAATTACATTACCTATCATAACTCCTTTCTATGATGCCAGCATTTCTGATCCCATACATGGCTATCCGCTTGAATGATCCTGTTGATGAGACTGCTCCAAGAAAACTTTCACAATTTGAGTCAGTGATGACAAATGGTGCTCCACTTGTTGGAGTGATTGGTGGGTGTGCATGTCTTGTATCACTATTGTGGGCTCTTTATGGGCGAATGGATGCAAATTTTGGGGGCATAGCAGATAGATGGGACTACTTGGTGGGTTATCTTGGATCAGAAAGGCTGGCTTATGCCTTCATATGGGACATATGTCTTTACATGATTTTCCAGCCTTGGTTGATTGGTGACAACCTCCAGAATGTCCAAGAAAACAAGGTTGCTGTAGTAAAGTATCTTAGGTATGTTCCCGTGATTGGCTTAATAGCTTATCTTTTATGCTTGGAGCCCAAAGAGGCATGATTACTGTGATAGCTAGCACTTAAAATAACTCAGTTAAAAATAATCTCTTGCACATTTTGAAAAAATGATTTTTTTAATTTAAATTAGAATTCAATTTGATAAAGGTTAGGATTGATTACCTATATCTGTGATTCTCATTTATTTCATTTGCTATTATAATTTCGTGAATAAATGTTAGAGAATTACCTCTATTTTTTTTCCAAAGTAAACTAGAATTAAAAGAAAACTCAAATTTCACCCCTCATTTACTGAAATGAAGCCCTTAAATTCCTTATGAATAATATTGTGTCTCTTACCCAGGATTAAGGGTTTCAAAGTGAGTTAAAATTGTGTCCGTTCAATTTGACTCATATTTTAGTGAGTAAAATATTTTGTAATTCAATTCACTGGTTGGTAAGTTAAGTAGATTAATTTATTTAAGGAGTCTTAATTTATTTTATATATTTTATTGTTATACAATCAAAGTTTAATGAATTAATTCATTTATTTATAAAAATACAATTAAAGTGTTTACTTATTTTAAGAAATATTATTGTCAAGATAATAGTTAAAAATTAAATTATCAATTTATATAATTAGATAAACAAATAAATTAAATAATCAAATTATTTAAATATTATTGAAAAATATTTTAATTTTTAAAAATATAAAATTACTAATCACATAATTAAAAATAATAAATAAAATATAATTATATTGAAAAAGTTTTGTAAAAACTGGTAAAAGGATAATAAAGGTTCTTGGTAGGTTATAGGTGAATTTATCTTTAACTTAATTCAAATTTGACGTGGATTAAATAAACCAGATTTAATTTAAAACACGGTTCTGCATATCTTCAATTGCACTTTAATTTTATCAAAGATATATAATTGCACTTTAATTGTTTTTATTAGCTTTAATATGTTATTTTATTATTTATAGTTCATGGACGTTGATAAGAAATTCCTATTTATTTCTGTGAAGGTTTTGTTAATATTTTTTATATTTAATAAATGTAATATAATATAATATAATATAGTATAATATAATGTAATAATATACGACTCTTATTAAGATTGTATTTAATATATTTTCATGATTAAAAAAATGTATATAATTTAAAAGCATTATAAATTAATTTTAATATTTGAAAATAATTTAAATTTATGACTAATATTATAAACATTATAGAAAATACAAATAATAATTTATATTTATCTCGTTACCAATTACCATTTACCATTTGATAACTTTCATTTTGGTGTCATCTTTTAATTAAATAATTTCTTTTATGCTAAAATTATCGAATAGTTTCTTCTTTTTCTAACAGTAAATGCCGAACAATTTTTTTAACACTGTTTATACAAAATTCATATTTTTTAAGTTATGATATTTTTCACATGTTTCGATTAATTACTCAAAAATAATAAACTTATAAAACTTATAAATTTTAATGTTTTTGAAATTATATTATGCATTTAAAATGGGAATACATTTATCAAAAATGCATGTTTGTCATGTAATAAAAAAAGGATATATTTTTCTAACCAGCTTTAAAATTTAAACTGAACAATTTTATTTTTAATCATAAGTTATAATTGATTATTTGTGCATTTTGGATTTGAGATTTGTTAATGGAATAATCGATTATCTGGAATAATAATCTATTATCTTTTCTTGTGTGACGAATATGAGAATTTCTATTGAGATAATCGATTATCTTAAGTGATAATCGATTATCACAATGTATTTTATGTGATTATGAGCCTTCTTTAGGATAATCAATTATCATTTATGATAATCGATTATCATAGTGCATTTTTGTTAGAAATGATGAATTTAATGAAGAAAGGACGTGGACTAAGTTTAAGGAGCTGTAGAGCATTGGTGATAATCAGAGAATGAGATAAATGGATATGTTTAGGGTCAAGTTTGACTTGTGACTGAGATTGAAGCATGAGTAAGTGTTGAAGTGTACTTGAATGTGTGGTTAATGAGCATGAGGCATGATAGATTAATTTACTTGTTGTACCTATAGTAAATCCTGAGAGTATCTACGGATAATGACATCCTTTGGCATTGGTGGTTGAAAAAGGAGTAACTCTTTCTGACATTGGTTGTTTAAAAGAGAGTGACGTTCACTTTGGAAAATAGTTGTAGAAAAGAGAATGATAATCAAGTCCTGAGTCTTCTTTGGGGGGAGGGGGATAAATGTTTTGCCTTATGTGATAGGGAAACATGTCCAAAGCTAGAAGAAGGATGACTCGAGTATGCTTGTAGGGGAGGCTACAGGTGGGCCTATAGGGAAGACTACAAGTGGGTGTGGTAGGGTATAGGAGTGTGACTGAGTCTTGTCATTATGGAGTTCATGGTTTAGTGATGCTCATGGTATGGTTCATGATTGGGATAGTCATGATGGTGATATTTCTACGATGATGATCATGGTGTGGTTCATGATTGGGATAATCATGATGGTGATATTTCTACGATGATGATCATGGTGTGGAAGATGCTCCTAGTTGGGATAATCATGATGGTGATATTTCTACGATGATGATCATGGTGTGAAAGATGCTCCTAGTTATGCTAGGTTGATAGTGGTTCTACTATAATGGTTATAATAAGTAGTTAGCATATGTGCTAATGAATGGATAGACCAATGGTCTAGGTTGAGATGTTGGAGATGACATCAATGGTTAAAGATCAAGGATCGAGGATCGGGATCAATAATTGGAGATCGAGGATAGAGTAATTCATTATGATTGAATTGTTTATGTTAGAAGATTAGGAATCATATCATTATTACTACTATGTATGGGTTGGTTGTTTATGGTTGATATAATCAGTGTGTTTATATCTTGCAATTATGATTGTTTTAATGGTAGCTTACCTGATACGTGTGTGTTTGTGAAAATGAAATTATCGGTAATGATTGTATAATGTATTATACGTGAGCAGATTATATTATAAATGTTCCAAATGTATGATAGATGTGAGAGATGACGAGGGAAATATTTGAGTTTCTTTAAAAGTTATTTTGGTATAGACTTTTGAAATACTATAATTTGAAGTTATCTCTATTCATTCTTTGTTTTCATTATTTTTGAATAATGTAATTGAACAAGGTTTTTGGATTTATGCAATTTGATTTGTTTTCGCAACTTCAAATATTGAGGTTTTTGAAAAATATTAGTGTTGTCAAAACGAGCCACCCGACCCAGCCCACCACGGGTTGGCCACTTAGTGAGTCAACCCAACCCGACTCATTTATTAGCGAGTCGAAAAGATTCGAACCCAACCTGGTCCACTACGGGTTGGTAGGTTGAAAGGATTGACTCACTAACTCACTTATTTACAAGTTTTTTTTAAAAAATAAAAAATTACAATTTTTTTGTAATTCAAATTTAAATAATTTCAGTCTAAAATGATGTTAAACTCCAAAGACAATTCAAAATAAAAAATTAACATATAACTCAAATATAATCCAAAAGCAAACCCGAAAAGCGAATAAATAAGTTTATAATATTGATAATTTTTGTGTCACTTATCCATTTAT